>CM076579.1:594424275-594871746 GCA_034641835.2 Pinus albicaulis
AGTTACACCATATTTCTTGCGAGATGCGATGTTGCACGAGGTCGACACGTGTCCCTCAATTTCGCATCGCAAAAACTTTAACTTATAGTCACCTTCCTACTATCTCTTAAGCACTACGATGTGCAGTATGCAGGTGAGGTCCACGTCATCATGCCACCTCACCTTTCCACGTCACCCTTCCACATCAACACAAATTCCTATGATCTTTAGGGTCGGGGCCATGTCATCTATCCCATTAGCTTTCCACGTCACTGCCACGTCATCTTTATGCCACTACTTCGTCATCTTTACGTCACTACCACGTCATCTTCTGTACTTTGCAGTTTGCAACTTATAATTGTTTAACTTAGTGGTTAACTCTATTTCATGCGATTTGAGATATTTCATCGTGCCACCACTTATCCTTTTCCCACTTTGCATTGAAACTGCTTTAGCTTACCATGTGACGCCTTAACACTTAACTCTTAAATGTTGCGATTTTCCACATTTCTCCTAACGCGATTCAATCTCCATCTTCCATCTCTCACCTTTACATTTGCGATCTAATCCTGACCATTCATTCGGCTCCCTTGGACTTCTTCCAAGAATTCTCTACCTTAGTCGATTTTTTTGTTTTTTTACACTGTCTCACTCTATAACTTTGGCTCTCGCTGCTCTCACCTCTTACTATCGGCTCTCACCTCTTCCTGCTTCTGCCATGTGCAGGATCTTTGGTCCTCGCTGTGTCTAGAAAATCTGATTGCCTTCAGTTTTCTCTGCCTCTTTGTTGTCTCTGGTCCACTCGATGCCTATGCTACATTCGCTGCCTTAACTACCTTTGACCTTTTGCTTCTTATTTTCCTTAAGTAATCATGCTAAAGATTCTCCATGTTTCTACTTTGCCTCTTTTTTTCTTCATTCTTCTTTAGGTTAACTGCTATTTTTCCTCTCTGCTGCCCGTTGTTGTACATTGATTGATATGCTCCTTTGCCTTATAACTACTACTTCTCTGCTCCTTCGCCATCAATGATAATTCTAGTGTGACTCCTTTCTGTTCCTTTGCCATCAATGACAACACATCCACCAATATTCCAACATATTTGTCCATCTAACGCTACCAAAAGAAAGACTCCCTATGAAATGTGGTATATCGATATTACTTCAGAGAGGAAACTCAGGGTTTTTGGTTCAACTTGCTATACCTTGATACCTAAGGAACATAGAAACAAACTTGGTGCAAGGAGTCACAAATGTATCTTCTTGGGGTCATAAAATGCCTCCAAGACTAGCAAGAAGTTTATAATATCTAGAGATGTGATATTTCTTGAATCTTCCAAGACTAGCAATGTTGTTGAGCGATAGTTTGATCGCTTGGATATATTCATACATGCAAAGTATTTTCAATAATTTGATAAATTGATTCCACATATTGAAGGTGGTATTCCTATATTGGATCAATATATGGAATATTCTTTTGAAGAACTCTCTCCCCCACATGAAGCTCTTGCCACTGATAACATTTTGATTGATGTTATTGACTAAATTGGGAGACTAAACATTGATTCAACCCCATGTTAATCAATTTAGCAGCATAGCCCATTTCAGAAAGGTCCTCCAAAATGGCTGACAAAGACACTTGAAAATGTTTGTCCTTATGAGGTTGGAAAGACATGAATAATAATCTCAACCAAACAGAATGGAGGTGATGTATATGCTTCTCATTCACCTGTTGATATGGATGTTTCTTATTATTGTGAATTTCATTTGTTTACATATTTATAACAGACTTCCTTCAAAGAATCCTATTATCATGATGAATTGAAATAAGTGATGCATAAATAATATGATGCTTTGATAAAGAAAGGCACCGGGAAGTTGGTTGATCATACATTGGGAACCAAACCAATAGGTTGCAAGTGGTTATTTAAGAACAAGTATAAAGCAGATGGTTCACTTGACAAGCATAAATCGAGGCTTGTGGGAAAATATTTTGCACATAACTAAGGGGTCGACTATGAGGAGACATTTTTTACCAAAGCAAGATGGGCTACCATCCACACTCTCTTTTCCTTGGAAGCTCAGAATGGCTGGATATTCCATCAAATGGTTGTAAAAACTTCCTTCATGAATGGAGTTCTGAAAGAGATCATTTTTATGTCCCAAATAGAAGGCTTTGTTGTGAAGGGCCAGGAACACAAAGTATGCAATCTTGTAAAATCATTTTATGGCCTCAAGTAAGTACTGTGAGCCTCATACGTGAAGTTAACTGATAATATTCTAAAACTCAACTTCAAACATTATGATCTTGATGATGTAAATTTTCTTGTCAAGAAATTTAGAAAAATAGTTGTATATCTTGTGCTATATGTAGATGATCTTTTCATGATAGGGAAAAATGTGAGATGCATTTCATCCATAAATAAGGAATTGAGGAAAGGTTATGACATGACAGATTTGGGCTATGTTCACTACTATCTTGATATTGAAGTAACTCAACATTCAACTTTGATATTCCTCTCTCAAAAGAAGTATGTTGGGGATATGTTAAATAGGTTTGGCATGGCTAAGTGAAATCCTTTGACTACTCCAATGGAACATAACTTAAATCTCACATCCATTGAAGGAAAATAATTTTAGGATGCAACAAAGGATAGACAACTTGTATGAAGTCTCAACTACTTGACTACTACTAGATGATAGATTTCATTTTTTATTCAAATCCTCTCCAGGTTTATGAAAAAGCCTTGTGAGGGTCATTGGTCTGCTGCAAAAAGAGTTTTGTGAAACCAGCTCCAAAAAGAGAATAAAAGACATATCAACGCCTTATAAATAAGCCACTTCGAGGGCGAAACCTCCAATACATTACATGAATGAACAATTCTTGTATGATACAAATGAAAAAACCTCCTTTCTATATATAGGAGTCCATAGGGCCACAATGTAATCCTAGCTGACCTAAAAATAATAATGTAAGGGCACAATAATAACAATATGGGGGTTACAGGGGTACAACAATAACAATAAGGGGGTTACAATAACAACAATAAGGGACTATACTGGTAATATAGGGAACTAACATGCCCCTCTCCTTCAAAAAAGTGTTGTCCTCAATGCTTGAGTAACTTTGGGTGCTTCTGTATAAAATTCTGACCCTCTCATGTATAATCTTCAGTGGGTAAGTTCTTCCATTTGATGAGATACTCTGAAATTGATCGATTTCATAGCTATTGAGTTCTTATTTCCATGACTGCTTCAGGTTCCAATATGGTTTTTCCTTCCTCATCAAGTTCTGGCAATATTGTTTGAACTAGAAGTTTGTCCCCTATAACCTCTTTTAAGCATGAAACATGGAAAATTGGATGCACTCACGAAGAAGTAGGAAGCTCCAATTTGTATGCCATAGTACCAATCTTTTGCAACACCTTGTAAGGACCATAGTACTTTGGCGATAATTTATTATCGTTCTTATCTTGCTTGAGGGACATTTTTTTGTATGGTTGTAGCTGTAAAAATACCCAGTCTCCCACATCAAAACTTCTCATGCACTTTCAATAGGTCAATGCATGATTCCTGCATTAATATTTCATCCTCCCAGTTGGCCTCTTATGTGCTAAAGTACCTCCATTTCACTTTAACCTGGGTGATAGATCACCTCCGTAGCATTTTTTTGGTTTGATCGAGAATACGTAGAGGCTCTACCAGGAACTCTCCATTCGGTTATACCTTTTCCACATCACAAAATTTCATTATCTTATGAGTATTTAATAAACACTATCAACTACCAAGGAAAGTTTATTTGTTCATATTTTGTACCTACACCTCTTGCCAGTTAATAATATGTCTAGATTCATTTACATATTTATTTAATAATGAGACATGAAACACATTATCGACTCATATGAAACTGGGTAATTCAATATGGTATGCAACAGGCCCAATTCTTTCTATAAATTAGAAGGATCCACAATATCGAGAAGCTAATTTCACACAACCCTTCCATTGCAAAGTGATTTTCTTGGGTTTCACTCGATCATACACGCGATCACCTACTGAAAAATACTTATAAGTCATTTTCTTATCTATGTATGCATTCTTCCTATCTTGGGCGACCTTCAAATTTTTTTGGACCTTTTTCATAGTCAGCTCCATCTCTACTAACATATCAGGTCCCAACATTAACTTATCTTATGGGTTGCTCAAATTAATGGGTGTTCTACACCTAATTCCGTAGAGGAATTCGAAAGGTATCATCTTCAATGATTTGTGATAACTTCTATTGTATGATAATTCCAATAAGTGGAGGTACTCCTCCCATTTAATTGTTTGTTTCATTACATACGCTCTTAACATATCTTCTAGCACTTGGTTTACTCATTCTGTCTGCCCATCATTCTACAAATGATATGCAATGCTATATTGAACTTAATTTTCTAAGCCCATAAAGAGATTTTTATAGAATGTTGATGTGAATTTCACATCTCTTTCAGAGATCATAACCTTTGGAATTCTATGTACTCTAAAATTTTTTTGCATAAGAATATCCACAATTTTCACAGTCTTGTATGCAGATTGAACAGGGATTTAGGAAATTCTATTATAAAATTGATAGTAATTATTTCCCACTTCCACTCTGGAATGAGTATTGGGTGAAGCAATATGCCTGGATGTTGATGTTCATTCTTGACTTGTTGACACTATAGGAATTTGGAAACATGTTCAATGATGTCTTCTCGCATTCCAAGCCAGAAATATTTTTTTATTTTTGGAAGAAAATAGTTTATGATATCAGAGATGGAAAACATAAGGTATTTTGTGAACTTATTCAAGTATTAATTGTCTAACAACCATTTTATTGCAGAGATATATTCTTCCCCTAAAATTCAAAAAATATATTTATCTATGCCGTATTCAATTTGTTCTTCGGAAATATTTAATTTTTTGGCTTTCTGCCACAAAAAACATATATTTCTGGTACTTATTCATAGCCTCCTTAATTATAACTGAAAAATTAATTCCCACTTGACTATAAGAAATTTTTTATATGCAATGTGATTTTCGGATCAATGAATCAACTACACGATTTTCTTCCCTTTCAGATGTTTAATCTAAAAATCGAATTCACTTAAAAATGTTGTCTGCCTAGCTTGCTGTGCATTATCACTAGGTTAATTAAAGAAACTGGTTAGGCTGTTATGATCAGTCATTAACGCAATTTTTAATCCATAAGAAAGTTTTTTCATACTTCTAAAGCATGTACTACCACATTTAGCTCTAGATCATAAGCATAATATCTCTGCTCATGCTCTTTTATTTTTTGGGATTCATATGCAATTACCTTTCACTCTTGCATCAATACTCCTCCCACTCCGTCCTGACTTGCATCATGCATGCAATGAATTCCTTCTCAGGATTTGCAATGTTTTACACCGATGTTGTGGTTAAAAATTGTTTTAATATCTCAAAACTACAATGACATTCAATGGTCCATTTGGAGGCTTTTCCTTTCTTCTAGAATGAAGTTATAGGATAGTATATTCTATATAATCCATTGATAAATCGATGGTAATATCCTGATAATCCCATGAAAGATTGGATGTGAGCAACATTAGTAGGACGCGAGATTCCATAATAGTTTTAATCTTCTATGGATCAACTACTATCCCCTCGGTGGAAATTATATGTCCTAAATATTGTATCTGATACTTATAAAATTCACACTTAATGTAATTATAATACATTTTGTGTTCTCGTAATGTTTAAAAATCTATTTTCAAATGCTTCTTATGTTCCTCAAAATTATTTGAGTATATAAGCATGTCATCAATAAAAATTAGGACACATTTATCAAGATAAGGATGAATCACACTATTCACAAGACTCATGAATGTTGGCAAAGCATTGGTAAGGCCGAAGGGCATAACCATAAACTCATAATGACCATAATTGGTTTTGAATGTTTTTTTAGGAACCTCCTCTCTTACCCTTATCTGATGATACCCAGATCAAAAATATATATTATAAAACACCATAGCCCCTTTGATTTTATCGAATAAATCATTTATTCTTGGAAAAGGATGTGTGTTCTTAATATTCATACTATTAAGTTATCTATAGTAAATTCATAATCTCATAGTATAATATTTTTTGTGACAAACAAGCCAAGTGCTCCCCATAGGGACACACTTGGGTGAATATGACTTTTATCAAGGAATTATTGCAGCTACATCTTTAGCTTAGTTAATTAGGAAATACTCTTTCGATGAGGAATTTTTGACATAGGTGCATCCCCCGAAATCAATTATACAGTGATATATATATATATATATATATATATATATATATATATATATATATATATATATATATATAAGTTGGGAGGTATCCCTAGAATTTCTTCTGAAAACACACTAGTAAAGTCCCGAATAACTGGAAGACCTCCTAGAGAGGTTGACTTATCTTTTGAATTATTAAAACCCACTTGAACTACATATATTTGGAATCCTTTCCTAATACCCTTACCTAGCTTGGAGGCAGTAATTCGTCATTTTTTTATAGGTCTTATTACCCCTTTCATTTCTTGTTTGACACCCTCCTTAGTAAGATAATTGATAGTTTTATCCTTACAGTTTACTCAAAACCAATGTCCTTGCAACCAATCCATCTCGATTACGACATCATAAAACCTTAAAGGTAACACATTCAAATTTAGATTAATTATTTTTCATGTTATCTCAATAGGGAAATCATTTATTTTGGATATTAACCTTATTTTTGCACCAGTGTCTAGCTATACCAATGAGGGATTTTTAAATTTACAATTTCTAGGTGACACAAATTCCTGATTTTGAGACTGATTGAATTAAATTGGCTCCTTAGTCTATAAATTTACACAACATGGTTTTGTATCTTACCTTTTAATTTGATCATAGTAGGTTGTTACTCGGTTTGATGATATTCCAAGGATACATTAATCTTAGATATAATCATGGTCACCTCTCCAACTCGGAATCCTCTTGAATGTTGGTAGCCTACTCTATTATGGTGTGAAGAGGGAAGTTTTATCAAAAATGTCCCAAAAACCCCAAAAATGTAATGGAGAACTCTTTGATTGGCTTAACTCTAGTTTACTAGACACTTCCACTTGTTTAAATTCATTTTGGGATCTAAATTTGTTTTCATTCTTTCCATGAGGTTTGTTGTGTTGGTTCTTCCGTAAGTTTCTACCATTTCCACTTTAATATTTTTAATGTTCTAGAAGTTTTTCTTTTCCTATTCTACTAACCCAAATATTTTTTCCTTCCCCTCTACTGTTTCATCTCTTGATTGCATATAAGTTCCTTCCTAATGGCCTCATCCATGGTTTTAAGATTTTCAAACTCCAAACCCTCTTTCATGAATGCTAGTAGGTTGCTCATAAAGTGCTAAAATTTGGTTTTCTCCTCCTGTTTATAAGGTACATATCTCAATAGGGATGTAAAATTCATCACAAACTCATCCATAGACAGTTTCCCCAATTGGAGGTCATGGAATTCTTTTGCCTTATCATCATAATATCACTTAGTTAAGTAATTTTCTTTAAAGTACTTGTGAAAGTATTCCAAATTCACCATTTGTTCATCAATTTCATGAACATACTATACCTCTTCCCACCACAACATAGCCTTCCCCTGAATCTAATAAATTTCCAATATCGCCTTCAATTTATCATCATATTCATAGATTTGGAACTATTTACTCAATATAATAAACTAATATGTTGTGGCTTCTTCCACTTCCCCATAAAAAGTTGGGGGTTTAATATTCTTGAACTCCCTGTTCAATTCAGTTTTATTTTTTTTATTTTTCCTCGAGGTTGAGGCATTATCATATTCCTCTTCATTTTCACCTTTTTTCCCTTCTAGTCTTGTAATATGCTTTTGGTGATAAAAAATACTTTTATTCATTCTTCGTTTGGCATTAGCCTCCCATTTTCTTCCCAGAGACTAGCCCTCTTGATCCATAATTGCTGTGCAGTTTCCAACAACATGACACTGGGGTTTTGTTGGCCTCCCTCTAGTTGAACGCACATTCTAGATTAACTCTTAAAATAGGTATGGAACGAGATTCTATATATGGCCTTATTGGATGTGTACTTCCAGTTACTCTCCTCATTGTGCCTCTGTGATCAAAACATACACACACAAACACACACACACACACACACACACACACGCACATATATAATTCCAAAATAGGCCATAATGTTTCAAACTGGGCACTATGATATTAGAATAGTTTCAATTAAAAAATACTTATCAAGTCTGAGTTAGTTGTGCTAGAGAAATAAATCGAGGACGAGACTCCTTTAACCACCAAACCTATCAGACTCACTATTATGTGAAGGTCTCCCACGAGGCTCTTTGAGTTTCGAGAGAATTTTAAGACAACAGCTATTTTAGGACCTCAGGGCCTCGATTCTAGTCCAAAATGTCTTTCAAGGGTTTCCACTAGTTGTAACTAGCTCAAGAACACCCTTAAGCATGCTCACTTGAAAACGTCCTGTTACAATTTGTTCTCTCTTTTCCTTGTTGCCTCTTACTTTCCTCTCCAACCACTCATAGCCTTTCCCCAACTCAGATGTTTTCTTTTCAATCTCTCTAGGGGAGGGAGTAGCTATCTAACTACCTAGAAACTGAAGATTCCTCTTTTCTTGAAGTTCTTTCCATAATTTATCTAACTTAACATAACTTCTTAAAACAAAATATTACTTTTATTTTAATTTTAAAATAATTTGTGAAGCATTGCAAAATAAACAACAAAATTACCTTTATTTTAATTTTAAAATAATTTGTGGCATTGCAATATATATATATATATATATATATATATATATATATATATATATATATATCCACTTGGGGAATTATGTCTCATCAAAGCTTCCTAAACCAATAGAAAATTAGAAGTCACATTTGCTCAAAATTTAAGATTTATTTTTGAATCTATGCAAAAATAAAAATATCAAGTATTTTCTCAACTTTTAGCTAAAATTGAAAAAACATAACTAACTAAATAATACACAGTAAAATCAACTTGACAACCAAAGAAATGATATAGTCACTCCAAAAACTAAAAACTCTTTATTAAAAAAATTTAAAATAAAATAAAAAAACAAACTTAAAAATGTTAGATCTCACAAACTTCAAAATGTAAAAAAAAAAAAAACGAAAACAAATTTATGCACAACCAAAGCAAAAACTAATGACAACACCAAAAACGGCAATACAACCACTAAAAGTAAACAAGAAACTACAAAGCAATATGCAATAAGTCAGAAGAAAGTGATAACAACTCAATCAGATGAGCGTAGAAAGAGATGCATAGTTGAAAAAACAATACTTGGCATGGGTTATTTTCCCACAATCTTCATCTTTTCCAAGTTTTTGGGTTATATATATAAACATAGATATAGGACAATTGATTAAATTCATTGCCGTTGGATATTTTTGAGATTAAAGATTTCTTAAAACAGAATTTATCTTTTATAATTAGGTGTAATATTCAATTTGTTTTCTTGGAAACTTTGCTTTATAAAAATTAGCAGTAATATTCAACTAAAACCTATACAAATTAGTTGTAATCTTTAACTAAATTCTATATACTTAAATTTAAAACTTAATGAAAACTAAATTTCATATAGATCTCTATAAACAAAAATATGTAAAAATTTATATAAATTAAAAAAAAAATGCGACCATTACAATATAAATATTGAATTGCCCAAAAAAGCCCCTAAATTCAAATGTAGCACATAAAGAACATGATCATAGCACTGCAAGCATGAATAAGTTTGAAAATGACCCTATATGTATATGTATATGTCTATGTGTATATATATGTATATGTAACTCTCACTCCATGAAATCACAAGACTTCGACATGAATGAATCAAGAGCTTCAAAGAAACTAAGGCTTCGTGAAACGAAGAACCTTACCTTTCAGCTACTCTAAGAATTTCCACAATTGAGGTTGACCTAGAAAAAAAAGAGTAGGTCATTTTAATTGTCACGATCTCCATTTAATAGAATTGAACATGGCATTGAAATATGGATAAAATCAATGTCATGTGGAAACTCCACCATAATTCGGGCAACCAATATTTCGAACGCTATAGAACCATTAATACAACGTAAGACAGTTTTTTTTGAGGGCGAAGCTTATTTTTGAGTTTATAGATTTATAAATGAAAATATTCCGGAGGAAGGATGAGCATTTCCTTCCCTCGAGCATTTATGGATCTATAGACTCGAAAATAAGCTTAGCAGTTTTTTAGAGGGACTCTAACATCGGTTTCGACTGTCAACTCATCGACATAATTTGTTCCGCAAACACTTTCCCAGAAACCTAATGATGTCGACCATGTTGATGCCAAATGGATCATTCACCATGGGAATGATAGATGCATCATTCACCTGGGCATGATGGATCTGAATTGAATTAATTTAAACATATACCAATATTTGAATTTTCCATCGATTTTTGAAATTTTTCGGCCCACTCTATTTTGAATTTGGGTGTGTATACTCTGCATCCGGAACTCATCTAGTAAAGATGATGGTTATGATGTGACCTTTGCATCGCACGCAGCGGTTTGATGGCTTTGCCTATTGGGCTTCTCTTAATCATCTACCTCATTGTTCATTGTGATTTCCTCTATTGTATAAGATGCTTAATCTTTTGCACACAGAAGTTCGATGGCTTTGCCTGTTGGGATTTACTTAATCATCCACCTCATTATTCATTGTGATTTCCTCCGTTGTATAAGATGCTTAATATCCTACACGCCGATGTTATCTCTGATGTTTATCCAATCACACAACAATGTATATATTAACATACAATTAGTCTATATAGAAGATAAATGCTACTAAGAAAGATGCTCATTTATGGAGTCCAAAGAAGCATTATCGGGGAAGCTAGAGATATGCCAAGCCGATCTCTTGGATTATCGTAGCGTTTTCGACAACATATATGGCAGCTCTAGATTTTTCCATGTCTTTGCGCCTTGTTATCATCTCGATTGATTGGAGGAGTATTTGATTATGATCACGAGATATGAACATGTGACATATGATTGTGAAATACTCCTCCAATCATATGATATGATATTTGTTATCATCTCGATTGATTGGAGGAGTATTTGATTATGATCACGAGATATTTGAGTATTTCTGGTTCTGAAATGTTCCTGAAAATTTATCAGTGTTGACGAAGAAGCGTGGACAAGGATCACCGTCGCACAGCTGATGCATGCTCCCTGGTTCTATCAAGGCTTCAAGCACCTCAAAGCCAACAACGATGTCCATTTCAACCTCCTCGAGGATGTCAAAATTTTCTTTTGTACCCCCAAGCCAGGTTTCCTCAATGCCTTTCGACATCATCTCTCACTCATTTAGTCTGCTAATTTTCATTTTTCTCGTCAATAGCACAAAAATATTTCCCACGAGTACAACAACCACAACATAGGAGTATGTTACAAAATATTTTGCATAGCTCTAGCATTATGGAACATAATTATGAGGAAGAAGGGGCTTCTATGGGAACAGAACTTATATTCCAACGAGCGTGAATGCTTGTATGGTCTGGATCTGGGTTGCCTTCTGTCGGTAGTGATTTAATTTTTCTTAGAGCATTGGATTTTTTGGGGATGTTTCAGTCATTGTAGTGTAGATGAGAAGAGCAAGTCCCTTATCTTCCATTTTTATTTTTACTTGCCTATTTGTTGCTGCAGAAGACCATGGAAGCTTCTCCAAGTGCACGGTGTAAAAGGTAGTGGAATATTGGCCAGTGCATTTGCTATTGCTGCCCTGTGAGATAGGTTATTCTCTTCATTTCGGGTTATCCATGGTATGGCCAATGTATGTGGATTCGATCACTTTTCCTTTGAGTTGCTCCGAGTGTCCTGGTTTTTCGGCTGTGCTAGGATTTTTTCGGTGATCGTATTTTTTGAATTTTCCCTAGAGGGCTCCGATCAGTGATCAAATTTGAAGGGTGGGTCTTAATTTCAATTAGAAGGGCATATATTTATGTCGCCCTTCCATGATGAAGGGCTTTAAAAAAAAAACATTTCAATTGACCGCAATACATTATTTTCACATTTCATTTTCAGAAAGACAAAATCATCAATATTTATGTTAATAAAAGACTTTTACATATACAATAGTGAAGGAGGTTCCATCTTGCATTGCTTAAATTTTTCTATTGTCTATTAAAACTCTTTTGGAATGCTAAGACTTCCAATAATTACACATCTCAAATAATTGGAACAGTCCCTTGACTTGCCGCAAAATTGATCCGAAATAGCTTCTTCTTTCAGTTATAAACCTTTGACAGTTATAAACTCAATAATGTTTTATTCCAGCTATAATAGTCATCCACAACACTGGTTATATAATGATATTTTTCCTACCCTCATTAACTGTCCAGTTTTGTCATCACAAGATAATTGCAGTGATCATGTTCATTTGGAAATGGATTACCATCAGCGTGTCCAAACAACATGTAGTAGCTTCAACCAGTTGGAGCAGATTTTTTAAGATGCCACTGAGTTGCACTTGTCCAGGCCAATTTTATGCCCTGCAGTAGACAAGAAACCAGCTAGCAAGCATCTAAATTTTAACATTTCCCTCTTATGGATGATGATCGAACATGAAGGAAAGGGGCATTTCCATCTGAAAGGGACGAGGCATCTAAAACCAATATCAGATCTATATGACATTCGTCCAAATCATCAAATATTTATTTGGACAAAATTGAAGTAGCACGCTAGGTGGAGATATTTTAGTGTTGTTTTAGCTGCAGTTTTCTAAAAAAGGAAGGCAGGGATCCTAAAAAAAGAGAGTAAGGCAGAGATCCTAAATAAAGAAAACTAAGGCAGAGATCCAAAAAAATTCACAACAGAGCATACGGTAGTCAAACAGAAATGTAATTTACATTTAATTTCCGAGACAAGTTTCATTACAAAACCAGAGACGCTGCTCCTTTTAACCACATCAGAAGATCCTTGTTTCAGCTCTCTATTTAAACACAAGAAAAACACCCTTGTTGAGCTCTGTTTTCGCAAGAACTAAAAAAACAGCATAAACATCACTTTCTACATACACAACAAAATGAAATATGAAAGGAAATGGAATTCACAGGGTCGTGTACATGCCCAGCTAGACTAGTAAGAAAGTACACCAGTCAACTGGTTACTGGACTAGATATAACAACCATTATTTGAAAAGATAATAAACTTATTACCTTCATCAATGTATCAACCCAAAACATCTTAGGGGATGACAATCATGTTACACAGATTTCACAGCTAATAATAAAATTCTTAGCTTCTTCAATTTATCAACCCTAAAAAGCTTAGGGGATCACAATAGTGTTATAAAAATTTCACTAGTCTCTCTGCCTCAAATCTCACTCAAACATTTTTGGTAATAGTGAAATCATTATTTTTTCTAACCAAAGTACTCTTAGAGAGACCCTCAATCAATGAGAAAGAGAACATGGTTCGTTATTTTTAATCACAGTGACTTATATTTTGGTTTTACATATAGCTTTCTAGAGATTCTACCTTTTGTACTTGGCTAGATATAAGCATGAGATAATTGTGTGACTCAAATGGTTGTTTAATTCCTTGTAAGTTAACTAAGCTTCTTTGTTCTTATATTTTTGCCATCTTGTAAATTCAAAATGAAAATAAATGGTTTCTCCTCAAAGTTTCCTAAGAATATTTGTTTGGAACTTCATCTACAAATACTGAGAAGAGCAATGTGCCTTTGGATGTGGCATCATTGTTGGGGAACTCAGTGTGCAATGAATCCCAAAAATATGGAGATTTTGAGTAAGGAAAACTCACTCGGAGAATGCTAGATATTCTTAGCAAGTCAAGGGTTGTGAGAGATTAATATGACAATGATACCATTGTTCATGATATTTACTATGCACAACTGTTTTCAAACCTGGATAATGGTGTGCATAAAATGAGCAATAGAAGCTGATATTAGCAAGGATTGATGGTTATATAGAAAGTTGGAATTCGAAGAATTGATGTACAGAAGGACATGTATCGGTGGTGTGAAACGACATAATTTACTCTCTTTTTCTTTGTCATAGCCAATCTAGGTGTAACTTGACAAGCTGTAATAAAAAGCAAAGCCAAACCCTCAATAAAACCCTGACTGTAATTTATGGGGGCAGATAAGGGCAAGTTGCAACTCTCACACACGCAAAGAATTATAGCCTAGGCAAGAAATCGATTTAATGGGTTAACTGAAAGCAGTTGGCATTTTATTGGGAACTGATAACAGACCCTGGGTAGACAACTTCTAATATGTTTCGAGAATTTCCATTTCATTGAGCTCAAACATGGTATGCGCATAAAGAAATTATATTTCTGAGGGCCTTCATCTCACGCTGTTAAAGCCAAAATCTCAACCAATAGATACCTCCAGGCTCCGATGTGAGCTCAAAATGTTTCAATAATACAAATGCAAAAGTCTTGCTCATGAACGGATAATTACAATAGAAAATCGCACAAAACAAGTAAGACTGAAGACTCAGCCTTCAGTAATGCGAAAATTCAGGCTCGAGAAGGTAATAGAAACCTTCATTCCACCTTCTTCATATATTTTATAATCACGGTGAGTTCATTTACAAATTTATGACCAGACTTTCAATAAAATCAAAGACTGCCTATCCCAAATGCAAGATAAGTTCCAATACAATAAGCAACAAAACATTGATGTACACTTTCAAAACATTTCATACTTGATGTAGTTAAAGTCTCCAGAAAATCCTGTAAATCGAAATAACCATCAAGGCGACAGTCCGAAATCTCATTTGGGTTTCCTGGTCGGGCCCTAGGCTTACTCAATTTAATGGTTTCAGTGCTTTGGGTATTTAAGATATGTTGAGAAAAATTGTGGGTCGATTACAATATTCATTGGAAAGCAGTTTTTTGAGGTGAAAATGGGTAGGCACAATGTAAGGCAAAAGGAGAAGTTCATTCTCTGAGAAATATCTGTTGTGCTTTTGGAATTGATATCATAAGCAGAGCACTAGGTTCTGGTTCCTGCCCTTTCAACAAAGAGGTTTCTTCTACAGATCATCATTATCACCATCACCACGGAGATCACATTCATGGGGAAATTAATGGAATTGCAAGTGACGAGGACCATCTACGATTTCTCTGAAAATTGTTGGAGGATTCAGGGGTTTCGAGTACCTGTTTGTTTGTGTGTTTGTTGATGAATATTCTTGAGTCCTGACTCCTGAGCAGTGAGGAAATTGGAATGGCTCTTTCGCTACAGGTTGCAACTTGCAAGTGTTTTTTCTCCAATGGGATGAAAAAGAAAATTCTCCGCACTGAACCCTGAGTCACAACTTGGAAAGGAAAAATATCACGGTTCAGTGAGCCTGCCATTATGATGGTTGTTGGCTTGGAGTTGGCAACTTGGCAGTGGGCAGCACAGTCAATCAAAACTCAACGACCTCTCCCTTGTCATTAATCTCCTTCAATGCTACAACAACCTTTAAGATTTGAATTGAATTTTTGAACAATGAAAATGTGAAAAGGGAAAAAACCGGACTCCATACTCCAGTGACCAGTCATGATTGAGTGACCAACTCACCGAGTCACCACAAGTCCACCACTAACTTGAAGTTTTCACGCATTACTGAATACTTAGAAAATTTTCAAAATGTGATGGGTTCTGACAGGCTACAGCCCTTCGGAAGACATTTTATATTATCAATCAATTTTTTTTTTAGACTAGTAAAAATTCAAATTTAATTTTTTTTTTACTGGTAAATTTCTCCAACTACTTCTCTGACGTGCCAGAGGCCTTTTGAAGGGCTCTGACGTGTTCAAATTTGATCAGTGGCTCCGATCATCTGACATAGTCAACGCTATGGCATCCTGATAGTGACTAGAGTACTTTGCTATTATGGTCATAACATAAAATGAATTTAAGGAGGATCAGAGGTTGGTAGCATTGGGATTTCATTTATAGGATTGTCTGGGAATTTTGGACTTCTGTTTGTCAGCGATCCATCTGTTTTTGCACTTCGATGACGAGTTTTCTTCGTCCTTACTAGATTTTATTGGGTTTTGGGGATCAGGATGTATTACTTTTTATCTGCAATGTCCTTTAGTTCTATTGTCTCAATTATTATCACTGGCTGGTCATAAAGGCTCCAGAGAATGACAAATCATCCGATTTATGTCGTAGATCTCGGGACCAGGGATTTTGACGTTGCATGCTTGCATGCTCTTAAGGTGGAAAATTTTGAAGGAAAGGTGTGGGGCTCTGTCGCTTCACCTCTTAGAATTTCTTCCATCCCCTTAGTTCCTAGTCAAAACTCCAAGAAGCTGACTACGAGTGGTTTCACTCCGGTTAATCCTTCTTGTACTACTCTAAGGCCTACGTCGAATAGACCCAATAAACATTTCAAGAAAAAAGAGGGGTGCAAGCTCCTTAGCTTTGGCAGGAACATAATGTGGGAGCTTGCAGAAAGTCTAATGGACTGGGCCTTGGTGGGTCATTGCCAATTCGAGAGGTTTTGTAAGGTCGATTTTGTACCCTTGTTACTAGATGATTGGAACAAGCTGATAGGATATAGGCCCCTTGTGAGTAAGCTCCAGGGAGGTTGGTATAGCTTCCACTTCATCAAGAATGAAGATGTCGAGGAGATTTTTAGGAGAACATGGGTTAATGGACGTTGTTTCCTGGCTCTTTGCCGGTGGACAGTGGGTTTTCATCCAACCTGTAATGCACCTCGGCACCACCTAGTATGGGTCAAGATACATGGCTTACCTATTGAATTTAGGACTGTTAAAGTCCTTTCAACGATTGGAGATAGTATCAAGATGTGCAGGTTCATGGATCCAAAACGTACGAGTGAATATGACAAAATATGGGTCTATTTGTTGGTGGAAGTGTCATATTTGGGGTGTCTTCTGGCAGAAATCGACTTGGAATGGGACGATTTTGTGTACCAACAGTCACTCGACTATTAGAAAATTCCATTCAGGTGTCACATGTGCCATGTCACATGCCATATCATGTGCCAGTGCAAAAACTTCTTGGAAGGATATAAAAATCTCTCGACTCAGGGTATGGCAGACAACTCATGGCAATTCGAGCATCCCACCACAATCGAATTCTTCTATTGCTCCGGGTAAGCCTCATTTTGCTGGTTTTCACCCTGATAATGTCTATTTTCATGGATTTGATCGATTGTTTTGGTTGGATGGTGCGGCTCAGGAGGGGGACTGGAATAATACCTGACAGACCCTATATGGGTCTCATCGTTTTGCATCCTCGGGGGGGGAGGCTCAATGACCAAATATTGTGAGGAAAAGATATTTCATTGGATATCCCAGAAACGAATAATTCTATTTCTAATACATCGAATTTGTCCACTGAGGAGATCCGTTTACCTATCGTCCCTGTTTCGCCTACCCTTAGGGATCCAATTGACCTCGGTCCCTCATCCATCGGTAGGTCGTCTGTATCGGGTGGGGAAGCCTCTCTTTCTCCTGTGAATTCAATCAGTAGTGTTCTCAAACTCATTCTGCATAACCTAGATGCTCAGATAATCCCCTTGCATGTTGATTCGGGTTCCCAATCGCCCCCTATCTTATCCATCAACCCCTCAGCTAAGGCTAATGTCACCATTTGGAAAGGGAAGGGCAAGCCAGGGGGAAAACTCCAAAATTCCTTGGCTCTATCCAGTCCCCTCCCCACTGGTAATTTTTGCGAGGTCCTTGTCACCCTTGCCCTTGATCGGGTCCTTAGAGCTTTTCCCCCTTCCGTGTTGTTAATCCTTGATCCCTTTCTCTTTAAACATAAGGGGGGTGGGGGGGAAAGAAAATTATGTTTCTATCCGACATTATTTAGTTGATCTCAAGCCTGACCTGATTTTTTTTCAAGAATCAATGACCTCGGCTGATAGGACTCGTTCTTTCTGTCGAAAATTATGTCCAAATTGGAATGTTGTCGCCACGAACGCAGTGGGTCATTCAGGTGGACTAGAAGTTATGTGGGATCCCCACATGGTTTCCATGAAGGCATTTGGGTTATTTAGGGGTGTTGTTCCTTGAGAAACAATTCCTTGCTGTGAACAGGAATCCGTGCTCAAGACATTAAAGATTATGTCACAAAATGTATGTCTGTCTCTGTTTATTAAACCTTCAAATATTAATAATATATCTCACAAATATCAAATCTTTATAAACTCTGCAATGCCATGTTCCCTTTATATTGAAGTGAGCGAAATGGAAGACGAAGAAAGAAAAGGATTTCAGTTTGTCATGCTGCTTAAAACAGAAACTGCCATAATAAAATCTTGAAGAAGTGAATAACAAATAAACTAAAGTAAAGGAGCGCCCATTAAGGATAATTAACTCTTAGATACATAAATATCAAGAGACCTGCAACTCTAATCACTCTACTTTATTCTCAGATATGAAAATGAAATGAAAACCAAGAAAACTCTTCAACACAAATGGAATAATGGAAACTTGGCAAAGCTTTTTCTATTCATTCAATATTGTTCAAAAGATAAAATTAGCCTTCAAGTTCCAAAACTTTACAAAACTCGAACCTTCTTTCTTCCTTAAGATGTCTTTAAATACAATCTGAACCAAAATGGTTTTCAGTTATAAAACTGATTCTAACTAACTGTAACTGCTTAACTACTCTCTGTAGCGGAGGTACATGCCTCGAAAACATTTTATTACATTTACATAACTTCACTTAAAACAAAATAAAAGATGATAACTCCTAATCTAAAGGAACTGATGTTCCTGGAATAGCGGCTGACTCAATGACTAGTTGCAGCTGAACGGCTACTTGTGGCTGTTTGGCTGGAAATCCTTTTTCTGTGTCAATAAAAAATTTCTTGCATTCCTTCTAGAGTTTATCTTGAGTTATCGGAGCGCTCTTATAACGATGATATTCCAGTGTAAAGGCAACAACTTGACTGTGAGTGAGGTTACTTGCGAACAATGTCTTCACCATCCACAGCAGAAGGAAATGCCTTTGTAAGAAATTGAATATTGTTTCTCACTTCAATATCTGTGTCTTCTCATGTCGGCCATCTGCTTTGCTTTTTGCAAATATCAATTGATCCTCATAAAATTTCCAGGACATAATCTCACCTCCCTCCCTCCAGCATGAGGGCAAACCTGTTCTCGTCAATTTATCAAACGAAATATCAAATTTCTTAACCATCTTTTTAATTCCCTGTAACCGCTTCTCTGAGGCCTTTAGAAGGTCATTTTTAATGATCATTTTGTTTACCTCTTCAGCATAGAAGTACCTATCCAGTATCCCCATATCTTTCAACTCTTCATCTGTCTTGGCATTAATAAAATTTATGAATTTCTTGGCCCAATTTGATCTTTTGATAGCGACCTGCTTCTCTGATAACAACTCCTTTTCATGCTCTGAAACAATGTTTTTCTCTCTGGCAATTATATTCATGGAATCCCATTTTTCCTGCATTTCTGAAATGATCTCATTCCAGATGAGATCCTTAGCTTTAATAAGGGAAATATTTCCCTTCAATTTCTCCTTGAGTTCTTTAATTTCTTCCTCAGCTTTTTGTAGCTTCTGCTCGTTCTCATTTGCCTTTCCTTCCCATCCTTGCATCAACTTAAGAACTGTGGCCAATTCAGACTGGGCCTGTTTACAATCTCTCTCCGCCATTTTTAATTCTGTGTTCAGCTGAACAACCTAGGCTTGAGGGTCGGCTCCACTTGTAGAAAAATCAAAAGTACAAGTATGGTTCTGGATTTGATTCTGTAAGGTTATAGCAGTCTGCTTTACCTTAGTAAGTTCCTCGTCCTTCTTCATCAACTGTTGTCGTAGTTCCTCTTTTTCCTTTTCAACCTCTGCTACTTCGGCTGCCAACGAGTGCTCTGCAGTTGGAAATTTCAACTTTTTCCTTAATGAAGATATTTCTGCTTCTGCACTCTTCATAAGTTTTTGAATTGCGCTTTTATCATTTGGATCGACCCCGATTTTCATTATGATTTTTTTCAGCTCTTCATTCTGAGTAGTTAACGCTCTTGCATTGGCTTTTTCCATCTTGCATTGTTTGACAACCTTAGCAAGCATATTTTCTGTCTTGACTGTTGTAGCAGTGGTCTTGCTCAAATCATTGACAATCAACTAACCTGTCTGCATGTGGAGATTCATTTTGTCCCACAAGGGGATCTTTTTCACGTCCATGACTATATTAAACTCCTTAAAGCTGCCTGAAGGTCCAAGGGACATTCCTGTCGGATGCGATAGCGCCATCTTAAACTGATCTTTCTCCAGATCCATTACAGTCAATAGTCTTGTTTGGTCAGCAGGTATATGGTGCTCTGCTTGTGTTTCTATATTGGCCTTTATTCATTGGTTCTTTTCTTCAATCTGTGAGAACACTTGCTTCAAGGAAGGAGCCTTTTCCAAATGAAGTTCTGGTCTGCTAGGAGATGAAGGGCCACCTTGTTCTTCACTGACCTGGAGAGTAAAACCAGGTGAATTGGAAGAATGGTCTTCTGCTAATTTAGTCCTTTTCTCCTCTCGGGGTTCCTCCTCATCGATCTCAATAACATCATCTCTCCCTCGTTTGCTCATCTTTTCCAATATTGCAGGTGTTTGAATACTGATCCTTGATGAACTTGGCCCTCCTAGATCAGCCAATTTCTCTAAATTCGGTTTACTCACATGAGTAAAAGCAGCATACCCATTCTCGACCCTTTTTTGTGAAATAATCCCATGTGGGTCATAGGCCCATTTCTCTCCCAACAGCAACTGTGTTTCTTCCAATATTTTTGATACCTCCTCAAAAGCTTGCCTTGTGTTAACAACAAAAGGGCCTACACTCATAGGCAACTTGTACATTAATCCTTTCTTCATGGGCAGAAAATGAACTTGATCCACATTAAGACTTTCCCTTATAAATTCCAAGGCAAACAGTCTCATGGGAACAAAGGTTGGAAGCCTATAAGGCTCAATACTGACTCCATATAGCCTTATCTCAGAATAATCTTCAAAAACAAACCAGTCTCCAAATTTACAATTAGGTCCTAATTGTAAAAACTCCTAGGCCTTTGGCAGGAAGCATGGAGGTAGAGTTCCATTAAGAATTTTATAAGCAGTGGTCATGAAATGGTCCACAAATTCAAATAAACCGGCTTCGTTCTCTTCTCTTCTAACCATATCGGTCCAAAGAAAAACTGACTGTTTATTTTTATTACTATCCATTATATTCAAACCAACATTCATGAACTCTTCAACATTCTGATATAAAAACAAGTAGACTACCAATGAGGGAAATCTGAAATAACCTGTTAAAGGGAAGGCGATCAATTGAGAATTCACCACTTCCTGCCAAAAGGATGGGATATCTAGCACCACCCCTGGTTTCATCATAAGAGCGAACATCCCCAGGGCTGCCTTGTCAATTTCGCGATCATCATCTCTCCCCAAAATCTCCATAATACAGCTAAGAACTGGCCTGTATTGAACATTAAACGCCTCCAAACTGAACTTTCCCAATTCAAATTGAGTCTTCTCTGGACTTGATACCAAAAACGACATGCAACGATTAAACTCTTCATTTGAAAGCTCCTCGAAATACTGAATCAACGAATCTTCAGAGAACTGCAAAGGAGAATCATTTTCTGGAAAACATATTGCCTGACGCATTAATTGAGTTGAAACCTGCAGAATATTTTCCCCTTGGGAATTCATAACAAAACATTTGCCGGGGTACATAGACGAAACCAACCAAGAAATAAATTCAGTTAAGAAATGAGTTTTTGGGATACAAGCGGATAACACTCCCGAACTTTGCATAGCAGAAAACACAGGCGACTTGTCAGTGTTCATGGTTACTTGATAATGCAAGAGAGGATGGTTTATGGATGACACGATATCATGAACATATTTCTCGCTATCTAGGAGGGGACTGAGACTGGACAAACCAGTCAATGATGTTCGCTTGGCCATGACTGACAGGAATTTGAAAACAATTCAAAGTACTGAATAGCGCAAAGGTGGCGGGACGCGGTTTAAACAGGGCAAACAGACACAAATAAATCACGATAGGACGGAAAAACCCTTTTTATAGATTGTGGGAATCATAATAAATGCAAGATTAACGTGGAGAAACAGCTGGAAGTGGATGACGTCATGCGGGGGGTCTATGAGTACGGCGGGGAATTTCTATCCATACCCCCCGTAGTTAACCAGAACCGTCAATCACCAAAATTCGAAGATCTGACCGGTCAACTACAGGGGGTCGGGATTTTATAACTGATGGGAAAATTAACCCCCCGCAGTTGCATATCCGCGAGCTTCTTTGTATGATGATGCCTTCCGCTCGAAAAGCTGCTCGAGCTTTAGCCTTTATATATTCATATGACAACCTAAAGTTGACACCCGCTTCACATATATAAAATAAAAATGGAAAAACATGCATTCCCCTTCTTTTTTATGCTAAAGTACAAAACTTCATACTTAAAGCATATTTTTGAATTCTTATCTGTTTTTTTTTTAATTTTCTTTTCATAATTTCAAAATGAAATATAAAAAGGATATGTAGATAATGATCCACAACATCTGGCTCCACCTGGGGATAGTGTTTTTACCACGAAACACTAAGAACCTGCAGATTAGTGCCTTCACCTCGGGCATGGAGTCATAAATTGCTTGATGAAAATGTACAATGAACACACCGGATATATACAATGATGAACCAGCAACTGCTTAATGTCAGAAATAATGCTTGAGATATTTCCCATTCACAGGCATATCCAGCACTTCTCCTTCCAGATTTTCCAACACGAAAGTATTATTTCCTCTGACTTCATTAATTTTGAATGGGCCATACCACAAGGGGTCAAATTTACCATGTTTTCCTTTATCTTCCCTTCGTGTATCCCATCTCAATACTAAATCTCCTTTCTGAAACAAAAATTCCTTTGCTTTTCTATCAAATACTGCCTTCATCTTTTGCTGATAAGTGAGCAAGCTGTCCCGAACCTGATTTCTGTTTTCACTTAGTTCCATCACATTGTTCATTCTTCGTATCATGGCATTTGGTTCTGCTTGGGCATCTTGGAGAAAAGAAATCACAGGTTTTACCGATTGTGTGGGGAATAAAGCTTGAGTGCCGTACACGAGCTCATAAGGTGACTTGCCGGTAGACCTTCTTGTAGTCATTCTTGTTTCCCTCAAGGAAAAAACTAGCTTCGTGTCCCAATTCTTTTGATTCTCAATGATTGTTTTCTTCAAAGTTCTAACCAATGTTTTGTTAGGGGATTCTGCTAATCCATTTCCCTGTGGATGGTAAGTTGTAGAGTGAGACAATGCCACATTGTAAGTTTGGAAAAAATTAATAAACCTGAGTGAACTGAAAACCTGAGCATTATCTGTCACAATCTTCACTAGGCATCCAAACCTGCTAAAAATATTCTCTTCCAAAAACTTCATTACTACCAAATCATTTGCTTTCCTGGTGGGAATTTCCTCCACCCACTTTTTAAAATAATCTGTAGCAGTAAGAATCCATTTAAACTACCCACTGGATGGTGGATTGATTTCTCCGATGAAATCCAATCCCCATTGTCTAAAGGGCTCTTCAACGAAAACAGGGAGAAGAGGTAGCGGAGCCAGCTTTTTCTTCTCTGCAAATAATTGGCATTTTTGACAACTTTTGACTGTTTTGTAAACATAAGAAAACACAGTCGGCCAATAGAAACCCAATTTGAATATTTTGTGAGCAGTTACCTTCCAGCTGTAATGCCCTCCACACAAGCATTCATGATATTCTTTCATCACTTCTGAAATTTCTTCCTCTGTAAGACACAACAACAACATACCTGCTGGATCCTTCCAATATAACTTTTCTTCGATTATAACATAAGGCTGAGCCTTGAGTTTCAGTGCCCTGTATTTTGCTCTATTAATTGAAGGGGGACATGAAAGAAAACATAGATAATGTACAATATCCTTATACCATTCTGAACAGAGAAATTTATACTTAATTGATGTCTTTGACTGATTATCACGCGTTTCTTCATTGGCTTCTTCTACAGGGGCCAGAAAATTGATTCCCAATGCTTGGAAGTTGGATTCCGAGAAAACGCTGAATATCTTTTTTACTTCGTGGCAGAGGAATTGTCTGAATGGCTTCGACTCTGGCCAGATCAATCTTCACTCCTTCTTTTGAAACGATGTGGCCTAGTAATTTACCCTCCTCCAGGGCAAACAAAGACTTCTTAGGATTCAGTGATAATCCAAACTTTCTGCACTTCATGAAGGCTTTCTGTAAATGCTGTAAATGTTCCTCATCAGACTTCGAAAAAATTGTGACATCATCTAAATAAACCACCACAAACGTGTCTCCCACAAATGCGATATCCATTGCCCTTTGGAATGTGGCCCCTGCGTTCATCAGACCGAATGGCATCCTGGCGTACATGAACGTTCCCCAAGGCGTAGTGAAAGCGGTTTTTTTCTGATCCTCCTTCTCCACTGCTACCTGATTATAACCTGAGAAGCCGTCCACCATAGACAATCTATAGGCACCGGTCACTTTCTGTAAGACAAAGTCCATTTTCGACAAAGGATAATTGTCCTTTAATGAAGCCCTGTTCAAATTCCTGAAATCTACGCATAGCCTTATCTCTCCGTTTTTATTTCGGACAGGTACAAGATTAGAAACCCAATCTGAATACCTGAGTGGGACGATTATCTTGGCTTGCAGCAATTTCTTTATTTCCTTCTCGATTGGAGCCAACAGCAAGGGATTAATCTGCCTAAGCTTCTGTTTATGTGACTTGACTCCATCCTTGAGTGGAATCTTGTGCTGTATGATGTTCTTATCATATGTTTTCAAATTATCATACGACCAAGCAAATACATATTTAAACTGTTTGAAAAACTCTACATACCTTTCTTTATATTCCTTCGGAATCCCTTTGAACAGTTTGACTACTTTAGGCTCTTGTGGAGTACCCAAGTTGCAATCTTCCACTGGCTCATCTTGGTTCATCTTCTTTTGATCCACAGCAACGTCATTAGCCCCAAACAGTCTTTCAAGAGGTAAAAAACCTCTAGGTAAGACATTGTCTTTTAACTGAATAATTTCTCGACCACCGATCTTCCTTTTAAAGGTCTCATCAGCCAACTCATCTTCATCACTTTCCAGATCAATCTGATGATCTTCAAAATCTGCAGTCATCAACAGAAACTGCTTAATCTGCTCATCATCTTCGAAGACCTGCCAATGTTTAATATTGTCAGGAATCGAAGGTCTATGCCTCATCTCTATTTCATACCTTAGTTTCACGCTGATAGGAGGCTTGAACGTACTTGCTGCAACTGCCAATGAATCTGCCAATCTATTTTCTTCTCTCGGAACAAACTGTAAATTGAATGCTTCGAAATAATTTTCAATCAAATCCCATACTTCATTCCGGTATGCTCGTAACCTGGGATGTTTGGTTTGACATAAATTCTTGATCTGTCTTATAATTAATTCTGAATCTCCAAACACAGTCATAGATTTAATTCCCATCTGCTTAGCTATCTGCAAACTAATAATTAATGCCTCATATTCTGCGAC
Organism: Pinus albicaulis; assembly: GCA_034641835.2. Taxonomy (NCBI): domain Eukaryota; kingdom Viridiplantae; phylum Streptophyta; class Pinopsida; order Pinales; family Pinaceae; genus Pinus; species Pinus albicaulis. Next base: position 594,449,917 of record CM076579.1, read on the forward strand.
ATTATTAGTAGATTCAAACTCCAATTTGAAAGAAAAAGGTACCAAATTACCTTCCGGAGAAACAAAGATGAAACCCGCTCCCGTACCTTCTTTGGAAAATGCGCCATCAAAATAACACTTCCACGGTTTATATGAATGTAATTCCTTATGTACAATTGCTGAATCAAGCTTCCCCTGAGATTCCTCAACAAATTCTGCATCCTCTTACAGCATGAAACATCACAGGTCGTCCTTCTCTTGGCCATAAATTGGTGAATTACTTGCATCTTTCCTAGTAGCAGTTTTTTGAAACCTAGTCTCTCTATACAACCTTCTCTCTTCACCATTGAAAACGAGAATAATAGCATACGTAAATTCCAGTTTCAAAACTCCTCCCAGCTTTTCTCCCCATGATCTAGATAATAACATTCCAAACCTGGCTGGAATATCTGCCACTACAACGTCCATCATAATGCTTTTGGCTGGGATTTGGGCCAATGAAACAACCATATCTTTAATGAGACCTACACACTTAACCCTCTTTGAGTCAAAAGAGTAAAGATCTCTGTATGGCTTGGTGATTTGTAAATTTAAGTCCTTCATCACACTCAATGGCATCAGATTGTGTGATGCGCCAGAATCCAGCATACAATTGTGCAAAACGAAATCATGCAAGAGAAGAGATATATAAAAAGGAGGAACAGACGAATCTAACTCTTCCACATTAGGTCCAAACATCACCACTGGCTTTTCTTCTTGCAGATTCACTGTATCGCTCACTTCGTCAGGTTGGGACAGGTTGATAAATTCAGCGATTTCTTTTTTGTAACCCGGTGCTTTTATGAGCTCAAGAAGAGGTACTTGTATTTTCACTTTTTCTAACTCTTTCAACAAACTGAAAGTTTGATTTGATCTTGTCAACTTTTCGGGTTCTTCTTGATCTTTTTTGGAGTTTAGATTCTGATTAGAAACCGTAACCACCTTCTCCAAAATACCAGAATCTTTATCTTTCGTCTGGGATGTTTCAGCTTCCTACTTTCCCTTCTGTAATTGAGTCGCCTTTGGAGTAGGTGCTGCTTCTGATTCTTTTTCTTCATTATCTTGTGTCCTCAACCTCTTTTTTGACCTCAAATCATACTTTTTATGCAACTCGGATTGCATAAAATCTGTGAATTTTTTACAGTAATCATCCATCTCTTCTTGATCAAATGAGAGATCAGCTTCTTCCTCTTCCTTCTCCCCTTCTTCCTCGATCTCTTCTTCTGTTTCATCGTCTTCCATATACACAGTAGAAATTTGAGCATCATCTTCTCTCTCGTCATCCTCATCTGCTGAACGGGACGAGGCTGCTTCTATGTACAAAGGTGCTTGCAGCTGATCTTGATCCTTTCTTTCTCTTTGTAGAATTTGCAGGGGCTGTTTTTTGAATTGGGGATTAAAAAACCCTCTATTCTGTCTTGCAGGCTTGCTATCTATTTCCAACTTTACCAACTTATTTGAAAGATTTTTTATGACCTTAGTCATGTCTTCAATTCTCTAATCCTGAGCTGAGGCTTCTTCTTTAGCCTTTCCTTTATCTGAAACTTTACTAGCAGCAGACATATTTGCTTCAATCTCCAAAGCATCATTTTGAATATGTTCCAATGTAGGAGACCTTCTTTCCCTCAGCGTGAAACTGAAATCTGGTTCAAAAGCACTAGAAAAAACAACCCTTGCTCCAATAGGAGGGGGTTTCATTTCAACAGGAAAACTATTATACAATTTGTTAAATCTTTTAACAAAATCATTCATATTTTCATCAAATTTCTTCTTGATTGCATTAAATTATGTCAAAGAATAACCGTGGTCCCTTTTTTCGCCCCATATCTCAATGAAACGTCTTTCCAGGGCATCCCAATCATTAATGGAACCATTCTGTAATCCTTTGAACCATTTCCTTGCCTCTCCACTCAGAGACTGAACGAAAAGTCTCATGACAACATCCAAATGTTCAACGTTTAAATTCTCTGCAAAAGTGCAAAACAGGGGCAAGTGCTGTTCTGCAGTTATTTCATCTTCACCAGTAAATCTGGGGAGTAACTTGAGATACTCCTGAGGCAAATCATGCAATGGTTGTGGTAGATTTAAAGGTGCATATCTGTTCATCAAGAAAGCAGGGGCTGCAGGAAATGCCATGTTTACGCCCGGGTTAACTGCTCCTTGAGCGGGAGTAAAATGAATACCAGTTGTGGGAAAAGATGAATGAGGTGAAACAACTGATATGGGAATTGGAATTTGAACAATCGTAGAAGAGCTGGCAGCTGTATGTGGCTGAGTTTCTGTAAAAGGGAAAGACACAAACTCCAAAGATTGCTCTTCTAATGTGAGTTTTTGAAAATAAATGGGTGATGGTGATGATTCTTTTTCCGAGAAAATGAGTTTCTTGGAAGCTTTCTTGGATGAGAAAACGTGTGAATTGCTACCAGGTGCGAGCAGTGTGGTTTCAGGTGTAAATAATATTTTTGGTTTCTGGCCCTTCTTTGAAACAAGCTTCTTAGGATTTGACAAAACGGGAACTGTTTGCTGAGAGGTGTCTGACCTCGTGTGAGGTTTCTTGGGAGCCAGAGCTATTTTCAAACAATCACAGCGTACTATTTCCTCCTCTCTGAACAACCAGAGGAAATGTAAAACAAAACCCAGGGAAGAACTTCGACTCTTCGTTCCCCGGCAACGGCGCCAATTAATGTTGTTCCTTGAGAAACAATTCCTTGCTGTGAACAGGAATCCGTGCTCAAGACATTAAAGATTATGTCACAAAATGTATGTCTGTCTCTGTTTATTAAAACCTTCAAATATTAATAATATATCTCACAAATATCAAATCTTTATAAACTCTGCAATGCCATGTTCCCTTTATATTGAAGTGAGCGAAATGGAAGACGAAGAAAGAAAAGGATTTCAGTTTGTCATGCCGCTTAAAACAGAAACTGCCATAATAAAATCCTGAAAAAAGTGAATAACAAATAAGCTAAAGTAAAGGAGCGCCCATTAAGGATAATTAACTCTTAGATACATAAATATCAAGAGACCTGCAGCTCTAATCACTCTACTTTATTCTCAGATATGAAAATGAAATGAAAACCAAGAAAACTCTTCAACACAAATGGAATAATGGAAACTTGCAAAGCTTTTTCATTCATTCAATATTGTTCAGTACAAAATTAGCCTTCAAGGTCCAAAACTCGGAACCTTCTTTCTTCCTTAAGATGTCTTTAAATACAATGTGAACCAAAATGGTTTTCAGTTATAAAACTGATTATAACTAACTGTAACTGCTTAACTACTCTCTGTAGCGGAGGTACATGCCTCAGAAACATTTTATTACATTTACATAACTTCACTTAAAACAAAATAAAAGATGATAACTCCTAATCTAAAGGAACTGATGTTCCTGGAATAGCGGCTGACTCAATGACTACTTGCGGCTGAACGGCTACTTGCGGCTGTTTGGCTGGAAATCCTTTTTCTGTGTCAATAGAAAATTTCTTGCATTCCTTCCAGAGTTTATCTTGAGTTATCGGAGCGTTCTTATAACGATGATATTCTAGTGAAAAGGCAACAACTTGACTGTGAGTGAGGTTACTTGTGAACAATGTCTTCACCATCCATAGCAGAAGGAAATGCCTTTGTAAGAAATTGAATACTGTTTCTCCCTTCAATATCTGTGTCTTCTCATGTTGGCCATCTGCTCTGCTTTTTGCAAATATCAATTGATCCTCATAAAATTTCCAGGACATAATCTCACCTCCCTCCCTCCAGCATGAGGGCAAACCTGTTCTCGTCAACTTATCAAACGAAATATCAAATTTCTTAACTATCTCTTTAATTCCCTGTAACCGTTTCTCTGAGGCCTTTAGAAGGTCATTTTTAATGATCATTTTGTTTACCTCTTCAGCATAGAAGTACCTATCCTGTATCCCCATATATTTCAACTCTTCATCTGTCTTGACATTAATAAAATTTATGAACTTTTTGGCCCAATTTGATGTTTTAATAGCTTCCTGCTTCTCCGATAATAGCTCCTTTTCATGCTCTGAAATAATGTTTTTCTCTCTGGCAATTATATTCATGGAATCCCATTTTGACTGCATTTCTGAAATGATCTCGTTCCAGATGAGATCCTTAGCTTTAATAAGGGAAATATTTCCCTTCAATTTCTCCTTGAGTTCTTTGATTTCTTCCTCAACTTTTTGTAGCTTCTGCTCGTTCTCATTTTCCTTTCCTTCCCATCCTTGCATCAACTTAAGAACTGTGGCCAATTCAGACTGGGCCTGTTTACAATCTCTCTCCGCCATTTTTAATTCTGTGTTCAGCTGAACAGCCTGGGCTTGAGGGTCGGCTCCACCTGCAGAAAAATCAAAAGTACAAGTATGGTTCTGGATTTGATTTTGTAAGGTTATAGCAGTATGCTTTACCTTAGTAAGTTCCTCGTCCTTCTTCATAAACTGTTGTCGTAGTTCCTCTTTTTCCTTTTCAACTTCTGCTACTTCGGCTGCCAACGAGTGCTCTGCAGCTGGCAATTTCAACTTTTTCCTTAATGAAGATATTTTCGCTTCTGCACTCTTCATAAGTTTTTGAATTGCGCTTTTATCATTTGGATCAACCCCGATTTTCATTATGATTTTTTTCAGCTCTTCATTCTGAGTAGTTAACGCTCTTGCATTGGCTTTTTCCATCTTGCATTGTTTGACAACCTTAGCAAGCATATTTTCTGTCTTGACTGTTGTAGCAGTGGTCTTGCTCAAATCATTGACAATCAACTGACCTGTTTGCATGTGGAGATTCATTTTGTCCCACAAGGGGATATTTTTCACGTCCATGACTATATTCAACTCCTTAAAGCTGCCTGAAGGTCCAAGGGACATTCCTGTCGGATGCGACAGCGCCATCTTAAACTGATCTTTCTCCAGATCCATTACAGTCAATAGTCTTGTTTGGTCAGCAGGTATATGGTGCTCTGCTTGTGTTTCTATATTGGCCTTTATTCTTTGGTTCTTTTCTTCAATCTGTGAGAACACTTGCTTCAAGGAAGGAGCCTTTTCCAAATGAAGTTCTGGTCTGCTAGGAGATGAAGGGCCACCTTGTTCTTCGCTGACCTGGAGAGTAAAACCAAGTGAATTGGAAGAATGGTCTTCTGCTAATTTAGTCATTTTCTCCTCTCGGGGTTCCTCCTCATCGATCTCAATAACATCATCTCTCCCTCGTTTTCTCATCTTTTCCAATATTGCAATTGTTTGAATACTGATCCTTGATGAACTTGGCCCTCCTAGATTAGCCAATTTCTCTAAATCTGGTTTATTCACATGAGTAAAAGCAACATACCCATTCTCGACCCTTTTCTGTAAAATAATCCCATGTGGGTCATAGGCCCATTTCTCTCCCAACAGCAACTGTGTTTCTTCCAATATTTTTGATACCTCCTCAAAAGCTTGCCTTGTGTTTACAACAAAAGGGCCTACACTCATAGGCAACTTGTACATTAATCCTTTCTTCATGGGCAGAAAATGAACTTGATCCACATTAACACTTTGCCTTATAAATTCCAAGGCAAACAGTCTCATGGGAACAAAGGTTGGAAGCCTATAAGGCTCAATACTGACTCCATATAGCCTTATCTCAGAATAATCTTCAAAAACAAACCAGTCTCCAAATTTACAATTAGGTCCTAATTGTAAGAACTCCTGGACCTTTGGCAGGAAGCATGGAGGCAAAGTTCCATTAAGAATTTTATAAGCAGTGGTCATGAAATGGTCCACAAATTCAAGTAAACCGGCTTCATTCTCTTCTCTTCTAACCATATCGGTCCAAAGAAAAACTAACTGTTTATTTTTATTACTATCCATTATATTCAAACCAACACTCATGAACTCTTCAAAATTCTGATATAAAAACAAGTAGACTACCAATGAGGGAAATCTGAAATAACCTGTTAAAGGGAAGGCGATCAATTGAGAATTCACCACTTCCTGCCAAAAGGATGGGATATCTAGCACCAACCCTGGTTTCACCATAACAGCGAACATCCCCAGGGCTACCTTGTCAATTTCGCGATCATCATCTCTCCCCAAAATCTCCATAATACAGCTAAGGATTGGCCTGTATTGAACATTGAACGCCTCTAAACTGAATTTTCCCGTTTCAAATTGAGTCTTATCTGGACTTGATACCAAAAATGACATGTAATGATTAAACTCTTCATTTGAAAGCTCCTCGAAATACTGAATTAACGAATCTTCAGAGAACTACAACGGAGAATCATTTTCTGGAAAACATAATGCCTAACGCATTAATTAAGTTGAAACCTGTAGAATATTTTCCCCTTGGGAATTCATAACAAAACACTTGCCTGGGTACATAGAAGAAACTAACCAAGAAATAAATTTCGGGAAGAAATGAGTTTTTGGAATACAAGCGGACAACACTCCCAAACTTTGCATAACAGAAAACACAGGGGACTTGTCAGTGTTCAAGGTTACTTGATAATGCAAGAGAGGATGGTTTACGAATGACGCGGTATCATGAACATCTTTCTCACTATCTAGGAGGGGACTGAGACTTGACAAACCAGACAATGATGTTCGCTTGGCCATGACTGACAGGGATTTGAAAACAATTCGCGAAGTACTGAATAGCGCAAAGGTGGCAGGACGCGGTTACACAGGGCAAACAGTCACAAACAAAACACAATGGAACGGAAAAACCCCTTTTATAGACTACGGAAACCGTAATAAATGCAAGAGTGGCGTGGAAAAACAACTAACAGTGAATGATAGCTTGTTTTCCACCTCGACATATGATGTCATGCAAGGGGTCTGTGAGTATGGCGGAGAGTTCCTACCCATACCCCCCGTAATTAATCTGAGCCGTCGATCACCGAATTTCTGAGATCTGACTGGTCAACTGCGGGGGGTCGGGATTTGATAACCGACGGGCTAATTGACCCCCCGCAATCGCATATCCATACGCTTCTTTGCTTGAATGTGACTTCCGCTCCGGAAGCTGCTCGGGCTTTAACCTTAATACATATATATATCAACCTAAGGTTGGCCCGCTTCATGTATATGAATAAAAACTGAAATACATTGCATTCCTCTCTTTTTTATGCTAAAGTATTAAAACGTCATACTAAAGCATATTGTTGAATTCTTATTTGTCTTTTTTTTTTGAATTTTTTCATTTTTAAATTTCAAAATGAAATATAAAAAGTATATGTAGAAAATGATCCGCAACAAGGGGCATAATTTTGACGGGACAAATAAGAGGTTTCAATAGGGGGCTTCATCTCATAAATCTGTATCCCCTTATCGTGATAGACTCAGTTTTTGGAACATGATGCATATGGTGGGTTTAACTCACCTTGAAGGGTCCATAATTGCAGGTGACCTTAAGTGCACCCTTAGGGAAAATGATACATGGGGACAGCATAATAGAAGAGACCCTTTGGAGAATCAATTGAAATCATTGTTTGACAGATCCAATTTGTTGGACCTTGCTCTAGAATGAGAAGGCCCAAATTGGTATAATGGGGGATTAGGTGAGGACTTCATAGGGAAAAGGATTGATCACATCCTAGTTCAATCTTCTCTCTTATCACAGATGGGGAAAATTAAGGTGAAGGCAGAGGATGTGTTGATCTCGGACCATCGGCCGGTGACGATAAACTGGAACTTTGAAAACAAAAAGGGGGGGTTTACCTTTAAATTTAATAGGGCCTGGTTAGAAACCGATTCTTTGACTGAATTGGTAAGAATGCATTTCAAAGATGCTATCAGAGTGGAGGGGATGTCTACAATGGAATTTTTAATAGATGCATTATGCAATTTGAAACAAAAAGTTAAGAAATGGGAATATATTGTATATCTTAATGCCGATAATTCCAAACTTCTTAAGAAGATTGAATAAGGTGACACCTCCCCCTACATATGGCCTCGACTTAAAGAAATTTAAGCAGAGAGGAGAAAAAATCTTTTATTTAAGGAACAATCTTGGAAGTTGAAAATCAGGGAATTTGGCTTAAGGAGGGAGACTATAATACCAGATTTTTTCATAATTTTTCAAATGGAAGGAATAAAATTAATAATATATGGCAGATAGAGGTAAATGGGGTGGCTATTAATTCCACTAAAGAAATTCAATCTGAGGCTATGACATTTTATGAAAGCTTGTTTAAGGGTTGGGAGGTGAATGTATTTGCACATCAGATAAGGGCACAGGAACTATTACCGCAAATGTTCGTCATTGCCGAAAATGAATCCTTCCATAGGTCGGTGCAAGTAGATGAGGTTAAAAAGGTTTTAAAATCCTTCCCCGTGGATAAAAGACTGGGGTCGGATGGATGGTCCCCGAAATTTTTCATTCACTTCATGGACATCTTCATCGAAGACATCACTTCATTGGTGGAGGAAATGAGGAGAACTGGCTACTTTGCTAGAGGCATTAATTCAAATTTTTGGGCCTTAATTCCAAAGACAAAGGACGCAAGGTCTTTCGAAGACTACCACCCAATTACTCTTTTCACTACCTTATACAAGACTGTGTCTAAAATTATTGCAGAAATATTAAAGGATGTTTTAAAGCGCCATATTTCTCCTAAGAAATCAGGCTTTCTACTGGGAAGGAGCATACACAATGTGGTTGCAATCACCCAAGAGACCATTAATTCTATCAAAACATAGAACATTAAAGGAGTGATGAAATTCAATTTAAGTAAGGCATACGATAGAATTGATTGGGATTTTTTAAGAATGATACTCCACAAGAATGGAATGGAAAATGGGTCGATTGACTGGATCATGGGTTATGCCACGTCTTTTTCAATGGAAGCCATCATTAATGGATCGTCTACTAAGTTTTTCAGGCCTGGAAGGGGTCTCAGACAAGGATGTGCCTTGTCCCCCCTGCTCTTCATTCTTGTGATGGACGCTTTAAGCCTGAACATAAAAAAGGTTATGGATATGAGGGATTTTAGAGGAATTTGAATCACCAGGCAGAGGGAAATATCTTAACAATGAATACATTATAATATGGTTCATATATCATACATGAAACAAGGGCTATTGGGTCCCACAGTACTTTGAACCAATCACAATTCATCACAAACCTTTTCCCGTTGGTTTCCCACTTTACAATTAGTGATATACCATAAAACCAAGCGATCTGCGATCTGTGCTCATGCGCAGTGCTGCCACGTGGGTTCCCATCATTGCATTGCATCACTTGAAACTTACTACATCGCAACCAAAATAACGTTTCTTGGGATATCGTGAATTTACACCATATTTCTTACGGGATGCGATGTTGCACGAGTTCGACACGTGTCCCTCCATTTCGCATAAACTTTAACTTAACTTACAGTCACCTTCCTGCTATCTCTTAAGCACTGCGATGTGCGGTATGTAGGCAAGGTCCACTTCATCATGCCACCTCACCCTACCATGTCACCTCCACGTCACCTTGCCACGTCAACATAAATTCCTATGATCTATGGGGTCGAGGCCACGTCATCTGTCCCATCAGCTTGCCACGTCACTGCCACGTCATCTTTCGTACTTCGCAGTTAGCAACTTATAACTGTTTAACTTAGTGGTTAACCCTAATTCATGTGATTTGAGATATTGCATCATGCCACCACATATCCCTTTCCCACTTCGAATCACAACTGCTTAAGCTTACCATGTGAAGCCTTAACACTTTACTCTTAAATATTTCAATTTTCCACATCGCTCCTAACCTGATTCGATCTCCACTGTCCATCTCTTGCCTTTACATTTCCAATCTAATCATGACCATTATTTTGCCTCCCTTGGACTTCTTCCAAGAATTCTCTGCCTTAGTCGATTTTTTGTTTGTTTACATTGTCCCACTTTGTAACTTCGACCCTCACTGCTCTCGCATCTTCCTATCAGCTCTCGCCTCTTCCTGCTTCTGCTATGTGCAGGATCTTTGGTCCTTGTTGTGTCTATCAAATCTGTTTGCCTTCAGCTGTATCTACCTCTTTGTTGTCTCTACTCCATCCGATGCCTCTGCTACATTCACTACCTTAACTTCCTTTGACCTTTTGTTTCTACTTTGCCTTAAGTAATCACGCTAAATATTCTCCATGTTGCTCCTTTTCCTCTTTGTTGCTCCATTATGCATTAGGTTATAATTCTATAGTTGTTGTTTTACCTCTCTGCTACCCATTTCTACACATTAAATGATCTTATCCTTTGCCTTATAACCGCTACTTCTCTTCTCCTTTTCCATCAATGATAATTCTATTGTGACTCCTTTATGTTCTTTTTCCATCAACGACAACACAGATTCCACCAATATTCCAACATATGTGTCCATCTAATGCTACCAAAAACAAGACTCCCTATGAAATGTGGTATATCGATATTCCTTCAGTGAGGAATCTCAGGGTTTTTGGTTCAACTTGCTATATCTTGATACCTAAGGAACATAGAAACAAACTTGGTGCAAGGAGTCACAAATGTACATTCTTGGGGTCATAAAATGCCTCCAAAGAATAAAGTCTCTATGATGAAGCTAACAAGAAGTTTATAATATCTAGAGATGTGATATTTCTTGAATCTTCCATGACTAGCAATGTTGTTGAGTGATAATTTGATCGCTTGGATAGATTCATACATGCAAAGTATTTTCAATAATTTGATAAATTGATTCCACATATTGAAGGTGGTATTGCTATATTGGATCAATATATGGAATATTCTTTTGAAGAACTCTCTCCCCCACATGAAGCTCTTCCCACCGATAACACTTTGGGTGATGTTATTGACTAAATTGGGAGACTAAACATTGATTCAACCCCATCTCAATCAATTAGCATCATAGCCGATCTCAGAAAGGTCCTCCAAAATGGTTGACATAGACACTTGAAAATGTTTGTCCTTATGAGGTTAGAAATACAAGAATAATAATCTCGACCAGATAGAATGGAGGTGATGTAGATGCTTCTCATTCACCTATTGATATGGATGTTTCTTATTAATGTGAATTTCATTTTTCCACATATTTATAACCAACTTCCTTCAAAGAATCCTATTATCATGATGAATTGAAATAATTGATGCACAAATAACAAGATTCTTTGATAAAGAATGGCACCTGGAAGTTGGTTGATCATACGTTGGGAACCAAACCAATAGGTTGCAAGTAGTTATTTAAGAACAAGTATAAAGCAGATGGCTCACTTGACAAGCATAAATCGAGGCTTGTGGAAAAATGTTTTGCACATAAGTAAGGGGTCGACTATGAGGACACGTTTTTTACCACAGCAAGATGGGCTACCATCCACACTCTCTTTTCCTTGGAAGCTCAAAATGGCTGGAAATTCCATCAAATGGATGTAAAAACTTCCTTCGTGAATGGAAATATGAAAGAGATCATTTTTATGTCCCAAATAGAAGGATTTGTTGCGAAGGGTCAGGAACACAAAGTATGCAATCTTGTAAAATCCTTTTATGGCCTCAAGTATGTACTGCGAGCCTCGTACAAGAAGTTAACTGATAAAATTCTAAAACTCAACTTCAAACATTATGATCTTGATTATGTAAATTTTCTTGTCAAGAAATTTAGAAAAATAGTTGTATATATCTTGTGGTGTATGTATATGATCTTCTAATGATAGGGAAGAATGTGAGATTCATTTCATCCACAATTAGGGAATTGAGGAAAGGTTTTGAAATGACAGATTTGGGCTATGTTCACTACTATCTTGATATTGAAGTAACTCAACATTAAACTTTGATATTCCTCTCTCAAAAGAACTATGTTGGGGATATGTTAAATAGGTTTGGTATGGCTAAGTGCAATCCTTTGACTAATCGAATGGAACATAAATTAAATCTCACATCCACTGAAGGAAAATATTTTTAGGATGCAACAAAGTATATATAAATCGCAGGAAGTCTCAAGTGCTTGACTACTACTAGATGATACATTTAATTTGTTATTCAAATCCTCTCCAGGTTTATGCAAAAGCCTTGTGAGGGTCATTGGTCTACTTCAAAAAGAGTGTGGTGAAACTAGCTCCAAAAAGAGAAGAAAAGAGATATCAAAACCTTAGAAATAAGCCACTTCGAGGGGGCAACCTCCAATACATTACATGAATGAACAATTCTTGGATGATACAAATGAAAAAACCTCCTCTCTATATATAGGAGTCCATGGGGCCACAATGTAATCCTAGCCGACCTAACAATAATAATGTAAGGGCACAATAATAACAATATAGGGGTTACAAGGGTACAACAATAACAATAAGGGGGTTACACTAACAACAATAAGGGACTATACTAGTAATATAAGGACATAACATGCTCCTCTCCTTCAAAAAAGTGTTGTCCTCAATGCTTGAGTAGCTTTGGGTACTTCTGTATAAAATTTTGATCCTCCCATGTAGAATCTTCAGTGGGTAAGTTCTTCCATTTGATGAGATACTCTAGAATTGATCGATTTCGTAGCTGTTGAGTTCTTATTTCCGTGACTGCATCAGGTTCCAATATGGTTTTTCCTTCCTCATTAAGTTCTGGAAATATTGTTTGAACTAGAAGTTTGTCCCCTATAACCTTTTTTAAGCATGAAACATGGAAAACTGGATGCACTCACGAAGAAGTAAGAAGCTCAAATTTGTATTCCATAGTACCAATCTTTTGCAACACCTTGTAAGGACCATAGTAATTTGGTGATAATTTGTTATCCTTCTTAGCTTGCTTGAGGGACATTTGTTTGTATGGTTGTAGCCGTAAAAATACCTAGTCTCCCACATCAAAACTTCTCTCACTGCGATGTTTATTTTCCTATTGTTTCATTCGATTTTGTGTCAAATTTAGGTTATCCTTTAAGAGTTGGAGAAATTCTTGTTGATGCTCAATGTGATCCTCCACTACTTGAACCTTAGAATTTTCCCTTAAAGAAGATGTGATGGACGGCAAATGATATCCATAAAGTGCCATAAATGGGGTCATTTTTGCTGCAGTATGGAAGGAAGTGTTATACCACCATCCAGCAAGAGGTAACCACTTGACCCATTTTTCTTGCTTATCAAATACAAAACAACGAAGATAGACTTCCAAACATTTATTCACTATCTCTGTTTGACCATCAGATTGAGGATGATAGGATGAGCTATGAGCTAGTTGAGTACCCAAACAAGAAAATAATTCCCTCCAAAAATTTCCCGTAAAAATGGGATCTCTGTCACTTACAATAATCTTTGGGTTTCCATGTAGCTTTTTAATTCTTTCCATAAATGCAGTGGAAACTGTACTTGCTTTAAATGGTTTAGATAATGCACAAAAGTGTGCATACTTTGTAATTCTATCAACAACCACCATGATGACACTCCTTCCTTCAGACTTAGGTAAACCTGTGATAAAATCCATTGAAAATCTCCTCCCAACCTTGACTTGGAATGGATAAAGGTTGTAGAATACCCAGTGTCTTAATTGTCTCAAATTTATTTTGCTGGAAAACTAAACATTCTGCCACAAAATTTTTAATATCAGGCTTAAGGCCATCCCAAAAAAATTATTTCTTCACCCTCTGGTAAGTTTTAAAAATCCTAAGTGTCCTCCTAAAGGAGAAGTGTTCAATTCCAAAAGAATATTTTGTTTTAGTTGGGAATTCTTGCAAATATATAAGCAATCTTTGTACCATAAGGAATCATTTTTAAAATTAAATGTATCATATGTTCTAGGATCTTGCTGCAAATTTTGAATGAGTGTTCAAACTTCTTCATCCTTCTTCCATTCATCCCTTGCTTCGGTTATCCAATCTGGTTGGATAATAGAAATGGCACAAAGCAATGCTTCCACATCTTCATACTTTCTTGAGAGTGCATCTGTAACAACATTTAGCTTCCCTTTTTTATAGATGATTTCAAAGTCATAACCCATCATCTTTGTGACCCACTTTTGCTACTCTTCTGAAGATATTCTTTGTTCCAAAAAGTGTTTAACACTATCATGATCAGTTTTTACCTTGAAGTGTCTTCCCATTAGGTAAGGTCTCCATTTCTTTAGTGCATGTAGTATTGCCAACATTTCCTTCTCATAAATAGCCTTTTGTAAATACTTTCATTTGATTGAATGACTTTCAAAAGAAATGGGTCTTCCTTCTTGCATTAAAACAACACCAATAACATTTCCTGAGGCATCACATTCCACAATAAATGTTTTTGTGAAGTCTGGCATAGCTAATACTGGTGCTAGGAAAATTTCCTCTTTAAGATGTTCAAGTGCCTTAGTTGCTTCAGGAGTACACGAAAATGCATCTTTCTTCAATAATGTTATTAAAGGTGCTGCTATTCTCCCATAATTCTTAATAAACTTGCAATAATACCCTGCTAAGTCGAGAAATATGTGCAACTACTTTATGGTTGTGGGGACTTTCCATTCCTTAATGGCATTCCTTAATGTCTTTAATTTTATTAGGGTCTACCTTAACACCCTCGTGAGATACAATAAGACCCAGATATTCTACCTCTTGTACTTCAAAGAAACATTTGGATGTTTTTGCATATAATTGTTTCTCCTCCAATAGTTTGAGCACCCTATCAACATGTTGAACATCATCCTTCCAAGACATGTTGTAGATTATTATATCATCAAAAAACACTAGCACAAATTTTCTAAGGAAGGGTTTGAAAATGGAATTCATTAACCCTTGGAATGTAGAAGGTGCATTGGTAAGGCCAAAAGGCATGACCAAATATTCATAATGACCCTCATGAGTTTGAAATGTTGTTTTCGGAATATCTTTATCCTTCATTCTAATTTGATGATATCCTAAACGAAGATCCAACTTGGTAAAATAAATTTCTCCATGTAATTCATGCAATAATTCATCAATCACAAGAATGGGAAATTTATCTTTAATAGTGAGCTTATTGAGCTCCCTATAAGTCGGACATGTGCGCCATGATCCATCCTTCTTGTGCACCAATACTGCTAGAGAAAAGAAAGAACTTTGACTAGGTTGAATTATAACAAATTCTAACAATTCTGCAATCATACGTTCAATTTCACTCTTTTGGACATAAGGATATCTGTAAGGCCAAATGTTTGGAGGAACACTTCCTAGAATCAAATGAATAGCATGATCATGATCATGAATAGGTGGGAGTCCTTTGGGAGTATCAAACACCTTGGAATGATTTTCCAAGACTCTTTGGAGATTTGGAGAAATAGATGATTTTGATGTTGGAACTTCTAGTGAGCATAATTGTGCAATTACGCCTCGTTGTTCTTTCTTCAGAATATTTCTCATGACATTAGATCTTATTATATTTCCTGGCTTCCCTGTGGTACCCCGTAATTCGATTTCCTTTCCTTCCGAAAAAAAATTGAACAAAAATTTTTGAAAATTAAAATCTATCGTCCCCAAAGATTGTAACCATTGTACTCCTAGCACGACATCAGCACCTCGCATTGGGATGGGAAGCATTGGAATATTCAATACAGATTCCCCCATGGATAGCTTGATATTTTGGCATTTTCCAGATCAATTTATAGCTCCTCCATTTGCAACCATCACTTGAAATTCTGGTGCTGGGTATAGGAAACAATCCAATTCCTTGGCTACCTTACAATGAATAAAATTATGGGTACTACCTGAATCAATTGACACTATTACCTTTTTCTTCTTGATATGTCCTTCTATCTTGAGAGTTTGAGGAGTGGTAATTCATGCTAATGCATTACATGGTATGGTCAGACTCATTTATTCTTCTTCTAGGGTTTCTTCCTGGTGTATATCCTCTTCTTTTGAAGTTTCTTGTTCATTTTCTTCCTCCTCTTCACAATCTATGAAAATAATTTCTTCTCAACACACTTATGACCTTTAGTGTATATTCTATCACAACTGTAGCAAAGCCCTTTTGCTATTTTTTATTCCAATTTTTGTGGTGTCAACCTTGTAGGTTGTAGAAATTTAGGAGTAGCAACATTTCCATCTTTATATATGTGAGTGGTAGGCTTCCTTGTCTCCATAATTTTACATTCAATTTTTCTTGCCAACCTGAATGCCTTCTCTAATGAATCTGGTTCCCAAACGTGAACTTCATGTTGGATGTTATCCTTTAAATTCTCTATGAAGACATCAATCATGTGTTCCTCTGGAATATCAGTTACCCTTATATTCAATTTTTGGAAGTCCTCAATGTGCTCTGCCACTAAACCATTTTGTTTGAGAGTGATCAATTGGATAAAGAAGGTGTTTCTCTTTGTATCCTCATAATGTGCTATCATTCCCTCCATAAAAATTGACCAAGTGACAATTTTTTTACGAGAGCAAAGCCATCCATACCATACAAATTTATTTTGTTCTAAATGTAAAGTTGCAATGCATACCTTTTGTGTGTTTTTCACATTATTGAGATCAAAATATTGCTCCCTTGCCATCAAACTTCCTCATATCCATCTTTGGAATATGGTGGTTCTTGAATCCAACATTAGATTTTATGAAATCATTATTAACATTTATTTTTTCTCATCATGTGTTTCCTCTACTATCTTTTCGCCATTAGGAAGAATTTCTTGTATCAAATTTTCCAAACCTTCGATGTCTACTTTTAGATCATTCTTCATGTTTTCCATTTTTTCATCGATCTTAACTTCCATGTCATCCATCTTAGCTTCTATGCCAACTTCCATGCCATCCATATTAGCTTCCAAACCATTCATCTTAGCTTCCATGCCTTTATTCAGACCATCCATCTTAGTTTCCATGCCTTTCTTCAAAACTTCCATTTCATTTTTTGTTGCTCTTTGCGATAGAGAAATTTGGTGCAATTGATCACGCACTTTTGATATCTCATGTTGCATTTCTTCGTCCTCATGAGTCATAGTAGAGCCTTCTAAAGGTTTAATGGGTGTTGAATTCTTTTTAGGAGGCCTTTCAGAACCCAATACTCATATCTATACTCAATAGGCCTTTGGAATCACCTAGACCTAATTTTTCAAACAAGACTTATGCAATTTGAAAAAAATACACAACTTTTTCTTGATTTTGAGGAGATTGATATTGAAATTGAATTATCTCTCTGATTTTAGATCTTCAATATCTAAAAAATTTCCTTGACATGGCCCTCTAAGTTTCCTTTCGAATGCCATAGGTCTGACCTCATTTGGATTCTTGAATACAAAGTTATGCCCAATATCCTACGATGATCTAATTATGGACTAGTTCAGTAGAGAGAACTTGTACAACCTTCCATGTTTCACTGTTTCCTCCTTCAGCTTTGAAATTGATATAGAGAAAACTAGAGTCCGTGTAATTGTGGCCACTTTTTACAGAATTCCAATCCGATGCTCAGAGAGAGAGTTATGAATATTTTCCCATGATCACCTCTTTGAGATGAAATTTGGGAGCCTACAAAATACCTAACTTCCAAAAACCATATCTCCAAAAATATTGCAAACCAAGATCTACAATTTGGCGAAGCTATTCCTCTCTTCTTCACTCCCTAAAAATTTCAGCTTCTAAACCTTCGTAGAAACAAAGTTATAGCGACAATTCCACAATGACCTGTTTAGGTTGAATTCAAGAGCCTGAAAAAATACCTAACTTCCACAGATCATATCTCCAAAAATATTGTGACCCAAGCTCTGAAATTTTCTGGATGATGTTCCTCGGGATTTTGGCTTCACACACTAAAAATTTTAGCTTCTTCCCCTTCGTAGAAAAAATGTTATAGCAAAAATTCCACAATGACCCGTTTGGGGCAGCGAAACCCTAGAATCCAAAGCTTTGATACCAAATGTTGTAAAACCAGCTCCAAAAAGAGAAGAAAAGAGATATCAATGCCTTAGAAATAAACCACTTCAAGGGGGCAACCTCCAATACATTACATGAATGAAAAATTCTTGGATGATATAAATGACAAAACCTCCTCTCTATATATAGGAGTCCATGGGGCCACAATGTAATCTTAGTGGGGCCGCAATGTAATCCTAAACGACCTAACAATAATAATGTAAGGGCACAATAATAACAATATGGGGGTTACAGGGGTACCAAAATAACAATAAGTGAGTTACACTAACAACAGTAAGGGACTATACTAGTAATATAAGGACCTAACAAAGAGTTATAAAGTACTTGAAGGGAACTCAAAAATTTGGACTTAAGTATACAAAGGTGGGCAACTTCAGCTTAATTGGATACTCTGATTCAGACTTTGACGGAAATAAAGAAACTAGGGTAAGTGCTCCAGGTTATGTTATGAGCCTTGGATCATGAGATGTCTCCTAGAGGTCACAGAAATAATCATTTCGAACAAATTCCACAACTGAGGCAGAATATGTGGCACAATTTAAGAAACAAATGAAATTGTGTGGCTCAAGAAAATTATAGAATATTTGTAGGAGAAACAAGTGCATTCAACTCCTCTATTTATTGAAAAAAAATTACAATAAAGTTGGCCAAGAACCAAAAGTTCCATGATCGAATGAATCACATCAATATAAAATACCATATGATTTGACATCATGTTGAGGCCAAGGAAATCCACCTATGCCACTGTTCCACAAATGAGAAGATTGTAGACATATTCACCAAAGAACTTGGAAGAGAAAAGTTTGAAAGATTCATAAATATGCTTGGACTCACAACATCTTTTCATATTAATGGGGGGAATGTTGACACCTAATGTTTGGGATTAGTTAAATTGATTTAAATATTGTAAATAGAAAAATAAAGAGAATTGGAAGACGAAGAGACATTAGGAGATGAAACCCAATAGTCTCCATCTCCATGTATACATACATGTTCCATATTAATTCAAAGAAAAATGAAATTCGTGGAGTTACTCCTGGTCTCACAACTGAAAATTACATCTAGATCTACCCATGATACCCTTTGATTTTCCATAGAAGTTTAAGACAATACTTATTATGGGACCTCAAGACTTCTAGTCCAGTCCATAATTTCATGCCATGGTTTGCACTGGTTGTGACTAGCTCAAGAACACCATTCAGTAGTATTCATATTCACTTGACAACATCCTATCACAATTTGTTCTCTTTTTCATGTTGCCTCTTGCTTACCTCTTCAGCCACTCATGGATTTTCCCCAACTGATATGTTTTCTTTTCAATCTCTCCAGGGGGGGATTGATTGTCTACCTACCTGAAAAATCAAGATTCCTCTTTTCTTGGAGTCTTTCCCATATTTTATCTGACTTAGCATAACTTCTTAACAGAAAATAAAATAATAAATAAACTTTTATAATCCAAGTTCTTTTACCAATCTCTTCCAAGTCCAAATTACCAATTCTGTCATAATAAAAAGGAAATGGTGATTATTTACATTCCCATAGGTGTTACATCTTCCTCCTTGAGCGAATAACCATCCTCAATGTTTACTTGTGTGCTTTCAATAGGTCAATGCATGATTCTTGCATTAATATTTCATCCTCCCGTTGGCCTCTTCTGTCCTAAAGTACCTCCGTTGCACTTTAACCTGGGTGATAGATCACCTCCATAGCATTGTTTTGGTTTGATCGAGAATACGTAGAGGCTCTACCAGGAACTCTCCATTCGGTTCTACCTTTTGCACATTACCAAATTTCATTATCTTGTGAGTATTTAATAAACAATAACAACTAACAAGAAAAATTTATTTATTCATTTTTTGTACTTGCACCTCTTTCCAGTTAATAATATGTCTAGATTCATATACATATTTATTTAATAAAGAGACATGAAACACATTATCGACTCACATGAAACTTTGTAATTCAAGATGGTATGCAACAGGCCCCATTATTTCTATAATTTATAAGGATCCACAATATCAACAAGCTAATTTCACACACCCCTTCCATTGCAAAGTGATTTTCTTGGGTTTCACTCGATCATACACGTGATCCCCTACCAAAAACTACTTATAAGTCATTTTCTTATCTATGTATGCTTTCTTCCTACCTTGGGCGACTTTCAAATTTTTTCGGACCTTTTTCGTAGTGAGATCCATCTCTGCTAACATATTAGGCCCCAACATTAACTTATCTTATGGTTTGTTCAAATTAATGGGTGTTCTACACCTCATTCCATAGAAGAATTCGAAAGGGATCATCTTCAATGATTTGTGATAACTTCTATTGTATGATAATTCCACTAACTGGAGGTACTCCTCCCATTTACTTGTTTGTTTCATTACATACACTCTTAACATATCTTCTAGCACTTGGTTTACTCGCTCTGTTTGCCCATCATTCTAAGAATGATATGCAATGATATATCAAACCTAATTTTCTAAGCCCGTAAAGAGAGTTTTCTAGAATGTTGATGTGAATTTCACATCTCTTTTAGAGATCATAACCTTTGGAATTCTATATGCTCTAAAAAAAATTTGCATAAGCATATCCGCAATTTTCATAGTCTTGTATGCAGATTGAACAAGGATAAATTGGGCTACTTTACTCAACTTATCAATTACCACCATTGTTGAATCATTTTGTTTCTTAGTTTTAGGAAAGTCTATTATAAAATTGATAGTAACTATTTCCCACTTCCACTCTGGAATGGGTAGTGAGTGAAGCAATATGCCTAGATGTTTATGTTCATCCTTGACTTGTTGACACTCCAGGAATTTGGAAACATGTTCAATGATGTCTTCTTGCATTCCAAGCTAGAAATATTTTTTATTTTTGGAAGAAAATAGTTTATGATATCCGAGATGGAAAACATAAGGTATTTTGTGAACTTCTTCAAGTATTAATTGTCTAACAACCATTTTATTGTAGAGGTTTATTCTTCCCCTAAAATTCAAAAAAATGTATTTATTTATGCCATATTCAATTTTTTGTTCATAACTCTTAACGTTTTTGGTTTGCTTCCACAAAAAACATATACTTTTGGTACTTATTCGTAGCCTCCTTAATCAGAACTGAAAAATTAATTCCCACTTGACTATAAGAAATTTCGTATATGCAATGTGATTTTCGGATCAATGCATCAACTACATGATTTTCTTCCCTTTTAGATGTTTAATGTAAAAATCGAATTCACTTAAAAATGTTGTCCACCTAGCTTGTTGTGCATTATGACTAGGTTAATTAAAGAAATTGGTTAGGCTGTTATGATCTATCATTAACACAATTTTTAATCCATAAGATAGTTTTTTCATACTTCTAAAGCATGTACTACCACATTTAGCTCTAGGTCATAAGCATAATATCTCTGCTCGTGGTCTTTTATTTTCTGGGATTCATATGAAATTACCTTTCCTTCTTGCATCAATACTCCTCTCACTCCTTCCTGACATGCATCGGTGCATGCAATGAATTCCTTCTCAGGATTTGCAATGTTTTACGCAAATGTTGTGGTTAAAAATTGTTTTAATATCTCAAAACTATGATGACATTCAATGGTCCATTTGGAGGCTTTTCCTTTCTTCTGTAATGAAGTTATAGGATAATATATTCTATAGAATCCATTAATAAAATGATGATAATATCCTGATAATCCCATGAAAGATTGAATGTGAGCAACATTAGTAGGACGGGAGATTCCATAATAGTTTTAATCTTCTCTGGATCAACAACTATCCCCTCGGAAAAAAATATATGTCTTAAATATTGTATCTGATACTTATAAAATTCACACTTAATGTATTTAGAATACAGTTGGTGTTCTCGTAATGTTTGAAAACCTATTTTCACATGCTTCTTATGTTCCTCCAAATTATTTGAGTATATAAGGATGGCATCAATAAAAATTAGGACACATTTATCAAGATAGGGATGAAACACACTATTCACAAGACTCATGAATGTTGGCAAAGCATTGGTAAGGCTGAAGGGCATAACCATAAACTCATAATGACCATAATTGGTTTTTAATGTTGTTTTAGGAACCTCCTCTCTTACCCTTATCTGATGATACCTAAATCACAAATCTATATTATAAAACACCATAGCCCATTTGACTTTATCGAATAAATCATTTATTATTGGAAAAGTATATATGTTCTTAATAGTCATATTATTAAGTTATCTATAGTAAATTCATAATCTCATAGTATAATATATTTTGTGACAAACAAGCCAGGTGCTCCCCATGGGGACACGCTTGGGTGAATATGAATTTTATTAAGTAATTATTGCAGTTGCATCTTTAGGCTAGTTAATTCAGAAATACTCTTTCGATGAGGAATTTTTGACACAGGTGCATCCCCCAAAATCAATTCGATAGTGAAATATATATATATCGGTTGGGAGGTAGCACTAGAATTTCTTCTGAAAACACACCAGTAAAGTCCTGAATAACTGGAAGACCTCCTATGGAGGTTGACTTATCTTTTGAATTAGTAAAACCCACTTGAACTGCATATATTTGGAATCCTTTCCTAATACCCTTACCTAGCTCGGAGGTAGTAATTCATCATTTTTTTATAGGTATTATTATCCTTTTCATTTCTTGTTTGACACCCTCCTTATTAAGGTAATTGATAGTTTTATCCTTACATTTTACTAAAAACCATTGTCCTTGCAACCAATCCATCTCAATTACTACATCATAAAACCCTAAAGGTAACACATTAAAATTTAGATTAATTAGTTTTCATGTTATCTCAATAGGGAAATCATTTACTTTGGCTATTAACCTTATTTTTTCACCAGTGGCTAGCTGTACCAACCAGGGATTTTTAAATTTACAAGTTTCTAGCGGACACACTTCCTGATTTTGAGACTGATTGAATTAAATTCGCTCCTCAGTCTATAAATGTACACAACATGGTTTTGTATCTTACCTTTTAATTTGATCATAGTAGGTTGGTACTTTACTTGATGATCTTCCAAGGATACATTAATCTTAGGTATAATCATGGTCACCTCTCCAATTTGGAAGCCTCTTGAATGGTTGTAGCCTACTCTATTATTGTGCGATGAGGGAAGTTTTATAATTAATGTCCCAAAAACCCCAAAAATATAATGGAGATCTCTCTAATTGGCTTAACTCTGGTTTACTAGACACTTCCACTTGTTTAAATTCATTTTGGGATCTAAATTTGTGTTCATTATTTCTAGGAGGTTTGTTGTCTTGGTTCTTTCATAAATTTCTAGCATTTCCACTTTAATATTTTTAATGTTCTAGAAGTTTTTTTTTTTCCTATTCTACTAACCCAAATCTTTTTTCCTTCCCCCTCCTGTTTAATCTCTTGACAACATATAAGTTCCTTTCTAATGGCCTCATCCATGTTTTTACTATTTTCAAACTCCAAACGCTCTTTCACGAATGCTAGTAGGTTGCTCATACAGTGATAAACTTTGTTTTTCTCCTCTCGTTTATAAGGTATGTATCTCAATAGGGATGTAAACTTCATCACAAACTCATCCATAGAGAGTTGTCCCAATTGGAGGTCATGGAATTCCTTTTCCTTATCATCATAAAATCGCTTAGTCAAGTAATTTTCTTTAAAGTACTTCGAAAGTATTCCAAATTCACTGTCCATTCATCAATTTCATGAACATACTATACCTCTTCCCACCACAACATAGCCTTCCCCTGAATCTAATAAATTTCCAACATCGCCTTCAATTTATCATCATATTCATAGATTTGGAACTATTTACTTAATATAATAAACCAGGATTTTGTGGTTTCCTCCACTTCCCCATAAAAAATTGGGGGTTTAATCTTCTTGAACTCCCCTTTAAATTTGTTTTTTTGTTTCTTATTTTTCCTTGGGGTCGAGGCATTATCATATTCCTCTTCATTTTCACCTTTTTTCCCTTCTAGTCTTGTAATATGACTCCCTACTAACATACTTTCAACTCTTTTCCTTTTTTCCTCATCTTTTTCTTCATTACCAGGATTTCATATGGAATTTATATGCTTTTGGTGATCAAAAATACTTTTATTCATTCTTGGTCTGGAATTAGCCTCCCATTTTCTTCCCACAGACTAGCCATCTTGATCCATAATTGTTGAACAGTTTCCAACAACATGACACTGGGGTTTTTTTGGCCTCCCTCTAGTTTAACGCACATTCTAGATTAACTCGTAAAATAGGTATGGAATGAGATTCTATAGATGGCCTAATTGGATGTGTACTTCTAGTTTCTCTCCTCATTGTGCTTCCTCTGTGATCAAAACATACACTCACACACACACACACACACATATATATATATATATATATAATTCAAAAATAGGCCATGGTGTTGCAAACGGGGCACTCTGATACAACTTGTAATATGAATCCTACAAAAAAACCGATAATTATACTGTTGATTTATGTATAATCTTTCCTAACAGCATACAATTAAATATCACAATAACTCCAAAGGGAGATTCGAGAAGAATTTCATTATACATCGAGTGCAAAGTTATTAACTTTTTGTTAGTTGAGCTATGGTACTATAATGTCAAGTATTAAAGGTATTGATGCATTAACTTACTCCCCTCCTGAGTGTACGGATTTATTCTTAGAGATATGGCTACACCTTGCCTATTAACGCAGTGATCATATGCTAGATTAAAATCTTGGCTTAAACTCATATGTTAACTCAATTTGAGGGAAAACACTTAACCAATTCTCTAGAGGGTTTTCATCGTATTGTCCCTCATAAATTAGAATTAATCGTACTCAATAGTTGTTTATATCGCCATCGTCCATGTTTTAGGGTTTCTATCAGATGATGTAGATTTCAGTGAGGTGGTTGATGGTAACCTTCCTACCTTTAGCTCCCCACATCCATCGCTATTTTTCCGCTCTGACGTTGTGGCTCTAAAACTTGCCTCGCCAAGGTTTTTTTCTCATATCATGTTAATCTCTTACCAATGAGTTAAATTTAGACGCTACCCTCAAAATAGTATACATACATTTTGTTTTTATTTTGATTTTTCTTCAGAGTTCTTATAGGGTTTGTTTTGGTTATCAAAGTACCTAGGTGGAATGGAGGATGAATGAGTTTGGGACTTGGGTATCCTTGCTTTGGCATACAACATGATTCTCATCTCACCATGTAATACACTTTTCCTTCTATATTCTTTAGTCTTTTTCGCAATTTTCAATATTCAATAAAAAACCCTTATATTTCTTATCCTAATCCTCCTTCGAGTTTCAGGAGCTCCTTTTAGGCTTTGTTGATATTTCGATGTATTCCCAATGGTATTTTTTTCATTGTCATTATGGTTTTATGTTCTCGTTTTGCAGGTTTTGTTCTTATGAAACGTATAACATTTATTATGGCATGGCAATATGTATGTTCCCTTTTATTGTTGTAAATCTCACATTTTTTCTTAGTTTACTTTATAAGTGAGTTATTCAGCTACAACTTTTTCTTCTCTTCTCAATAGGCCATGTTATTTTTACACGAAAAATAATCTCCTTGGGCATTTTCTCTTATTTCAAGTTTTGGGTTCTTCGCTTTCACTTAGAAGTGCTCATATATTTTACGACTACATGCGAGAGTTGTGAAATATTGTTATTTAATCTTTTGATAACATAGTATTTAGTTTTTGATGGACTATTGAACTTATCAGGTCATTATACTCCCTTAAAGGGTTATGTAGCTTCTTTTGTGTTGAGGGCTCATTCCATAGTCAAGTTTATGTTTCTCATTCAAATATTTTTATGGCTAAATTAACGAAACCCTCCTCTGAACTTGTTTGTAAATTTTGAGAATTACCCAATTTCGAGCTTCAAAATATGATTTAAATTTTATCACAAACTGAACCTTTATCAATAGACAATAAAATTTATTTCTTTAATGATTAGTTCTAATCCTTATTTACTTATTTTGTAGAGGTAGCTTCAATCAATTCTCTTATTATTTAATGTCGAAAAATTTGTTATTTTACTGGCTTATTTTTTAACGCCCTTGTAGCATGCTTGCAATTTCTATGTTTGAAATTGTAGTTTGGGTATTACATTGTTTCTTTACGTACAATTGTTTATTTATATGATTATTTGTTAAATTTAGAACAATGAAGCCATCGTGTTATTAATTTTATTTCAACATTTATGACCAGTATATTCAGAGGGATGGAATTCGACCCATTGGAATCTGTCCTTTAATCTAAGGTTTTGATATTCTAGTGTAAGAAGAAGGACTGTCTCCTGACTGAACCTTTGGTTCGATCTTGGGGACTAATTGGCTTACATTATTACTATAGGCACACCCATAATTGCCACGACTGATTATTGATAGAACTTCTCACGACTTACATTTCTTTTTCAGGCTACCATTCCTCCTAAATCCTAGTGTTAGTTACCTTAACATATGCAATAATAAATGAAAATGAATATTATATTTCAATCAATGACATAGTCTAATTTTTCATCCCTCGAAATAAATTTTTGATTTTTCTATACTTATTTCCTTGGTTCAACACAGAAAGAACATTTTAGCACTTTTCTTTAATATAAATAAATTATATTACACCTGCACCCTTAATAAGGTGATATTCATGTGATTTATGCCAACTTTTTTCTTTAGCCATATTTTGTTTAAACTAAACTTTTGCAAATGTATGGGCTCTCTTTTTCAGAAAAAACAAATGCATTTAAGATATTAGAATAGTTTCAATTAAAAAATGCTTATCAAGTCCGAGTTAGTTGTGCTAGAGAAATAAATCAAGGAAGACACTCCTTTAACCACCCAACCTATGAGACTCACAACTATGTGGAGGTCTCCCACAAGGCTCTTTGAGTTACAAGATAATTTTAAGACAATAACTATTGTAGGACCTCAAGACCTCGAGTCTAGTCCAAAATGTCATTCGAGGATTTCCACTAGTTGTAACTAGTTCAAGGACACCCTTGAGCATGCTCACTTGAAAACGTCCTATCACAATTTGTTCTCTCTTTTCCTTGTTGCCTCTTACTTTCCTCTGCAACCACTCATAGCTTTTCCCCAACTAAGATGTTTTCTTTTCAATGTCTAAAGGGGAGGGACTAGCTATCTAACTACCTAGAAACTCAAGATTCCTCTTTTCTTGAAGTTTTTCCCATAAATTCTCTAACTTAACATAACTTCTTAAAACAAAATATTACTTTTATTTTAATTTTAAAATAATTTGTGAAGCATTGCAAAAAAAACAACAAAATTACTTTTAGTTTAATTTTAAAATAATTTGTCGCATTGCAAAAAAAAAAAGCTATCCACTTGGGGAATTATGTCTCATCAAAGCTTCCCAAGCCAATAGAAAATTAGAAGTCACATTTTCTCAAAATTTAGGATTTATTTTTGAATCTATGCAAAAATAAAAATATCAAGTATTTTCCTAAATTTTAGTTAAAATTGCAAAAACATAACTAAATAAATAATACACAGTAAAATCAACTTTAAAACCAGATAAATAATATAGTCACTCCAAAAACTAAAAACTCTTTATTAAAAAAATTAAAAACAAATTTTATGCACAACCAAAGAAAAAACTAATGACAACACCAAAAACGGAAATACAACCACTAAAAGTACACAAGAAACTACAAAGCAATATGCAATAAGGCATAAGAAAGTGATAATAACTCAATCACATGAGTTATAGAAAGAGATGCATAGTTGAAAAAACAATACATGGCATGGGTTATTTTCCTACAATCTTCTTCTTTTCCAAGTTTTTGGGTTATATATATATATATATATATATATATATATATATATATATATATATATATATAACAATTGATTAAATTCATAGCCGTTGGAGATTTTTGAGATTAAAGATTTCTTAAAACAAAATTTATCTTTTATAATTAGTTGTAATCTTTAACTAAATTCTATATACTTAAATTTAAAACTTAATGAAAACTAAATTTCATATATATCTCTATAAACTAAAATATGTAAAAATTTATATAGATTAAAAAAAAAAATACGACCATTACAATATAAATATTGAATTGCCCAAAAAAACCCCTAAATTCAACTGTAGCACATAAAGAACATGATCATAGCACTGCAAACATGAATAAGTTTGAAAGCACTCAAAATCAAAAGAGCCATTGCAAATCCTAAAATAACCCTATATGTATATGTATACACTAGTAGAAAATGATGAAATTAGTGACTAGGTGACCAAAAAAGTTAGTCACAACATTTATTTCAAGTGAATTACTACTAAATTTGAGCAATTTTAAGCGACTGAACTAAAAATGACTAACTTAAACGACTAATTTAGTCTAGGAATAAAATATACGACTAGATAATAAGTGACTAAACTAAAAACAACTAACTTCAATGACTAATTTATTCTAGAACTAAAATATATGACTAGATAATAAGTGACTAAACTAAAAGCGACTAAATTAAATGACTAATTTAGTTTAGGACTAAAATATATGAGTAGATAATAAGTGAAAAATTTAATAATGATTAACATAAATGACTATTATAGCCCAAGAATAAAAATATAACCAAATAGCAAGTACACCAAGTATATGAATTAGTCATTTATGTTAGTAACTTTTAATTGTGTCACTCCGGAAATGAAAATTTCAATTTTGATACCGAAGTGTCACATTTCACTACAAGGGTCTCTGAATCCATCTCTAGTGTTAAAATTTAGAGACAAAGGGGTCTTTGAATCCATCTACAATGTTAAAATTTTGAATACCCTTTTTTCTCTAAAGTTTAACACTAGAGGGTTGTTTCTACTCTCACCTTAGCAATGAATCCTCTCACTTTAGATTATGTATTGAATCTCGAGGATATCCCAAAGCACAAATTTATGGGGTCCTTTGTGTGACTAGATCACTAGCACTAAAAACCATTTCCCCTCCTTATACACTTGTAAGCATCATATGTGATTTGAAAGCCTCCTAATTTATTCAACGTATATAAACACACATGATTCTTCTTAACGACTACCACCACCACCACATTTTCACCCAAATTTAGTTTTTAACAATTAAATATATAAGTATACATAAATTTAGAAGGGATTTGTATTAATGCGGAATAAAGACTTGAACATAGGGAAGTGGTCCGTTTTTGCAATTAACATTTATTAATTTGGAAGAACATAATAGAATAAAATTAAACAAATCAAATAATTCCATCTAGTTATTTGAAATTAACAATTTATAATTCCATCTAGTTATATGAAATTAACAATTTACAAGGCGCAAGGGATATAAATATTCCACCATGCATGCTAGTATCCTAAGGTCCACTCTTCATGTTACAATATCACTTGTGATCTTTTCTTCCTCTTGTAATTGTCTTAAGAATCTATTTCCATATCTCTATATCAACATTTATTAGTCTTTTGTTTTTTTAATTATTTTAGTTTAGAGAGATTTTTTTTCGACTATTTGCTTAAAATTTCTTAACAACATAGAAAATAAAAAAAAATAATAAAAAGCAATAAAACAACATTTTTTTAAATTATTTTTGTTTAAAAAGAATATTTTTTGAACTATTTGCTTAAATTTTCTTAACAACATAGAAAATAAAAAAATTTGTAAAAATCAATCAAAATACATTGTTATTTTAATTATTTTAGTTTAAAAAGATTTTTTTTTTTTTACTATTTGCTTAAATTTTCTTAATAATAATTTTTTTTTTATAAAAATCAATAAAAAAATTATAAAAAAAATTAAAATGCTTCATTCTAACAACATATACCACTTTTCTCAAAACCAAAAAAAATAGAAAAATGAATAAATAAAAGAAAGACTATTTAAAACTCATGCAATGAGCCCACTATCTGTTTTTTAAGTGATCTCGTTTTTTCTTTTGTTTTTATATTTCCCTCCAACTTTTTTTTAAGTGATCTCGATTTTTTTTTTGTTTTTATATTTCCCTCCAAGAATTTAATAATTTGGTGGGAATTTAACGGAGTTGAAAACTCCATGGTTTTCCTGAGTCGTAAGGTAATCATGTCCAACTCTGTCCTTGTCCTTCCAGACGGTCTTTTCACAGGGTAAGGTATTCATCTCCACTGTTGAATCCCAAATACTAAAATGCATTTTCTCAATTTTAATTAATCCTAAAACCTGAATGTGGCTAGATTTCGATTCATCTCAAATGCTATGCATTTTCTTGGAATAGGGTTTTTTATTTGGAATGTGGTGTGTTCTAATAAATTTTGGGTAAGGTTCTGCAGGATGACCGGGGAAAACTAGGTGCGTTGAAGAAATCTGGGGGCATTGAAGAGTGGAATGGGTCCAGCGATGGCATGGACAGAATCTTAGTTCACTAGTCTCTTCACTGTCAGATAGTGAATGTTGGAAGATAGTAGAGACTGTTACAGGAAAAAATGGGCAACTCACAGAGGGCATTACCTTTCCAATGTCGATGAAGTAGTGAGTCATTCAATGAAACATCAAGCACCACTTCTAGTACCAGCCCTAATTCTACTTCTGCTCTTCTTCCTATATCCTCCCCTTGGTTTCAAGTAAGGATGCAATGTCATATTTTAATATACTGCAATGGAGGAATACGTTTGCGGATGCACTTGGTCCCTATGAATTTGTTCTGGAAATGGAGCTTATAACCATCAAAGCTCACATTGGAAATGGGATATGTATCCAAATACAAGGTCTCATGCCGAGGCATTTGAATGTTTTAATGTAGAAGCTTTTGCACTTGAGCCCAAAAATGCTTGTGCTCTCACGCACTGTGGAGTTTTTTACAAAGATGAAGGACACTTCTAGATGCAGTAGAGGTTTGTTTCTCACATCTGACAGTATTTGTGGTTTTTTTTATTTTTTTGTACCTATTTTTTGTGTTAATTGTTTGTTTGAGCTTCTTTATAGTAGTAGGTTTTTTATATTGTATTTTGAAACCGAATGCATTTGAATATTACTAGCCGAATAACCACAATATATCTACAATAACTATGGTACATGTTGCCCATCGCTTCTCAAGGATGAAGTATATAAAAAAAATTTGACTGTTTCTAATAGTTTGAATGGTTTTCAAGTTGAGAAGAACAAGGTTTGCTATTTGTTGCAAAAAAAAATCCACTGAAATGTAGTAGTATTTTAGAAAAGCTAATGCTTTTGGCAAGTATCGGTTGCCCTTGGGATGAGATTAGCAAGATATACCGTACAAAGCCTCAACTTTTTATATGGACAGTTCAGAGACAACATTGTATTCTACAGTGGATGTTCTGTCAAACCTGGGACTAAGAAAGGAAAATATAGGTAACATTATTTTAAATTATCCTGAGATTTCTTAGATGGGACCCAAGAAAATCCATGGTAGACAATTTAGATTTTTCAAGCATTGGT
Source organism: Pinus albicaulis (assembly GCA_034641835.2). Classification (NCBI taxonomy): domain Eukaryota; kingdom Viridiplantae; phylum Streptophyta; class Pinopsida; order Pinales; family Pinaceae; genus Pinus; species Pinus albicaulis. The sequence continues at coordinate 594,481,137 of CM076579.1, forward strand.
TTGGATCAAAAGAAGATGAAAAAGACAGATTTGAGTCATCCTCGCTATTTGCATGAGAACTTGATCAAGTTGATTGAAGATATTAATTGCACTGGGCTTGAGAAGCAGGGAATTGTTGTGTCTATCAGAGAACATCTAAAAAACACAATGCTCATGACTCCATTGTCTAAGGTTTCTTCAGAAACATTTCAGAATATTCCTTCTGTACAATCAGAACTTGTCCATAAAAGAGATGATCAAGTTTTCCATGGCTCTAAAAGAGAATATTTGAAAATCACAATGCATGTGACTTGATTGTCTAAAGTTTCTTAAAAAAAATTCAGAATACCCTTTCTCGAGGATCAGAACTTCTATGTAGAAGAGATGATCTCAATGTCAGTGATGCTAAGCTTAGAGATTCACTAGGCACCCAAGAAATAAATATCACTAAAATTTTACAAGAGCCAATTCAGAGACACAAGCTAAACCTTTGGTTGAAATTAGGCTTGATACATTACCCCGAGTCGACGTTCAAAGATGCTAGAGTGATTTGTTGTGGACGCAATAAGCTGCAGGAGAGGTTAAGTTGTGTTTTGAGACTTGTGTCACATTTCAATGATGTTTGTCAAATGGTGAGGACAAGACCAACATTATTGAGTAGAAGTTCATATTTGATCCAAAAGAAATTCGATTTTCTTTTTAGTACGACATTTAACCCACTGCAGGTTCTTCCATCATTTCCAAACTATTTCACCTTTTATCTTGAGGGTAGCATCAAACCAAGATACAAAATGTATTCTTGGCTTAAGAAAAACAATTTTCTTAAGAAAGAGTGTGGTGCCTATACCATATTTACACTACCAGAGAGAAGATTTATTCAACAATGTGTTAAGTTCCACCCTGAAGGGAGCAAGTATTTGAGTCTTTGCAAGCTTGATAAAGTAATGTCCATGACTCCATTGTCTAAGGTTTCTTCAGAAAATTTTCAGAATCTCCTTTCTGGAGGACCAGAAATCCTCCGTAGAAGAGATGTCGAAGATGCTAAGTTAAGCTCATATAGAAATGTGAAAATTACATGATCTCAATTTTGAAAAAAAAAGAAGACTATGTCAATCCTTATACATTCTATTGACACAATTTTTGGGATGGCAACATTAGACCTGTGAAGTTTCATCAATGTCAACTTTTCAAAAAATTATTTTTAATGTACCAATCCTTTTTAAGGAATCCCTACATGTTATCATATCAATCAATGTTGATGCCATGGCATGGACATCTACTAGCTTATGGGGTCACACTTCTACAAACGTATTGTAAATTTTTGTAGATGTTCTATGCTTGATGCAACTTTACTTTTATACCGATATCAAAAAAGAATCACATAAACAAGAAAATAAAATGTTGATAGAACATACCAATAGATCAACAGAAGACAAGCCAAAAATACACTTAACTTGATTAGCAAAATATATGTGATGTGGTCTGTTACAACGGTCAACATGATGCTTCAACTAGCAAAGTCTCTGCACGGTCAGCCAACCAAAAAGTGTCACACAACCCTCTCGGACAGCTCTATACAATCAACCCAAAGTCAACAAAAGTCAATGCTATCTAGTCAATGGTCAATGCAAAAACAGCAGCAGCAAAAGTCAATGCAACTAGGTCAAAGTCAATGTTTAGCCTCGATTTTTGTGCCAAAAAGTATGAACTGCAGAAATCGAAATTTTGGGCAGTTAAGTTGACCATGCATTGACCAAAGTCAACGATGGTCAAATATGCGCTGAAACCCTAGGTCAAAAATAGAAAATATTTTGCTGCAATTTCCCATTTGTGAAAGAAGAAGAGCCTCCAAAATGAGGATCGAACCAATCAGATGAAAAGAGAGAATGTGTGATGAGTGATGATGAAAATGACCTCCAACATTCACCAATATATATCCATCTGTGAGGGTGTGTGACACATCTGTTGGGGCTTAAAGCCTACATTATAATTCTGGCCGACCTTGCACATAAGTGGAATTAATTCAAAATAAATGTTCAGCTCATCGGATCAAGATGATCTTTAGATTGATCTTGCACCTCTCCGAAAGAGGAATCCAATAAAAATATTGGCATCTTCATCTGAGCATCACAACATGGAGTTTGGACATACTTGTTCAAAATTAACACTCCCTCTCAACTAGGGAGAGCTCCATCCACCTGTGCCATCCAAACATCGTGCATCATCCTGTCGTAAATTGCTTTGTTGGCTTCTTTATTTCGGAACGAAAGGTGAGTCACAAGACATCACTCTCGGTTGACAAAATCAACTCAGAGGTCTGAAACCTCTATAGGACTCAAAGGAGTCACATACCAACCCGAAGTTGGTTTGACTGACCTGAAGTTAGTTGGAGGTCCAAAACCTCACTAGACTTGATCCCAGATCAAGTGATTAGACACGTGCCATCCTAGACATAGGGAGTACAACAATATCTGATGCATCCATCGGTCTTTGCTACTTGTCTCTAGCTTTTCACACCTCATTGGCCAAATGAGAGGTACTTCCCATGAGTCTGGGACTCCATGGGTAGGATGCATGCGGGGCATAGATCATGAGAGCTGAACCAACTCAACATCATAACGGTGGGGCAGAAGCACCACAAGGTTCGACAAGTCTAGCCTTATGTGTGCTTATAGCTCCAAGAAGCTATCCCCAAAGCCCCCTGGAGCTCCCAGAGCTCATCGTCCAACAGGACCCTTAGAATAGGGTCGTTCCACGATTCCAAGATTCTCACGGAAGGTTACGAACTTGACATTCCCCAAGGGCTTTGTGAGAATATTTGTGGCCTGCTCATCAGTTCCTATATGATCAAGCCTTACGGCGTCTCGCTATACCATATCCTGAATAAAGTGGTACCTGGTATCAATATGCTTGGATCGATCGTGGAACACATGATTCTCTAACAAACAAATCCCACTCTGGTTATCACAAAGGATAACGGTGGTATCTAGCACATGCCCAAATAGCTCACTGAAGAACTTTCGCAACCAAACTGCTTCACAATAAGCATACTTGCTACAATGTATTCGGCCTTCGTGGTGCTTAAAGCCATCGACTTCTGCTTCCTGTTCATCCAATATATTAAACCAGATCCAAGTGTGAAGCAACATCCAGATGTGCTCTTGCGATCCACCACACTGCTAGCCCAATTGACATCAGTATATCCATGGAGTGTCACATTCTCGGCAGTGTATCTTAGCCCATGGTTTATCGTTCCGCGAAGATATCTCAACATATTCTTGGCACCAACCTAGTGAATGTGATGAGGATCAACCATGTGTTGACTCAAAGTGTTCACTGCAAAACATACGTCTAGACGGGTGTTCACTAAGAACATCAGGGCCCCTATGAGTTGACAATACTCGATAGGATTTGATAGCATAGGCCCAATAGCACTTCCACTCAACTTCTTAAAGTTGAGCTCCATCGATGTCGACACAGACTTATAGTCCACCATTCCAAATCTTTCCAGCAGCTTCACAATATATTTTCCTTGAGAGAGGAAAATTTCGTCAGGTCTGTGTCAGACCTCTAGGCCTAGGAAGTAATACATCAGTCCTAGATCCTTCATCTTGAACTTAGAAGTGAGCTCCCTCTTACATTGATGAATGAGAGGGTCAACACTTGTCAGGAAGAGATCATCCACATACAACACCAGAATGAGAGGCTTTTCTCTATCAACCTTGAAGTAAAGGTTTGGATCAAAATTACTACGAGTGAAGCCCATCTTCATCAAGTAGCTATATATCCTCTCATACCAAGCCCTGGGGGATTGATTCAACCCATAGAGGGCTTTCTTTAACCTGCAAACATGGGTGTCTCTATCCTAGACTTCGAACCCAGAGATTTCTCCACATACACCTCTTCCTTTATCGCACCATGCAAAAAGGCGATCTTTACATCCATCTAATGAATATTCCATATTTGTGTAGCAACAAGGGCTATGATAGATCATATGGTGGTATATCGGGCCACATGTGCAAATATGTCATCATAGTCTACGCCTTCCTTTTGAGAGAAGCCACGGGATTGAATTTTTCAGCACTACCATCAGATCCAAGCTTGATCTTATAGGGCCATTTTGAGGTGACAAATGCTTTTCCCTCCGGTCTCGGAACCATATCCCAGACATCATTATTCATAATGGATTCGAATTCTTTGTGAATAGCATCCTTCCAGACTTGATTCTTAACGGCTTCCTCAAAATATCCAGGCTCATATTGTACGATTGTACTCATGGCTGCTAGATACCCTTGGTATCTATTCGGCTTCTTTCTTTCACGGAATGTCCCCCTTGGGGCCATATGTCTCTCGGCATACTTGAGAGTATCCCTGAGCCATGAGCCTCTTCCCTTCATTGAAGGAGGTGGATCAATAAGGTCCATCGGTCCTTCAATATTGAGAATCGTCTCACCCTTTGGTTCTCCTGATTTCCAGACCTTTCTTTAGATTTGATAATGAATTAAAAATTTGACAAGATCAACCAAATCATGAGCCACCATATCATTTTTCAAAGGGAACTCAAGAAGGGGGACTAACAATCTTGTAGAGTTGTTGGCATAAAAATATACTAAGAAAAACGTTTGATAAAGGGATAAGAGAACTTCAGGTCTTTGGAGATTCTTCATTGGTACTGAAATGTTCGCAACATTCCTAAGACGTAACATATCGACTTGTTGGCAAATACAAATCACCTGAAGGAGATAGCCTCTATTTTCGCAAGGTTCACTATAGCTCATGTCTTCCTATAGCTGAATGAGAAAGTTGATAGCCTGTCTAAGGAGAGTCTCCTCTGAGAACTTAAAAAGCTGCATTCCCTAGAGGCAGATAGGAACACTTCAACTAAAAGTCAGTCATCCATACAATTTCTTTGCTATCATATTTTCATATGTACAAATCACTGTATTTGTAAGGCATGGAAATATGTATGAACAATCATAAACTTCTGTTTTTGAGTCAGTTTTCCTAATCATCCATGGGATGGAATAGTCAAAACTTTATTTGCAAGTATGATAATTCAATATTTAGCATGAGGATTGGGGAACATTTAGCTAAAAAAGGTGAAGATTTTTGGCTCTGGTGTTGCTGCTCATGGAAAAAGCATTTTTGTTTCCATCTTGGCAATAATGATGCAATCTTTAATTCCAAGTATTGTTAGAAAACAAAGCTATATAAGCGAAACACTTGAACCTGAACCATTTTTCCAATTCTACTATTCTATCTTTACTTTGGGATGAATAGGTTATTTTATCTAGAGTTGTGCCAAATCTCTTGACAAGTGGTTAGTAAAATGGTAAGACATGATGCATATTATAGCAGGCCACAAATAACGTTAAAAAAGGACCAGTAGTTTATGCGGCAAAGTCTATGTCAGGGAAACTAGTGGATCATTACAAGTCCGTTAAAAAGAGCATGCATATGATATATCAAGAGATCAAGCTTCTAATTAGCCCTTGAGGAACAATTGCATGGAACTTCTCATCAAATTTGGATAGAAAATGAAAAACTAATTTCCAGACAATAACACTACGTAAAAAGAAGGATAAGAGATGACTGTGGAAATTGAGAAGCATAGCAATACATAAACAGAGACAACAGGCTGAGGCTAAGCAACCCATGTAAGCCATTTTAGAAGAGGAATAAAAGAAATTTTTCATTATAAAGGAGACACCTCTATTGCCAAGAAATATCATCATCTACTATGAAATTTATGAGCCATAAATTTCCCATAAATTCTGGGGATTTATGGTGTTGGATGTGATATTTCCAAAGGAAAACCATAATTTATATTTCAAAGCTGCATTGGGGGAAGGTACCAGCCATTGGGCAGAGCCATAATTTCTATTTCAAAGCTGCATGGGGGTAAGGTACCAGCCACTGGGCAGAGTTTAAGTTCATATACTCCTTCATAAATTATTGACAAGCCTAACTTGTTTTCCATCTCTTCAACCTTGGCTAAATGCTTATGGATGAAAACAACACTCCAATGATTATTAGTATTGCCAAGAACCATTACTATTTTGTTCTTCTTAGATACTATTTCAAGGTGTTCTAAATTAACTTCCCAATTCCTTTCTGTAAATAAAATAATATTTCCTGGCTTCAATGCCATTGTATGCCAGCAATGCTTCATAAAGTGGATACCCTGGTCTTGGCAACAAAATTTTTGCATCTTTACAGCCCTAGACTACAATAGTTACATACATGGCTTTTCTACAACCACAGGTTAAGTGGACATCATCTACAACTAGTTGTTAAGGAAGTTTGGGGGAGAGATACCTTGCCAATGCCACTTGTCCTCACTTTAGAACCATTTTGTAATATTCTATTGTAGACAATCTTTGAATTTCTTGCACATATTTCATGGGGATCCACTCTTTTTGGATGTTGCTAACTTTGTTTGAGCAACTTTTCCCTAAGAATTTTGTGACAGTTAGCATAGAGGTTTGATACATTAGAAAAGTGTCCATTCTGGGCACTTTCTTGGTAGCAGAGGACATCCTGGAGGTGAAGCTATTTGTCAAGGTATCCCCTTTGTTATATTCATGAGTATGGAACATAAAGAATTATAAAGACCTTGAGTATGGAGCACCTGCTTCTATTTAAGGGTATTCATCAGTTTTTATGTTAGAAGAAATGATAACTGGGAGCACTTTGGAAAAGGAACATAGAACCAATACTACTCTAAGCCTGCATGACTAGATTATTATCGAGAAAAAGCATTTGAATTGCAGCTTGGTGCGATTATTGTCTTTAGCTAAGAATCAACTGCATATGATTTTGAAAGCCACGGGAGAAACTTCAACCCTTACACTAGTCCATCTCCTTTGTACCAAATAAGAATGACTGAATATTGAATGATAATATAATCTGAGAGCAAAGGAAATCAACAATATAAATTTTGGAGCAATCTGGGCATTTGCACACAAAGATATTCCTGCTAGGCTGCCACATCTCCAATGGAAAAGGTACTTCTACTCAAATCATTTCTTTTGGTAATTATCTCTAGTGATGCCCCTGTACATGGAGAACCTAAATTCAGTAGATTAGGAATGCTATAATAATTCAGAGAGGTTGGGCATGATTTTTGTCAGGATAAACCACAGATATCAAGCTTCCATAGTCTTGAGAACTACATGTAGAACCACAGTGTAGGATATTAGTATTAAGTTGTAAAACCATTCTCCTAAAAAGAAGGATGTCCCTCAACCTAGGGTTGTCTTTGGCATTGGAGAATGTGCCAATGGGTCCTTTTCTTGCATGGTTTCTCATCTCCTTAGAAATCCTAAAAAATTTGCATGTTGAACATGCCAAAGGGCTCCACACACTACCTGTCCTCATAGTGGAGCATGCTAAATAAGGATAACAAGCTCCATCAAACTTGTAATAGATACACAACTCAAAGTGGGAGTGCTGCTAAAATATACTCATGAAGGCTTCAAAAGAAAAGGGATTTCAAGGAATTTTAACCCCTAAATAGATGTAATCAAGCCCATTCTTTGCCTACCAACCAATCAAGGAACTCCTTTATCATTAGCATTGAGTTATGGCCATTTGAAATTTTGACCTGAGGGTTTCACATTAAAATTGCAGGCAATTCATAGTGTGTTCCAGAGTTTGCTTCTCTTCAATGATGGTTAGGAAAGAACAATCTGCGAAGTGTCTATTCAATTGTTGATCACCATTAGGACCAAGAAGGGGTGTATCTTTTATTAGGCCCTATCCATTTCTTCTTTGAATGGGATAACTAAGGGCTTCAAAAACTATTACATAGAGGATTGAGGCCAACAAACACCATTTCCAGATAGATTAAAAGTACTCTATCTCTTCAAATTTGGCCTAATTGATGCAAAGGCAAGTTGTAGCCCATGAAAATAAAGTTCCAACTACATTAACAAAAAAAGTATCAAATTCAAGCACCTTCAGCATGGAGAGATTGAACAACCATTCCACTCTACGAAAGGCTTTTGTAGTTTACCTTTATGAAGAGGGCCTCCAGGCCTTGGCTTCTAACTCATTCAATGCCTTCCCAAACAACAATCACATTATCCCAAATGTATCTGCCCATAATAAATCCCATCTATTTTTCTACAATGATTTTAGACAAGATATGTTTTAGCTACAAAGCAAGCTCTTTGGCTACAATTTTATAAGGTAGATTAAGTAAAGTTATCGGTACTAGCTTGTGATTAATAATGGGTCTCCTGGCTTCAATATGAACTTGATCAACAACTTGTTGATGTCGTTACCTTGTGTATGTGTCCATAGTACATACAAATACTTTATACACTTGAAGAAAAATTTGGCCCAAGAAAGCCCCAAGTGGCTTTGTAAAATTTGCATAAATAACCATCCTAGCCAAGGGACTTATCATCGACCATTTCCCTAAGGGTTATTGTCAACTCATCTAATGTTGATTTTTAATCACATACTCCTTATTGTTCTTGCATCGATTTTCTGGGAATTGCATCAATAAAAGTTTTCACGACTACCTTTCTTTTCTCCATGATATCCTTGAGATTGAAAAACTATTTTATAGTCACTAAAAAACTCTTTCTCTATATTTACCTGATCAATTATTTTTAATTTTGTTGTTTTAAGCCTTGATGTGTTCCACTACATTGTATTTGAGGTCTATGAAGAAGACCTTGGTTGGCCTATCTCCTAATTTAAGCAAGTGAAGTTAGGGTCTGATTTAGGCTCCCCTTGCTTTGTATATCTCTTTCACCTTTAGTCAATGTCTCCATGTAACCACCCCAGCTTGGCGCTGCTCACTATAAGGGCTATTTTGTAACATCCTTAACACTTGTACCAACACATCCAGGACTACTTACGCTTTCTTCTTCTCAATACCACCATTCCTCTATTGTATCCCCTCAAAAACATAGTTAATCTTTGAACAATATCCGCCAACCAAAGAATCCAGCCTTTGTCTCAACCCCCAAGAGTCAAACTCCAAATTTTTTTGATAGCCTTAATGCATTATTCACACTTCAAGTTAGAGATATTCAACATGAATGACATGTTCACATCAGATACAGATCTAGCCGTATCCATCTCACCTCAATATTCAATGCACCATGTAGATTAAAATTATTGTTAGACACAGGAGCACACAAAATCAATGAGTCAACTCCACCCCCACCTATGTTGTATAGTGCACCTCACTTCTCTCATTTCAACATGCCCCAATGCAAGCAATAAATCTTTTTTCTTTTCCAGGCAGCTAACACAACAGGATAACATGAAATTTCTAACATATATGTCCAATTCATTAAACTTGAAACATTGTTGAATTTATACTACAATGTTCAATTCGTATTTCAGTAGTAAGGGAAAGTACCTAGCTACACAAGTTCCTAGTATATTTTCCGATAATTTTCCTTGAACATCTTGGAAAGTCCATAAATAAAGAAACACAACATAATTAAAAATCTTTCCAGAGTAGCAATGTTGTAATCACCATATAACACATATACCTCATAAAGAAGCAGTGTCAATATCAATATCTGGAAACTATCCCAAAAAACATTTCAAAATGAGGGGCACCATTTTAACCTTGTAAATACCATAAAAAAGTGCTAATTCCAAACAAAATATTACAAGTAGGGTTCAACCTAGAAGAGAAATAACATCAAGAATATTTGTTGTTCGACTGATTTTACCAACAATCTAAGAAAAGGTTAGGAAGGTTGTATTTTGAAATTGTGACCTAATGTGGGTGTATGTAGGACATTCTAGAGTGTTTTTCATCTTCAAACCTCTTAGTATCACAAAGATGACAAATTCACGATGTTTTAGGAATTTTCCAAAGCCCTGTTTCACTATGGAATTCATGAACACAAGTTCCAACTAAAACCATTGCAGTTATTCCATGCAGCAACACTTTCTCCCATCCATATATTTTCTGATCTAATGTGGGTGTACACAGTACATTTTAAGAGAGTGTTTTTCATCTTCAACCCTCTTAGAATCACAAAGATAACAAATTCACAATATTTTAAGAATTTTCGAAAGTCCTGTTGCACTATGGAGTTTGTTAATACAAGTTCCAACTAAAACCAGTGTAGTTATTCCATGCAGCATAGCTTTTTCCCATCCAAATACATCCAGTACTAAATATTTAAAATTCCCCTTAAAATCATTGTTTTCCTTCTCTTAAAAAAAAGAAAATGCTAAATTAGTCTGTACAATATACCAAAATTAAACTGAACAACGAAACTATTTGCAAACCAATATGGTCTGTATAGAAGAATTACTTGCCTGTATGAGACCAAGAAGGTTAAGCATGGGTCACCATTAGTGCTAGGAGAGTGAATGCCATTAACTGTTAGAATATCAATCAGGTTCATAATTTTATAACCTATGTATAAAACAATCCAACTAAAACTTGTCTGTATGTTGTTGCATGCCAAATACGAACAGTACCATCTTCTGAACCAGTGATGATGATAGGAAGTTCAGGGTGACAACATACTGCAGATACATTATGTGTGTGTCCTTCCAGAGTTTGGACACAACTTTTTGTCTGGTAGTCCCAAACCTGATGACAACACACCAAGAAATTTAAAGGTAGGCCAATTTTTTAATGATTAAGACAAGTACTAGGGGTAAATCAATTACATCTCTAGATAATCTATATGTTTGAGCACCTTTGCTGTGTGATCATCTGAGCCAGTAATAAGATATGGTCTGTCACCTCCTGTGAAGTAATCAACACAGTTTACACTCTTTAAGTGGGGATCGAGAGTAAAATTTGGTTCTTGCGAGTCCAGATTCCAGATCTGATTGATGCATTCGGGTTAAAATAAATCAATATGAAACAAATTATACAAGGCTTTAAAATTTTAGGATATCTAAATTCTAATTTCCACTATCTAAGAGAAGTAACAAATTTGAGTGTTCACCAAGAGGAAAAAATATGAGATTCCTAGGTGGATAATTTATGCCAGAGTAAAGCTTATCTATAAACTTGGGATTTACCAAAGAGCACTGCCTCCCACCTTTATAGTACGGTCTAGTGAGGCACTTGAAAATGTATTTGTATCCTTGGGATTAAATGCGACTTGCATCACATAGTGTGAATGACCTTCAAATATTTGAGTACATTGCCAACCTTTATCCCAGTCCCAAAGCTTGATTAGCATGTCATCAGATGATGACAGCACATATGGCAGAGTTGGATGAACACTCACACACCTGATATAATCAGTATGTGCTTCAAATACTTTCACCTTATCCATGGTGTTATAATTGTAAACACGGATAATCATGTCATATGCACCAGCTACAACCCAATGTTTGCGTGTTATGAACTTGGTAGACTACACTTCAAATAAGCACTAGCATTAGAATATTTATCATGCACTTCACTGACAACATATAGATTCTTCTATGCCAATATGATGTATAGAACATGTTTCTACTGTGAATACCTGGAAGTTCTGTGACTTCAAAAGACTTTGCCAAAGTCTGCCATAAATAAGATTCAGCTTAAATTAGGTTTATACAGAGAGCTTAATTTCTGAAGGAAGTAATTGTAGATATAATTCTGTCATGCTAAAAGAAATACATTACCAAGACATTGATAGATAACAAGAATAAACCATGATAAATATGGCATAGGTAGGCATCTATGTAATCTCAGAGAAACATTGTTATCTCATTCTTTTCAATTCAAAAAATCAAAATATAATATTAATCTTAAACTTATGAACTATGTCTAAATATGTCTTCTTCCCCTAGAGTAATTTGAATCTGCCAAATCCAGCAATTCTGTATTGCTGGGTAGTCTTTAAGCAATCTTTCTGTTCTTTCATTAGGAAGAGCATGCACGACAAGAACAGCATAAGCTCGACTTATGCTTTCCCATATATGCTGAAGAATGGTTAGTGTATATATTACGCTGGTTAAGTTTGTCAGGCAGGTAAATATGCACTGACAAGATGGACTTTGTGAAGGCCTATATGATATAACATTTTCACTAGAATAAATGAATTTGTGTGATTTAACAAAACCTATGGACGTGGAGCTAGGAAAAAAAAGGTACTGTGCAGTTGCCATCTAATAATGACTTTACTTCTAACGCTATTCTTTACATAAAAGTTTAAAACTTCAAATTTACAAACTCCATCTCAGGAAACATATTAAACACAAGAAAATGCAGACTAAAAACACATCCAATTCCAGATTCCAAACTACAATACAAATGACAAACACATCCACCATCTCAGATGAGATTAGCAAAGTTGCATCATAACAGAAAATTATCAAAGCCTTTATTTCCTCCCTGAAAAGGTTTCTTTAATAGAACTAAATACACATTTGATGCACTTAATATCCGAGGAAAATCAAAATGCAATATTTTAAGCACCACGAAGTATTGCTGTTGTTTCACTTTCAAAGGTTGTTGTCAATCTTATCAATACTATTCTCAACAACACTTCCTTATCATCAAAATAAGTGCTTCTATCCAGGAAATCAGTTTTTCTTAGTCTTCTTAATAGGTTGTGTCCTGCTTTATTATTCAAGTACAAAACTTGTCATTTAGTAAACCACCAATAATATCTGTTTCTGCTAGAACAAGCACAAATTCACGATTCTAAGTTCAGCAAATCCTACCATTTTCTACCATGTGTGACATTGTTTTGAAGAAGGGTTTGATGGGTTTTCTGCCTGAGTCCAATAGAACAGATAGGAAGATTTGACCTCTACAGGGAAGCTTCCATGGACAAATGAATATGATGGAAGAATACTATATTTATGTCAAAAATGGGGAGAAGCCCAATAATTGCATTTGCAATGTGTGTAATCAAATTTATCAGTCTCATAACTCAAAGAACAGAGGGACTGCAAAGCATGGTTGATCTTATAGACATTCTTTAGCCCTGCAGCCCAAATCACATTTACGTCTGCCCAATGCCAAACCGGATGATCCCCGTAGAGAAAAATATAGATGCTGTTCGGATGGTTAGCCGTTGACAAGGGTTCCATTCTTGCGTTTTTCTTGCCCACTTGTATTGGCCCATCATTATTGCATGAGTTCAAAAGGATGGACTGTGTGCAAGTCCCCTATCATTTTAGTGGAATGGATACTGCTCGAACTTGGCACTATAGTCTGTTCTTTGTAGTGAAGCTCCCTATACATGCTTGTTTGTCAAAGACTTTTGGAAAAAAGGGCGTATTTCCATGATAGTCCCCTTTTTTTTTTCTTTTCTAAATGGGAACCTTTGTGTTTACGGATGATAAACCCTCCAACTCTTCCACATTTGCAAAGAATGGGTTGCTGGTACCTCGCCAACAGTTATTGCAATTATCTGCTTCAAGGCCTAAACAATACAATCATTAATTGTCACAAGGTCCACGGTTAATAGGCATATCCAGCATACCCCATGCAGGGAGGTGCATTCCTGTGAGGATTTTCAGAACAACTGCTCCAAGTTGCCACTAGACCACAGCCTGATGTGCATTATTATCCTTCTGCACAAAGTTAAGCACATTAAGGATTATGCTTCTTGATACACATTATATTTCTCTAAATTTCAACTTCTTATTAGGAGAAGTGCGTCCCTTGTTTGAAATTCGGTTCTTCCTCGCTATTCTCCCTCATCCCCTTGATTATGCATATTGTGTTTTCTTAAAATATTTATGAATGGGACAATCAATGCTGCATTACATTCTGGCCTTCTCACAGAATTTTGGGGCTTTTAGTTATAAACAGATAAAATTTTAATTGTTCTAGGAGTCTTTTAGAATTATGAGTGAAACATAATTTTAAATATTTTTGGAGTCTTGTGCTTTTTATTTTTGTTTTCAGAATATACATAAACCTTAATGCCCTTGCTTGAAAAATCTAGAGTGCCTCATTTTTTGGATCATTGATTCAGATTGACATTCTTGATTTCCACAGTAGACATAAGAGGTTCATTGTTATGTGCTTATGACACTTTAGAATGTAAATGATTTGCAGAGATGACTAGTTCTTTCTTTTGAGATTGTGCGAAAGGATGGATTTTTTAAACTTGTTGTAAACAATTTGGCTGAATAAGAAACTTGGATCCCTGTTACAAAAATTAAATATGTCCTACTAATGGTATAAATGATTGGAAACTAAGCTGCCAAAATTGATACCAAAGATGTCTTATTAAGGGTATTAATGTTGGAAAATTTGACTACAGTTGATGGAAGTGATATCATGTTTCTTACGGGTTGACCTAATTGCACTTTTTTAGGATTGTAGTTTAAGGTGTTCTAAGAAGATCAAAAGAGGATTGAGTTTTTGTTACCTAATTGGGCCATAGGTCAAGTTGTAGCTGTGAAGTTCTCGTGTTCTTCTATCAGTAGCGTTTGCATATGGTGAAAGTGGAATCATTCAATGTATATGAAATCAAAACAATGGAATGAGATAGGATCTAGTCTTCAAAAGATAAGAATTTGAGTGTTTAGGGTGTTTGTAGGGTGATTTCCATGGTTATATTTCTACTATTATTACTATAATCCTTCATTATTTTCTTGCAATTGTTGTTAGTTTATACCTGGGCTTCTTGGCCATTGTTCTTCTCCAGCGCACACAGCAGATATACCATGTTGCACACTCATCAAATACAATGATTGTTATAAATTTACAATGCATGGTAGTTGAGTTCATTACCATTTATATGTTTGTAGCATGCCACAACATATTTATAGTTGGACATGGAGTGAAATACGTACTTGTTTTTGCTTCCAATTTTGTGGTTCTCTATAATTTATTTGGTTTAAGAGATGAAAGGTGCAATACCAAGAGAGTTCTTGCTTGCAAGTCACTATCTTTTTTGTCTGTTAAATTTTTTTTTTTTGTTTCCTGTGAGCTTAAAAAATTGTTATGTATGTGATTGTGAACCCTTGTTAAAACTTGTATATGTATATGCACTTCTGTAACTAGACTTTGTCACACAGTGTTGGACAGGAAACTGAGAGACGACATATTGGCTTAAGAATGGAAGGTAGGACCATGGATTTGAGATATCTTGAAGGAGTTGTACATAGCAGCTTGAAAGTTGAAAGATAAAAATGTGAGTTGTCACCTACACCAGAGACTGAGGATCGGCAAAACATATTTTATGCCAATGCTAGCAATGTAGTGTCTGGTACAGATTCTGTGCCTAGAGGGGAGGATAATGGTGCAAATAGGCAGTATAGGAATAGACGTGAAGATGAAGAGGTTGAGTGTGGTGCTGAGGCAGGAGGAGAACATGATGCTGATGTAGATGATGAGGGGGAAGAGAGTCCTCAAAGATTGACTGAGGATAGTGAGAATGCTTCTGAAGCTGGTGATTTTCAAGATGATGATGCCAAATCTAGCTCATGGTGCTCCTCTGCAACCTCATGGTGCAGAGGACACAGAGGAGGTAGTGAAAGTGAAGAACTCCATTGCAAACGGTAGTGCAGCAAGTATAATAGGGGAGAGTGATGGCAGTGCTAGAGCTGATATTGCAAACACTAATGTGAAACAACAAACTTTGGGTGGTAATGGCGAGGAAAATTTAATAATGGGAACAACAATCTCTGCCAGGGGTAGAATGGCAAATGGTGAGAGTGCTATCAAGGGATATGGTTTTCATGAAACTGGCCAAAATGGGCATAAAAGAGGGTGGAAATTTGCATTCCACTGCACCTGCTGCTGATGATATTCCTGGTACAGCCATGCAGGTTGGTCACATTGAAAAGTTAGATGGCTCAAATGCTGTGATTGTAGTTCCAACATAGTCAAGTTCAGGATGATTGGCTTTGTACCATGTGTCAGGTTAGAATACTTATCCCATGTATGGGACACACCCACAGCTTCAAGAGACTTAAAACTTATTAGAAGAATTTGGCTTTAACAAGCAATGTAATATAGATAATTTTAAGTTTGTTTTTACTTATTATGTTGTTTATGTCACTCATTTTCAGATAATTGTGGTCTTCTTGGTAGGGACGGGTGCACTGCATTCAAGGCCTGGGCAAATGTTTGGTGAGAGTGGGCCTGAGCCTTCCATAAAATATAGGTTGGGGTCTTTAGTAGAGGTATGGTTCTAGAATTGTCTACGTTGTTTTAAAATTTATAAATACACAGAGGACATAGGACGTAATACATCATTGATTAAAATACACTAGGAAGCTTTAAAAAAATCAAATATAAGTATTACGTTAGTTTTAACTAAAGCACAACTATTTGCTGGTGAAATACCTCCCTCCTCCCATCTTATGTTTCATTGATTTGACATGCTATATAAATTATGATGATTCGTAGCGAAAAAAATTTATGAGCTATTCTCTTCTCATGTTGATTTCATATGTCTCTTAGTGGTGGGAATGCTTTATGATCTCTTGATTGTTATAAATTTACAATGCATGGAAGTTGAGTTCATTATCATTGATATGTCTGTAGTATGCCACAACATATTTATGGTTGGATGTGGAGTGAAATATGTACTTGATTTTGCTTGCAATTTTGTGGTTCTCTATAATTTATTTGGTTTGAGAGATGAAAGGTGCAATACCAAGAGAGTTCTTGCTTGCAAGTCACTGTCTTTTTTGTCTGTTAATTTTTTTTTTTTGTTTCCTGTGAGCTAAAAAAATTATTCTGTATGTGAACCCTCGTTAAAAATTGTATATGTATATGCACTTGTGTATCTAGACTTTGTCACGCAATTTTGGACAAGAAACTGAGAGACGACATATTGGCTTAAGAATGGAAGGTAGGACCATGGATTTGAGATATCTTCAAGGAGTTGCACATAACAACTTGATAGTTGAAAGAGAAGAAGGTGAGTTGTCACCTACACTAGAGACTGAGGATCGACTAAACACATTGTATGCCAATGCTAGCAATGTAGTGTCTGGTACAGATGTCGTGCCTAGAGGGGAGGATAATGGTGCAAACAGGTAGTATAGGAATAGACGTGAAGATGAAGAGGTTGAGTGTGGTGCTGAGGTAGGAGGAGAACATCACACTGATGCAGATGATGAGGGGGAAGAGAGTCCTCAAAGATCGACTGGGGATAGTGAGAATGCTTCTGAAGCTGGTGATTTTCATGATGATGCCAAATCTAGCTCATGGTGCCCCTCTGCGACCTCATGGTGTAGAGGACACAAAGGAGGCAGTGAAAGTGAATAACTCTATTGCAAAAGGTAGTGCATCAAGTATAATAGGGGAGAGTGGCAGTGCTAGAGCTAATATTGCAATCACTAATGTGAAACAACAAACTCTGGGTAGTAATGGTGAGGAAAATTTAATAATGGGAACATAAATCTCTGCTAGGGGTGGAATGAAAAATGGTGAGAGTGCCATCAAGGGAGATGGTGTTCATGAAACTAACCAAAATGGGCATAAAAGTGAGGGTGTAAAATTGCATCCCACTACACCTACTATTGATGGGATTCTTGGTACAACCATGTAGGTTGGTCACATTGAAAAGTTAGATGACTCAAATACTGTTCTTGTAGTTCCAACAGAGTCAAGTTCTGGACGATTGGCTTTGTACCATGTGTCAGGTTAGAATACTTATCCCATGTATGGGAAACGCTCGCAACTTCAAGAGACTTAAAACTTATTAGAAGAATTTCGCTTTAACAAGCAGTGTAATATTGAGAATTTTAAGCTTGTTTTTACCTATTCTGTTGTTTATGTCTCTCATTTTCTGATTTTTTTGGTCTTCTTGGTAGGGATGGGTGCATTGCATTCAAGGCCTGGGAAAATGGTTGGTGAGAGTAGGCCCGAACCTTCCATAAAAGATAAGGTGGGGCCTTTAGTAGAGTTAGGGTTCTAGAATTGTCTACATTGTTGTTTTAAAATTTATAAATACATAGAGGACATATGACACAATACATCATTGATTAAAATACACTACTAGGAAGCTTAAAAAAACTCAAATATAAGTATTGCATCAGTTTTAACTTTAAAATAGCTGATTGCTAGTGAAATACCTCCCTCCCCCCATCTTATGTTTCATTTATTTGACATGCTATATTAATTATTATGATTCACAATGAAAAGAATTTATGAGCTATTATCTTGCCATGTTGATTTCATACGTCTCATAGTGGTGGGAATGCTTTATGATCTCTTGATTATTATAAATTTACATTGCATGGAAGTTGAGTTCATTACGATTTATATGTCTGTAGTATGCCACAACATATTTATGGTTGGATGTGGAGTGAATTACATACTTATTTTCGCTTGCAATTTTGTGGTTCTCAATAATTTATTTGATTTGAGAGATGAAAGGTGCAATACCAAGAAAGTTTTTTCTTGCAAGTCACTGTCATTTTTGTCTGTTATTATTATTATTATCATCATCATTATTATTATTATTATTATTATTATTATTATTATTTTTTAAATTCTTGAGCTAATTTTTTTTTTGTATGTGAAACCTTTTTAAAACTTGTATATGTATATGCACTTGTGTAACTAGATTTTGTCACACAATGTTGGACAGGAAACTAAGAGAGGACATATTTGCTTAAGAATGGAAGATAAGACCATTGATTTGAGATATCTTCAAGGAGCTGTACATAGCAGCTTGAAAGTTGAAAGAGAAGGTGAGTTGTCAGCTACACTAGAGATTGAGGATTGACAAAACACATTGTATGCCAATGCTAGCAATGTAGTCTTTGGTACATTAATGGTCCACTAGCTCTCTTTTCATTTGCTAATATTATAATGAAGTTTTATTAGAGGCACTGTTTGTTTGTTTATTTTGGTTAGAAAAGGGTTTGCTCTTGGTTTTATGTGATTTTCAATTTATCGTATGTAGCATGTTGAGAAATGGGAAAGAATAACGTGACATTTATTTTGCAGAAATTGATGTTGAAGGAAAATTGCTTTGACATTGTTGATGTTCAGGTATATGTTGTATAAACTATTTATACTCTAATTTATGTTATATTCTAGTGTTCATTGTCTTTCATTTCTTACAGTGCATTGTATTTTCTTTTGTTTTCAGAAAATGAAATCAGTATTGATGGTAAGAAGCATGAATTGAAAAAAGAGAAGAGCAATAAAATTGGAGCGACAAATGCAAAAAGAGAGAGGAGAACTGGTTTGGTGATACCTTTATAACCAATATCTCGCATAAGAAACACATATAAAGACTGATGATCAAGTCTTCAGAGTTGGTGAATTCACCTGTAATGCCTTGACAACACAACGATAATGTTTTGAAGTGATGAAACATCATTTCATGTGTAAATTGTAGTCCAACTAATATAAAGTTGGAAACTCATATTGTAATATTTTAACATTTCATATAATATAATTTATGTGGTTGAAATTATTTATAGTTTCACTTGATGTTGTTTAGTATTGTAATTAAAATATGCGACTTTGTGTTTTCATATTAGATGAATATGCACATTGTATGACATTTTTTAAATCATATAAATTAATTTATGTTGATTAATAATGAACACAAATAAAATGAATATGTGACTAAATTAGTCATTTATAATGATTATTAATGAAATGAATATAAACTACTAAATTAGTCGTTTATATAATGAATAAATGGCTACTGTAAATGATAAATTTGTGACTACAATTGATGACTAAATTTTACATATATACGACTATTAGTAGCTAATTTACAGTATCTTATAACACGACTAAAATTTAGTCACATTTCTTCGGTCATTAATTGGTTTCAAACAATGACTAAAGTTTGCATATATATGACTATTAGTAGCTAATTTATAGTATCTTATAACACGACCAACATGTTGGTCATAGTTCTTTGGTCATTAATTGGTTTTCTCGAGTGATCATATAGTAATATATTTTGTTGTATATTTGGTCATTAATTGTGACATTTAATGACTAAATGAATGACTAAATCAGTGACCAAATGAATGACTAAATCAGTGACAAAATGAAAGACCAAATGAATGACTAAATTAGTGACCAAATGAGTGACTAAATCAATGACCAAATCAATGACCAAATATACAACTAGATAACAAAATTGAGATAACCAATTAATGACTAAGCTAAAAATGACCAAAACTTGGTCACGTTATAAGATACTGTAAATTAGCTACTATTGGTCACCGACCAAAAAATAGTCGTTTATATGCAAATTTTAGTTGTTTTTTTAGTAACAAATTAGCCATTTTTTACTAGTGATATGTATATGTGTATATATATGTATATGTATATGTATATGTATATGTAACTCTCACTCGATGAAATCAAAAGGCTTTGACATGAATGAATCAAGAGCTTCAAAGAAACTAAGGCTTCGTGAAAGGAAGAACCTTACCTTTCAACTACTCTGAGAATTTTCCACAATTGAGGTTGACCTAGAAAAAAAAGAGTAGGTCATTTTAATTGTCACAATCTCCATTTAATAGAATTGAACACGGCATTGAAATATGGATAAAATTAATGTCATGTGGAAACTCCACCATAATTGTGGCAACCAATATTTTGAACGCTATAGAACCATTAATATAACGTAAGGAAATGTTTTTGAGGGTGAAACTTATTTTCGAGTTTATAGATTTATAAATGCAAATGTTCTGGAGGAAGGATGAGAATTTCCTTCCCTCGAGCATTTATGGATATATAGACTCAAAATAAGCTTAGCAGTTTTTTTTAGAGGGACTCTGACATCGGTTTCGACTGTCAACTCGTCGACATAATTTGTTCCACAAACACTTTCCCGAAAACCAAATGATGTCGACCATGCTGATGCCAGATGCATCATTCACCATGGGAATGATGGATCTGAACTGAATTAATGATGCATCATTCACCTAGGCATGATGTATCTGAACTAAATTAATTTAAACGTTTACCAAGATTTGAATTTTCCATCGATTTTTGAAAATTTCTGGCCCACTCTATTTTGAATTTGGGTGTGTAAACTCTACATGCGGAACTCATGTAGTAAAGCTGATGGTTGTGATGTGACCTTTGCATCGTAGCCAGAGGTTCGATGGCTTTGCTTATTGGGCTTCTCTTAATCATCCACCTCATTGTTCATTGTGATTTCCTCCATTGTATAAGATGCTTAATCTCCTGCATACAGTCGTTCGACAACATTTCCTATTGGGATTTTCTTAATCGTCCACCTCATTGTTAATTGTGATTTTCTCCATTGTATAAGATGCTTAATCTCATACACACCGACATTATCTCTGATGTTTATCCAATAAAATAACATTTTATATATTAACATACAATTAGTCTAGTTAGAAGATAAATACTACTAAGAAAGATACTCATTTAAGGAGTCCAAAGAAGCATTATTGGGGAAGCTATAGATATGCCAAGCCAATCTCTTGTATTATCGTAGCTTTTTTGACAACATAGATGGAAGCTCTATAGTTTTCCATGTCTTTGTGCCTTTTTATCATCTTGATTGATTGCAGGAGTATTTGTTTCTGATCACAAGATATGAACATGTGTCTATTCTGGTTTTGAAATGTTCCTAAAAATTTATCAGTGTTGACGCAGAAGTGTGGACAAGGATCACCATCGCATAGCTGATGCAGGTCCCCTGGTTTTGTCAAGGCTTCAAGCACCTCAAAGCCAACAATGGTGTCCATGTCGGCCTCCTTGAGGATGTCAAAATTTTCTTTTGTACCCCTAAGCCAGGTTTCCTCAATGCCTTTCGACATCATCTCTCGCTCATTTAGTCTGCTCATTATCATTTTTCTCATCAATAGTGTTACGGTCCTATAAACATAGGATTCATAATTTTGAATTGACTTTTATAGTCTTGTAAATATGTACATACCTTGATTTCTGCAAGTTTTTTTCCCATATTTTGAAAAAATCAAAAATAATAAAAAATCAAAAAGAGGGTAAAAAAGTCCTAAAAGAAAAATCAAAGGACTTAGAAAAATGTAGAACCCAAAAGAAAAAAAGAGATGAAAATAAAACCTGAAAGTGAGCAAGTCCAAATGCCACTACTTTTTACTTTTCTGCAAAATAAATGATTATGGGCAGAGTGTCAATAAATGCCATAATCCATGATAAGTTAAATTGTTTAATCTTAACTTGTCATGTTTTCAATTTCATGTTTTAGATAGTAAATAAATATTTTTCAAACAGTTTAAACTTGACAAATCAGTAGATAGGTGGAGAATAATGAAGAGCTCAATAGTTTAATCTGAGCCCTCAGATGAAATAAGGTAGATCTATATAGTTTATGCTTTAAAAGAATAAATGTTTCAAGGTTGAAAGTCTAAATGCACCTACCAAATGAAGAAAAAATGTTAGAAATACAAGATTGGGTAGGTAGAAAGCAATGGAGAAATCATGTAAATAATACACCATCGGGAAAAATCACTAATTTCCCCTCCCCCATGAGTGTTCAGTTTTCTAAGCTATTAGTCAAACAGGCTCAAAGCATTTCTCTGACTTTTTTTGGGACTGAACCCAAGGCTCTATGACTGGTTAGTTCAAAATACTGAGTTCTTATGTTAAATCCTCATTTATCATGATTTACCCTTCATTCATGTATTAAAGCCCCTTTTTCCTAAGTAAGTTCACATTCTTGCTCGGTAAAATTGTAATACTAGAATTATTAACTTCATTTCTTCATAAAGCATTCATAAAAACCCACGAAGTAACATTTATCCTAAGTATTAGTGAAACAAATTATAAAAATGAGCAATGATTGATTATTATGTTATACTTAGAGATAATGTGTATTTTGTGTACACTCCATCCCCCTTTCATATTAACTTTTAACCTATTTTATTAAATCCCTAAAAAATACCTTATCCTACTTATTTAACTTCCTATATCTAAATACCCCCAAAAACCCACTATTATAAAGATTTTAGACCAAAGTTATTACCCATGTGTTAAATTAAAACCCAAATAAAATCTCCTTTGGTCTAAAAACTATCGCTAAACAAATATCTCGCCCCCTATGGTTATTAAATCATTCAAAAGGTTTAAAACTATATAATAGATTACAAACTACGCCAAATGTGTTTTATTCAGGCATATCACAAATATTTTGAATAAAAACATATTACTCCCCCTTATAATTTTATAACCCAAAGTTTTATTGAGATAGACTAACGTTTATTTTTAATAAAACTTAACCCTGCCCCTTATGCATATCTGCCTATGCCCACCTTTATATAAACCTTTTGCTTTATATATGCACCATGATGCCTATATATATAACCTCACTTATATTTGTTTTAAAACCTTTACCTGTTGAAAAATACAAAGGTATAAAGCCTATTTTAACTGTCAGCATACATATTTTTCCCGGTCCCACCAATTCCTTTGGCCGCACCTTCCAACCCAATATTGACCCTTCACACTCGATTCCCAGATCCAACAGCCTAAAAGAAAAAAATTATTTTTTACCAAATCTCAAATTAGACGCGAAATGGGTGGTATTGGCTATTTCTCCCTCCATGACGTGTCAAAAATCTGTTGGATTGCGTTCATTCATAATAAACCTGCTTACTTCCAAAATCGTATGCGATAACCACTGTCTGGTTTTCATTGGAATCCTGAAACCGCCTCCCGCCATGATGCGACCTGCATTAAATGTTGATTAAATACAACCAAATCTATCATTAAAACCTTAGGAACATGCATATTATTTCATTATTTGCATAGTGTAGACCATTCCTCTTTGCTCCCGACTGTGTTAAACATTCTCAAGCCTGCGCTTACCAATTTCTCCCCCAAAAACTAATATTTGACCACAATCCACCATTGAAGACTGTTGAAGAATTTTTTACTATTCCAAAAAGCTATCAAAGCCAACATTTTAGACAGGGACCTGTAAAAAAAAATTTACAGTCAAATAAATGAACTTAAATGTCATTAGAAAAATCATAATTTGGATAAAACAATATAAATACTAGTTAAAGATATGTTTTACTCCAAGAACTTACAAGGAAATGAATTCAAAGGATTTTCCTTAAAAGATTCCAAACAACAGAGTTAAATAATAGTGATCCTGTGAAAGATAAAAGAGCATTTTAATGTAAAGATTAAAATAGGGCATTCATAATAGTCAAAGGTAAAAGGAAGAACTCACAATAAAGGTTAAATTTTAAAGTAAAGTAAAGAGTCATAGTGACAGTGAAAATAGAAGAGTCAAAGAACATCAGAGTTAATGTGTATCAGATGAAAGTCAGAGTGAAAGTCAAATTAGAAAAAGTTACAGAGAAATCAAGGTAAATAGTAAAAGTAAAAACAAAGGCAGTAAATGGTAAATAAATATGAAAATACTTTCAAGAACAACGAATTTTATCCAAAGTGAAAGTAAAAATAGTTAAAAGAATAGTAAGTTTAAAAGATGAAAACAAAGCAAGAAGGGACATTTTTGCATAAATTTCCTGTTTAAGTCATAGTTTTGCATAAAATATTGTGGACACTCAAAATGAATTTTGAAATCTGAAGGAATTTTATGATCCTATGATGTCCATATACAAAAACCTCTGTCACTTTTCTAACAACCATTATGAGTTTTGAAATATTACACAATATTTGAAAGAATGTTTTACAGAAAATTCCTGTTAAGTCATCATTTTACAAAGAATATTGTGGTCAATAAGAAATACATCTTACAAAACCGAAGGAGGTTTTTGTTCCTAAGAGAATATTCTAAAAAAAAATATCTTGTGTTTTTCACAGGTATTACAGAATGAGAGATACATGTGCATCTTTACAACCTATTTTTCAGACTCTGCAAAACTCTTTTTTACACATATTTGTTCAGGGCCTATTGTGAACATCTGGAGAATAATTTTAGGGAACTGAGAGAGGTTTATCTCATAAACACATTTATCTACAATAACCTCTTTCACTATTTACATATCTATTTCAGATTGATAAATATTAATGTATCATTGGACCCCAATGTTGCATTATTTATGGAGCAGAATGCACAAAGAAAGGAAACAGTTAGTGACTTGGATGCCTCATCATCAACTAAGAGTTGAGATCAAATTAGAATTCTCCTCTTTTTCATCACCTATCCATAGAAAATAGTTCCAAATAGATGCATTAGTTTTGAGTGTCATTTACTTAAGTTATATCTATGTAAAACAGTTGGAGATATTTGTAAAACAATCTTCATATTTTTTCAAGATATTCTAGTTTAGAATTTGTATAAACACTTCACTCTTTGAAGTATTTTGGGTGGAATAAAATTTTTGGAATTACTATAGACATTTTTTTGGACATTGGAGGCTCTTGTGTGTTTAAATTCAAAGTAGCATACTAGACAAGCTGACTAGCATCATAATTCAGGATCCCTGTGATAAGATGATGAGTGAAGTAATTCCCACTTGTCATTGTTTCCTTTTATAAGTTTCATGCATTCATTTTATGTTTGCTCTGTCTGAAAATGTAACTAGGATTATTACTATCAGATTATTCAAGTGCTTCCTGTCTTTAACTAGTTGCCATTTTAATGTTTTCTTCTGATTTCCGGTGCAAGGAACCCTTAATTTCTCCTTCTCCCATTTTACCTCTGCCTTCTACTTCCATTTTCCAGATCAAAGGATTCTTAAGTGCCCTTTATCCCGATCATACCACCTCACAAAAAAAAACTTTCCCAAATCTCTGAGGGTTATCTATCTTGCCCTGAATATATTTGTACCTTTTCGTCCTTGATTTCTAGTGTTGCTACCTTGATTTAGACCCCATAGCCCAATGGACAAGTAGATTTCTCTCTATCTTACCTCCAAGTGATTTTTTCCCACCAAACCCTTTAAACCAAAACTAATTTTTTCTTTCATAACTAGCCTAATATTACAAATCAAAACAAAGTAAAACTAAAAAGAGAGAGCCCTCTCTGAACCCTAGGAAGGCTAGATCCTAGAGTTTGAAGTAGGTTTGTGGTTACCTCGGACTATCTCTCTCTTAAACCTGGAGAAATTACTGAGTGATAACATACTGGCGACCATACTAGGGAACTAACCAATCTCCAGTCTTAAATTTAGTCTTAAAGGAAAATCTTTAAATTATCCTTTTACTCTAAGATTACTTTTATAGGTTGTGGGTATAAAAAAAATCATTCTGGCTTCTAGGAAAACCTACTATACTAGGTCTAACCCAGATCGTAAACTTGCAATTATAGAAGATAACCCAGATTATATTGGTAAAAAGAAAAACAAAATGTCATTTTAGAAACTGAAGTACCATTAAGAAAAGCCAATTCTTTACCCAAAGAGTTAGTGAGTCTAAATGATATTGATTTTGATCTGAAGTTTGAATATTCATTGTTTAAAACTAAATTTGAAACTGATTTGAAAAATATTTTTATAGATCCTCTTTTTATTTCATTTCTAAATGCAAAACAGAAAAATATTTTAGTAAGAACAAAATGAAATAAATATGAATATCAAAATACAGTTGAAAATATTAATGTTTCATTGATTAAAGATATTAATGAAGATATTGAATTAACTCATTTGTTGTCTTACATAAAACCTCCAGTTTCTCAATTGCATAGAAAAATAATACGAACAGCAGATTCATATTTGTATGATATTACTTCATTTATAGATACCATTGCAAGTTCATCCACAGATCATTTCATTCCTAAATTTCCTTTGCAGCCTAGGATATTATTTCCTTCATCCACTCTTTCCACTACATCCAGTACTTTACATTTAGATTTTGTAAGCACCACATCTTTATTTCTCAGCAATTCCATTTACATACCAGCTTCATTTCCCAGCTCTTCAACTATAGTTTTCAGCTTATTTGCTACCATTTATAGAACAACTACAAGCTCTTTTACTAGATATTCTAATCAAACTAAGCTTTTAGCCACGACTGCTAAATATGCTCCCCTTGTCTTACCTCAACAGTTGCATGACTTACCTCAAGATTATCAAAACAAAATACCATTGTTTGATGGTACTACACAATATACTTCTCAGAAACACATAACTAAAATCATAGACTTCTTTGAAATTTATGAAATAGATCACTCAGATGTTCAAATGAGATTGTTTGCCCAAATTTTGACTGGAGAAGTAAATAAATGGGCTAAAGATCAAGCTGCTCGTAGCATAACTGATTTAGTTGTATTTCATATAACATTTTTGAATAAATGGGAAAAGAAAAAGAACCTTCTTCAAAATTATTTGAATTTGATGCATTAAAAAGAGCCCCAAATGATTCAGTTCAAGATTACTGCACTAGGTATAATAGTGTCTATAATTATATTCCTGCAATACTTAAACCTACTCCTTATTCTGCTCTGCTCAAATTCCCTGATGGATTTGATGCAGATATGGCTTATCAATTAAGGGAAAGAGATGCAGACACCTTCAAAAAATGAAAGTAGATGTTGTTGGTGTAGAAATAAATATATTAGCTAAAATTGCTAGACTCAGAAATGAAAGAAGGGTGACTATCAAAGAAGAAAATTCAAATTCAGATGCAAAAATATATAGCTTAGCCAAAACCTTAGAAAAAATGATGGATAGACTAGATAATATAGAAAAAAGACCCATTTGGGATAATCAACAACAGATTAGAAATCCCAACTTTAGAAAAAACATAAATCAGGGAAAAGAAAAAGAAACAGGCCCAGACCAAACAATTAGGCCCGCATTTCAGGAGAACTATGCTGAAACTTCTCATAATAATGATGAAGATGAGGATGACATCAATCATATAATGGGAATAGATGAAAAAAATAACATTTTCCTCACTCAGGAAGATCAAGAACTATTTTAGCTTCAACAACTCAAATTAGAGTCTAGTGAATCCTTTGACTATAAACAAGGTTATGACTTTTCCATAAATGAAATACATAGTCAGTATAACCATAGACACAAGAAAAACAATGATTCTTCTACCAAAAACAATTCCCAAAATCAAAATAAGAAAAATGTAGAAGCACCAAAAACAAAAGTTTTGCAAATTCTCCCAAGTGAAAATAAGCAAAATTCCAATCCTTCTAGTCCTAAAAAATCAGCAAGTCCCAAAATTGTTGATATTACTAATGAAGTAGCTCAATCTTCCAAATATGCATAGAAAGATAATACTGCTAAAGCTTCTAATTCAGTAAAATCGGCAAATTCTGATGCTAAAAAGCCTTCTATTGATCCTAAATCAGTAGATCTAAAAATTGATAATTCAAAAACACCTGCTGATAATTATAAGTCCGATAAAACTTCTACTGCTACACAAACAATCCCTGAAAAGAAGGTTAAAAGCAGTAAAACTCAGGCAACGTAGACATAGAATGTCAAAACATTTGAATATAGAAATACAACTTTAGAAACTCAAGAAAAACCAAGTCAAATTAGAGTTACTAAAGATGAATTAGTTCAAATTAGTAAATCTCAAACCTCATTTAATATTCAGACTAAAATTGCTAAGTTAAAAATACCCATTCCTTTAACAGAATTGGTAAAAAAAGACCTATACAAATCAACCATAACTGAAACACTGAATATTAATGATGGTGAAGATGCAATTAATTTGAATGATGATCAACCAGAATTGATCTTTGGCCCTGATGTAAATGGAAAGCATGCAGATGGATCAGTCCCTCCCTTTTATATCAGTCTTACCATTCATGATCAAATTCTCCATAACGCTATGCTAGATTCAGGAGCTTCACATAATTTAATGGCTAAAGCTATAATGGAAACTCTTAATCTAGAAATAACTAGGCCTTACAAAGATTTGTTTTCATTTGACTCTAGCAAAGTTAAGTGCTTAGGATTAATCAAAGATTTATGTGTGACATTAGTTCAATACCCTGGTAAGAGTATATTAATGGATATTGTAGTAGCTGATATCCCACCAAAATATGGTATGCTTCTTTCTCACTCATGGGGAGAAAAGTTGCAGGGATCTCTACAACTGTACATGAGTTATGCTACTATATCAGTGTTTGGTCAGCCTAAAAAGATATATAGGGAAACATTGATGAAGTTTATGGTCAGTAGTGTTGAAAGATCTATGAATTATCCTATTTATTCTACACCAACTGACCTAGACTCTTTTATCTTATGTAACTCTGAAAATAATGAAATCCAAACTGAACTGATTAATAAAAAGGCAACACCAAACAATGACAACAAATTTCATAAATCCCTTTGGCACTTAGACTTTGATGGCTTAGTTAAAAAATTAGGAGCAGGAGCAAGAGTATGGATTACAAACATGGAGACTAATCACTCAGAAGGACATGCCTTTAGACTCAACTTCAAATGCACCAACAATATGGCTAAGTATGAGGCACTCATTCTAGGCCTCCAGATCATTAGAAATTTAAGAGGAAAAAGAATACTAATCATGGGAGATTAGAAATTAATCATAAATAAAATAAATGGAGATTATTCTATTTATAATCCTATACTAGACAGATACAGAGATATAGTGATAGATTTAACTGATTATTTATTGGAATGCAAGTTTGCTGCTATACCCAGAAAACAAAATATTCAAGCACATTGTTTAGAAACTTTTGCTAGTACATGTAACCTACCTTTCCAACAAACACATAGATACACTTCTGAGGTTAAATATAGACCAATTATTCCAAATAACCTCAAGTATTGGTAGATTTTCTCTCAGGATGAACAGATTTACCATTTCTTAAACAATGAAGAAGAATTTCAGAACTGTAATATAGATTCAGATTTCGATTGTGAAATAGATAATATAGATGTACATAAATTTGATAAACCTACTGTATTTATTCAATCTGACATAGATAGTTTAGAAAAGATAGATATTGAAGAAATCATTGAAGAATAAATTGACATGTTAGATCACAAAGATAATTTTTTTCCTAAAGGTTTAGCCCCTTTGGAAGATCTCTTTGACTCCAATGATGTGCCTAAAAAGCCAAAAATGGAGCCAGTTAGGTATGATATTGAGGAATGTAATATTGGGACAGAATTAAAACCAAAGATGATAAAACTGTCAAAATATTTACCTCTACAAGAAAAGTAAAAATACATTGATCTTTTTAAGGAATACCAAGATGTGTTTGCTTGGAGTTATGAAGATCTCAAATCTTATTATACAAACATAATATAGCACAAAATTCCAATAAAAGATGATCAAAAACCATTCAAATAGAAGTTAAGAAGAATTAATCATGTTCTGTTACCTTTGATA
This sequence comes from Pinus albicaulis, assembly GCA_034641835.2. Taxonomy (NCBI): domain Eukaryota; kingdom Viridiplantae; phylum Streptophyta; class Pinopsida; order Pinales; family Pinaceae; genus Pinus; species Pinus albicaulis. Next base: position 594,511,267 of record CM076579.1, read on the forward strand.
GAAAAAGAAGTAAAACGCATGTATAATGCTCAGATCATTGCACCAATCAGATATTTTGATTGGGTTTGAAACCTAGTACCAACAAGAAAGAAAAATGGAGAAATTAGGTTATGTGTAGACTTTGGAAATCTTAACAAAGTGTCTTTAAAAGATAATTACCATTTACCAAATATGGAACATATATTACAAAGGGTACTTGGCTCCTCTAGGATTTCTTTGTTAGATGGTTTTTCAGGATACAACCAGATCCTAGTCCAAAAGGAAGATTAGGCTAAAACAACTTTCACCACTCCCTGGGGTACTTTCATGTATGTGAAAATGCACTTTGGTCTCATGAATGCAGTAGAAACCTTTCAGGGAGCTATGGACATAGCATTTTCAATGGAGATTCTTGACTTCTTGGTAATCTATTTAGATGATATTATTGTATTTTCTAAATAAGATAATGAACACTTGGATCATTTGAGACAAGTCTTTATTAAATATAGAAAATTTGGTATATCTTTAAACCCCAAGAAAATTCTTTTTGTATTAGAGGAAGGTAAGCTACTAGGGCATATAATTTCAAAAGAAGGTATTAGGATAGATCCTGCTAGGATAGAAGCAATTCTGAACATTCATCCACCTAGAAACATCAAAGAGTTACAAGCTTTTTTAGGTAAAATTAATTTTTTGAGAAGATTTATTTCTAACTTAGCTGAAATCATCAGAGAACTGAATAACATTCTTGAAAAATACTCAATTCTAAAATGGACTGTTGAAGCCAAACAATCATTTGAATCCATAAAATAGGCTTTAACTAAAACACCAGTCTTAATCAGTCCAAATTTCAAAAAATACTTCATATTTTTTTCTTTTCCATCAGAGCATACCATTGTTGTAGTTTTACTACAGAAGAATGATCAAGGTTTTGAACAACCTATAGCTTTTTTTAATAAGACCCTTAGAGTTGCACCTCTGAAATATAACATAATGGTGACCATACTGTGGAAGACTAACATTTTCTTCAGAAATATTTTACAGGTTCAGATCTGATCTATGATGGTGGACAATGGTCAGACACACAAAGGTTAAAATCATCCACCTGGCAACTCCAAATCAATTTCACAATCAAGACTCCACTGGAGGAATGAACCTGAAAGAACAATATGGAAAGATCAGGCTTTTAACTTGGATCTTAATCCAAGACATTATTTTCTTTCTCATTAAGAAATTTTTTCAATGTATATTGTATTTTATAGAAGGATCTAACTTGACTGTATAGATATAGTGGCCCTTCTTTATGACCAATTTACAAGATGACCTAAGAATAAAATGCAGGTATACTCCCATGAGCAGAGATCACATACCTGGATTTCCACACAAACTACCAAAGGTAAATTGGGATAAAAATATTCCTATATTTCAAAATGAGAATATTGATGATCCTTTGTTACATCTCATTAAATTTCATATACACTCATGGAGACTGAAGGGTGATTGGCATGAGGATTGCCTCCTAAAGCTATTCATGGAAACCTTAGAAGGAAAAGAAAGGGAATGGTATGAAGCTCTCAAACCTACTAGTTTATTTTCTTTAAAAGATTTTCACAATGTATTTTATGAGCATTACAAAGAATATTTTCCATCTTTATCATTAGCTGAAAATTGTTGTGATCAAGCTGAAGAACTTATACATTACCTTAAAAATATTGATGAAAATTTTGGAAATTGGCATCATGAAGATTTATTATAAGAATTCCATCACTTTCATTCTCAAGTTAAGTATAATGATAATCAAGAGGAGTTAATCAAAGATGAAATATATCAGGAGATAAATCACGATCCACAAAGCCCCTCTGTAGTAACAAATGATGTTTCATATAATGTTTTGAATGAAGTTAAATAAAATATTGAACCTCATGATAAGTTTTTACATAAGAGAGGAAAAAATTGTTATTCAAAGCCAAAAATTCAAAGATTCCCATCCCCCCTCACCGAAGAAGAAATCAATTTGCTTCTAAACATGTAACCATCCTCAAAATGTTTACATAATAAAGAAATTGTTTTTACTTATTCTAATGTTGATGTATGTACTAAATTTTTTATCCATGAAGAAATAGAAGAACAGGTTGATGTTGATGTTGTTCTACTTTCCCAAAAAAGTCCCATTGCCTAATAGCACTCCTATTGATCAAAATGATGACTTTAAAATAGATTGCAACCAATCTAATCAAGATATATCAGGATTACTGGAAAATAAATCTATTGATCTAGTGTGTATGATTGATGACATTCATTCTTTTGAATATTTGCCGAAGTATGACCAGTATGATGATAATTATATTCTCCAAATTCAAGCTAACTTCATAGAGCAATCAGAAGCTAGATTTTGGGATGAGGAAAATTAGTTTTAGCAACCAAAATACAGTGATCAGCCAATACAGGTCAGTCATGAAAGTGAGGAAGAAAAAGCACAAAATTTGGAAATAAGTGAAGATTCTTTACCTCTTTGTTTTTGTCATTTCAGTTTATTAGAGACAACTTTAATGCAATGAATAATCATCAGTCTTTAGGAATTATGATTGAAAATAAAGAAGATAATCAAACTCTTGATCAGGATATTTCAGTTTCACAATTGCAGTTATCAGTTCCCATTGAAATACATGATCAAATAACACAGGAAAATTCCATACCACTATGTTTTGAATTATTTCAAATTTTAAAGGAAATGTGGTATAACATCATTAAAGAAAAGGATGAGAAACTTGTTGAAGTTTATGAAGTCCCATGGAATTCCATATCCAATAGATTGCGGCCATCCTCACAAGTTTTTCATGATCCAATAGCAAATATGTTGGATAATGAATGTATTGAAAGCCTTTATCCATTAACTAACTATGAGTTTCATAATCAAGATGATAAATGTTTCAGCAATCAAACATTACAATCAGTAGGAATATCATCACAAGGCTTATCTGAAAGTTTACAGGGAGATAAAGATGGAAATAACATTTCAGTTTCATGGCATGAAGGTCATCCAGAACAGATGTACATTTGTTTATTTCAGTTAAACATTGGTGTATATATATTAAAATATCCTTTTGAAAAGTTTCTAGAGTCAACAAAGGAAATCAAGTCTTTCCTCATCCTCTTATTTGTTGACAAGTTTCTAAAAGGTTGTAGAATTATATTTTTGACAATCAACAAGCACATGAAAAAAAATCAATCAAAGTACATATTGCTTGAATGGTTGCATTGGTCATTTCATTTTACCTAAACAGCAATTGGACAACTGATTAGAGTAAGTAGGTAGGATTTCAACTTATTTTAGTTTTTAGTTTTCAGCCAAGGAAAAGGCCCTAATATATTGATGATTTAATAGTTTGGTTTGAAGGTTGCAACACCTTTTTAGTCTCAGATCAGATTTCAGTCTGCAGAAAAAGGTGTAAATTCAATCCAAGAGTTTCAGTCACAGAGATTTTATAGCAAAGAAAATGCATGTTTTGGATTGGCTCAAAGGATCAAGCTACTAGGCAACGATGTTCTTGACATCTCACCAGGAGATGCCATCCCCATGTGAAGCCGTTGTTAGGGTCCTATAAATATAGGATTCATAATTTTGAATTGACTTCGATATTCTTGTAAATATGTACATACCTTGCTTTCTGCAAGTTGTTTTCCCATATTTTGAAAAAATGAAAAATAATAAAAAATCAAAAAGAGGGTAAAAAGTCCTAAAATAAAAATGAAAGGACTTAGAAAAATAGACACCCCAAAAGAAAAAAAGAGATGAAAATAAAACTTGAAAGTGAGCAAGTCCAAATGCCACTACTTTTTAATTTTCTGCAAAATAAATGATTATGGGCAGAGTGTCAATAAATGCCATAATCCATGATAAGTTAAACAGTTTAATCTTAACTCGTCATGTTTTCAATTTCATGTTTTAGATAGTAAATAAAGTTTTGTCAAATAGTTTAAACTTGACAAATCAATAGATAGGTAGAGAATAATGAGGGGCTCAACAGTTTAATCTAAGCCCTTAGATGAAATAAAGTAGATCTATATATTTTATGCTTTAAAAGGATAAATGTTTCAAGGTTGCAAGTCTAAATGCACCTGCCAAATGAAGAAACAATGTTAGAAATACAAGATTGGGTAGGTAGAAAGTAGTGGAGAAATCATGTAAATAATACATCATCGGAAAAAATCACTAATTTCCCCTCCCCCATGAGTGTTTAGTATTCTAAGCTATCATTCAAATAGGCTCAGAGCATTTCTCTGAATTTTGTTGGGACCGAACCCAAGGCTCTATGACTAGTTAGTTCAAAATACTAAGTTCTTATGTTAAATCCTCATTTATCATCATTTACCCTTGATTCATGTATTAAAGCCTCTTTTTCCTGAGTAATCACACATTCTTGCTTGGTAAAATTGTAATCCTAGAATGATTAACTTCATTTCTTCATAAAGCATTCATAAAAACCCACAAAGTAACATTTATCCTAAATATTAGTGAAACAAATTATAAAAATGAGCAATGATTGATTATTATGTTATACTTAGAGATAATGTGTATTTTTTTTACACTCCATCCCCCTTTCATATTAACGTTTAACCTATTTTATTAAAACCCTAAAAAATATCTTATCCTACTTATTTAACTTCCTATATCTAAATACCCCCAAAAACCCACTATTATAAATATTTTAGACCAAAGTTATTACCCATGTGTTAAATTAAAACCCAAATAAAATCCCTTTTGGTCTAAAAACTATCACTAAACAAATATCCCACCCACTATGGTTATTAAATATTTCAAAAGGTTTAAAATTATATAATAGATTACAAACTACGCCAAATGTGCTTTATTCGGGCATATCACAAATATTTTGAATAAAAACATATTACTCCCCCTTATAATTTTATAACCCAAAGTTTTATTGAGATAAACTAATGTCTATTTTTAATAAAACTTAACCCCGCCCCTTATCCATATCCACCTATGCCCGCCTTTATATAAACCTTTTGCTTTATATATGCACCATGTTGCCTATATATATAACCTCACTTATATATGCTTTAAAACCTTTACCTATTGAAAAATACAAAGGTATAAAGCCTATTTTAATCGTTTGCATACATAATTTTCCCGGTCCCACCAATTCCTTTGGTCGCAACTTCCAACCCAATCTTGACCCTTCCCACTCGATTCCCAGATCCAATGGCCCAAAAGTAATATTGCGCGCAAAAAGTAATCGTTTGCCAAATCTCAAATTAGACGCAAAATGGGTGGTATTGGCCATTTCTCCCTTCGTGACATGTCAAAAATTTGTTGGATCACGTTTATTTGGAACAAACGCGCTTACTGACAAAATCCTATGCGATAACCACTATCTGCTTTTCATTCGAACCCCGAAACCACCTCCCGCCATGACGCGGCCTGCATTAAATGTTGATTAAATATGACCAAATCTATGGTTAAAACCTTGGGAACATGCATATTATTTCATTATTTGCGCAATGTAGACCATTCCTCTTTGCTCCCGACTGTGCTAAACATTCTCAAGCCCCCGCTTACCAATTTCTCCCCCAAAAACTCAGATTTGACCACAATCCACCATTGAGGACTGTTGAAGAATTGTTCACTACTCCAAAAAGCTACCAAAGCCAACATTTCAGACACGACCCTGTAAAACCCTTTTTACAATCAAATACCTGCACTTAAAGGTCATTAGAAAAAGGAGAATTTGGATAAAACAATCTAAATACTAGTGAAAGATATGTTTTACTCCAATAATTTACAAGGAAATGAATTAAAAGGATTTTCCTTAAAAGATTCCAAACATCAGAGTTAAAGAATAGTCATCCTGTGAAAGATAAAAGAGCATTTTAATGTAAAGATTAAAACAAGGCATTCATAATAGTCAGAGGTAAAAGGGAGAACTCAAAATAAAGTTTAATTTTTAAATTAAATTAAAGATTCACGGTGACAGTGAAAACAGAACAGTCAAAGAGCATCAGAGTTTAAGTGTATCAAATGAAAGTCAAAGTGAAAGTCAAATTAGACAAAGTTACAAAGAATTCAAGGTAAACAGTAAAAGTAAAAATAGAGGTAGTAAATGGTAAATAAAGATGAAAATAATTTCAACAACAATGAATTTTATCCAAAGTGAAAGTAAAAACAGTTAAAAGAACAGCAAGGTTAAAAGATGAAAACAAAGCAAGAAGGGACATTTTTGCAGAAATTTCATGTTTAAGTCGTAGTTTTGCAGAAAATATTATGAACAATCCAAGATCAATTTTGAAAAACTAAAGGAATTTTATGTTCATAAGATTTCCATCTACAAAAACCTCTCTCACTTTTCTAATAGCCATTATGAGTTTTGAAATATTAAACAATATTTGAGAGAATGTTTTACAGAAATTCTTGTTAAGTCGTCATTTTACAGAGATGATTGTGGTCCATAAAAAATACATATTACAAAACCGAAGGAGGTTTTTGTTCCCAAGGGACACATCGACAAAAACCTATCTCATGTTTGGCACAGGTATTACAAAATGAGAGATACACGCGCATCTTTACAGCCTATTTTTCAGACTCTACAAAACTCTGTTTTACACATATTTGTTCAGAGCTTATTGTGAACAGCTGGAGAAGAATTTTAGGGAGCTGAGATAGGTTTATCTCATAAACATATTTATTTACAATAACCTATTTCATTGTTTACATATATATTTCGGATGGAGAAATAAAAAGGTATCATTGGACCCCAATTTTGTAAAATTTCTGGAGCAGAATGCACAAAGAAAGGAAACAGTTAGTGACTTGGATGCCTCATCATCAACTAAGAGTTGAGATCAAATTCAAATTATCCTCTTTTTCATCACCTATCCATAAAAAATAGTGCCAAATAAATGCATTATTTTTTAGTTTCCTTTTCTTAAGTTCTATTTATGTAAAATAGTAGGAGATATTTGTAAAACAATCTTGATATTTTTTCAAGATATTCTAGTTTAGAATTTGTATAAATACTTTACTCTTTCAAGTATTTTGGGTGGAATAAAATCGTTTGAATTACTATAGAAATTTTTTTGGACATTGGATGCTCTTGTGTGTTTAAATTCAAAGTAGAAGACTAGACAAGCTGATTGGAATCATAATTCAGGATCCCAGTGATAAGCTAATGAGTGAAGTACTTCCTGCTTGTCACTGTTTCCTTTTCTAAGTTTCATGAATTCATTTTATGATTGTTATGTCTAAATGTGTAACTAGGAGTATTACTACAAGATTAGTCAAGTTCTCCCTGTCTTTAAATAGTTTCCATTTTAATGTTTTCTTCTGATTTCTGGTGCAAGGAACCCTTAATTGCTCCTTCTCCCATTTGACCTCTACCTTCTACTTCCATTTTCCGAATCAAAGGATCCTCACAAAAAAACCACTTTCCCAAATATCTGAGGGTTATCTATCTTGCCTCAATATACTTGTACCTTTTTGGCCTTGATTTCTAGTGCTGCTAGCTTGATTTAGACCCCATAGCCCAATGGACAAGTAGATTTCTCTCTATCTTACCTCCAAGTGATTTTTTCCCACCAAACCCTTTAAAATAAAACCAAATTTTACTTTCATAACTAGCACAATATTATAGATCAAAAAAAATTTAAACTTTAAAGAGATAGCCCTCTCTGAACCCTAAGAAGGCTAGATCCTAGAGTTTGAAGTAGGTTTGTGGTTACCTCAAACTATTTCTCTCTTAAACCTGGAGAAATTATTGAGTGATAACAAATAGCACAAAAATATTTCCCACAAGTAAAACAACCACAACATAGGTGTATGTTACAAAATATTTTTCATAGCTCTAATAGTATGAAATAGAATTATGAGAAATAAGGGGCTTCAATGGGAACAGAACTTATATTCCAAAGAGCATGAATGCTTGTATGGTCTAGATCTAGGTTGCCTTCTGTTGGTAGTGATTTAATTTTTTTAGAGCATTGGATTTTTCGGGGATGTTTCGGTCATTGTAGTGTAGTTGAGAAGAGCGAGTCACTAATCTTCTTTTTTTCTTTTTACTTGGCTATTTGTTGCTATAGCATACCATGGAAGCTTCTCCAAGTGCAATGGTGTAAAAGGTAGTGGAATATTGCCCTGTGAATTTTCTATTGCTGCCCTGTGGGATAGCTTATTCTATTGATTTCTAGGTATCCATGGTATGGAAAATATATGTGGATTTGATCGCCTTTCCTTCGAGCTGCTCTGAGTGTTCTGGTTTTTCTGGTGTGCTGGGATTTTTTCGGTGATCGGATTTTTTGAATTTTCCCAACAGGTCTCCGATCATCTAACATAGTCGGCACTATGGCATCTTGATAGTGACCAGAGTACTTTGCTATTATGGTCATAACATAAATTTACTTTAAGGAGGATCGAAGGTTGGTAGCATTGGGATTTCCTTTAGAGGATTGTTTGGGCATTTAGGACTTCCATTTTTCATCGAAACATCTGTTTTTGCACTTCAATGACAATTTTTCTTCGTCCTTGCTGGATTTTATCAGGTTTTGGGGATCAAGATGTATTAATTTTTTTATCTACAATGTCCTTCGGTTTTGTTGTCTCAATTATTATCACCGGCTAGTCATAAAGGCTCTAGAGAATGACAAATCATCCGATTAATTTCGCAGATCTTGGGACCAGGGATTTTGACGTTGCATGCTTGTGTGCTCTTGAGGTGGAAAAATTTCAAGGAAAGGTATGAGGCTATGTGGCTTCACCTCTTGGAATTTCTTCTTTTAGCACCCGAATTGGACCCCACGCTGAAAAGGGCAAAATAGGGTAACAACTAAACCACGCTCAGCCTTGTCGCTAGACCTACAAGGACAGGAGAGGGCTCTCTCCGTAAATATAGATATTCAATAAAACACAATAGTGGATGTTAGGTCTCTGTAATTTATTAGCAAGATTGGGAGAGTCCAATCACAGAGTTAACATCATTTCAACCAACTTTTGGATTCTAGGATCTAGCCCTCCTGAATCCGGAGAGGGATCTCTCCAATATGTACAAAGATGGATATTGTCTTTGAAAAGCTTAAGGTAATGATATTAGGCTAGTTATGAAGGCCAAGGGTTTTGTTTTGTTTTGGATGGTTGAGCATGAAATGTTACTTGAGGGAAAGTCCTAAGTGCAAAAAGTTTCAAAAGTGAGAAGTTGCAAGCAAATAGAACAGTTTTGGCAGATAGATAGATATAACGCTGGTTTTTAGTCCATTGGGCTATGGAGTCATATATGGGCTTTAATTGAACAACAACATCAAGTGTGATCCAAGGGGCAAGTCATCTATACCACAAGATTATTGAGATTAAAATGATGAAATGGAAACATTAAAATGTTGGAGGGTGGAAACTGATAATAATTTCTCAGAGGATTTATAGTCAGTCCAAACAAGAAAAGCCTCTTAAGTAACTGTTTTAAAACCAACCAAGGACAGGGCTAACCATAGAATTCTTGGGCAAGTTCTTATTAAAGCAGCTTAATTGACAAACAATCCGGTAATCCACATAATTACCTTCAGAAAGTATGAAAACACATAAGAAAAACAGAGTGTAACTTAAGATCAGATAAAGTACTTTTAAACCTAGTCTACTTTCAGTCAACACCAAGGGAAACTTTCAGAATCTGCCTTTGGAGAAAAGAATCTAGGAATCAGGGCAAACCATATCTTCTCTAGTCTAACTTTAATAGCAAATAATGGAAATAACATTCGGGAAAAATGTTTGAGAAAACAGAAGGATGAGGGAACGCCAACATTCCTAACTATTTAAATGGTATTGAATCATTCTTAAATAAACAAATCTGAAGAAAACATTAAGATAAATATTTCTCAGCCAGAGAAGGTTACTGCTATACAGAAAATCCTAACCTTGTTTAAACTGTTCTTTACAGAGGGAAAATGAACAATATGGCATACATAGAAGGAAAACGATTAACAAAGAAAGAAGCACTTCACTAGTGATAAAGACCAGGATCCCAAGAAACAGCTTTTATATTGACGTCAAACCAGTTACAATCTTCAAGTCCAATGTTTCAGTTCAGCAATCATCTTCACTATTCAACCTAACTACTCTAGCACAAACAGAGCTTCAAGGGCCAGTGAACACTATTTACAAATAGAAGTCTCGAGCTCAAGTGTATTTCAAAGTTCTGCAACCCACGATTTCTCATCTTCTACAACAGTATTTATAGAAGGATGAGGAGGTGAGAACTAAAAAAAGATCTCAAGGGTCATTAATACAGATTAAATGACTTCTCGGCCTTTTGAGGGGCTTGATGGAGAAGTGAACAGGTGGAATACTATATTAATGTTTACAATTATGAATTTAAAACTCGATAGGAGTCTTATTTGACTTTGAGGCTCTGTGTGGTGTGTGGAGTAACTCTGTAGATATTTTCTGCATTGATTTCTTTGCAGAAGTAACTCCCTGGCTGTGATGGAGGCGGATATCTAATTTTCTTCAATAACTCAACCCTTTGGTTTGAATGGTTTGAGGCAAGAGGTGGCCTTTATGGTAGCTGAGGAATTAATTCGCCTTAGTTGAAACGATGGAAGCCTTTCTGTCTGTTTAAATGCTTATGATTTTTCTTTAACTGTGTTTAATTTTGGGATTAGGCTTTTGATAGTCAATCTTAGCCGTAATCCCTAAATTTGTCTTCAATCTTCTGCTCTGCTGCGCTCTGTTCTTCAACACTGATACTCTTTCAACTGTGTTTTTAATAAAACAGTGTCTTGTCGATGTGCAGGGCCGCGATGGGCTCGTATGGCATCAACGCCTATGAAGCATTGATGAAACATGTCTTCAAACCCTCTATATCTCTTTCCCTTTGATAAACGAAAGACCAGAGGATCGTCACCCTCGGCTTTTATTTTCCTTTGTTATAATGGAAAAAGCATTGGGACCTGCAAAACACAAACAATTTTTTAAGAAATCTTGCATTTTTGGGGAAAAAATGCTTCAGAAGGCGGGGGAGGAGCGTATCCATCAGATGAAAACATCCAACGGTGGGAGATTTGCGTAGACGAGGCGAAAAGGAGAGCGGGGAGATGAACAAGTCGGAGTGATTTTGGACCGTCCGATCTGGACACGTGGACGGTCCAGATTCAATCGGAGGATCGCATCGGGGGTAGCGAGCAAATGCACCGATTTGAAACATGCGATGCGATTTAGCGCAGACCGTCGATCTAAGATTCAGATCAACGGTGGGAAATGAATCGGGGTAGTCGCAATCGGAGGGATGAGGAAAAGAGTGCGATTTAAACAAAAAACTCCAATGCAATTGTGTAATCGGGAGGGGAGAGGCGATTAAGCGATAGCCGTTGGATCCGAGGATTAGATCAACGGCGGGGAGCGAATTGGAGGAACAGCAATCGGGGGAAAAAATAAATGCATGCGATGGAAAACTCTGATGCGATTAAGCGCTATCCGTCGATCTGCAGATCAGATCGACGGCGGAGAGTGAATCGGGGGATGGCCGATCGGCGGGTGCAAACAAGTGTATGTGATGGAAAACCCCGATACGATTGGGCGCTGGCCGTTCTATCGGCTTACGATCAACGGTGGAGATTAGTTTTTAGAACGAACCGGAAGAAACCCTGATAATATATCAAAACCCCAAGTTTTTAATATAATCGAAGGTTTAATGGATCAGGGCGGAAATAAAATATATACAAAGGATAGGCACCCGCCTGCGGGGCCTTCGGATATATGGAACGCAAAGGGCCCGGGGCTTAGTACATCAAAGGCCAATCGCAATCGCAATCGCGGGCCTGGTCTTTCCGATCAACCCATTGTGAATTCTCCGATCGCGATTGCGCGATCGGTCTTTTTAATCTAACCATTTTATATTTAACATGTGACTTTGGCTCATTAAATCAAAACTTTAGAAAAGAGGGTTTTTGTAATTTACAAAGGAAAAATGGGTCGGAAATGAAATATTCACAAGGTTTAAGCGCCGAGGGCGGGCTCAGTGTTATATGAAAATAATATGATCGGGGGTCTTAAGCAGCAAGGCTAATCGCAATCGGAACTTTTGGAGTATGGCAAAGACTTGCGTCTTTGATTCTTTCCGATGCGATTAGCACCTTAACGTATTAGCAAGTGGTTCCAGACCCAAAGCGTATGGTGGGGAAGTCGTTTAGGGCTTAGCCCAAGGGGCTTAGGTCCATAGCAATGAAACTTTGTTTTTTATGAAAAATTTCAAGGTTTTAAATGGATTTGGGGGTTTTGGCACAGCTCAAAAAAAAAAGTTTTAAACCATGTCAGGAGGATTTTCATGAATGGAAGGAGAAACTTATGAAAAGTAGGGATATAACATGGAGAAAAAGGGGGAGTAAATGAAGGTTAGTTATGAGTGGAAGAAAGGGGAAAAATGATGGTTTCTTCAGCAGTTTCTTACAGGAAATCAGCAGAATTAATAGGGAAAGTGATGAAGATTTTGGACAGAGGCATGAGGCCTACAAGGAGTCTTCGAGAGCCAACAAATTTTAGTAATGAAAAATTGTTCCTTGAAGGCTCAAAACAGATTTAGCCACCTTTTCGTATAACAAAATATTATAGGTGGCTAACAGTGGCTCCACTTGGGGATGGTGCCTTCTTGAAGGCATCAAGAATTCAGACTTGACTTCTGGGAGGCTGACTAGTTGCCTCATCCATTGGGCTGTCCTTCTGTGATTGAATGATCTTCTCTAAAAACATATTTGGTAGCCATGAAAGCAATGTACCTTTATCAACAAGCTTGCTACCTACCCAATCCTACAGATCTAGCATTTTTTCTTCATCAGAGTGCACTTGGATTGGAAAACTCTATTCACAACATTTTATTCTTTTGAAAGCAGGAAATCTAATCTATTTCTAATTCTTATTTCTCCCTGAACTCATATTAAACAGTTGAGCTTAGATATTTCTCTACCTAGTCTACTGTTTGTTGGGATTAAACAGTCCAACAAACTTTCATTCTCTAAATTCCACAACATAAATTTAAAAATAGTCAAGTCAAGATTGAGCTGTTTGACTTGCTATGATCTATGGCATAAAAACAAGCTGCTCATAGATTATTATTTGCAGAAAATTAAATCAAAATGGAAGGCTTAAGATATGAAAGTTTCTCATTATGGCCTTCTTTTCTTTACAGCTCTGTTTTTAATTTTGTTTTGAGTTGTCTCTTTCTTGATATCTGATTCAGATTTTGGGCAAATAAGAACCAGTTTTTCTCTTTTATGACTCAGAAAAATAAAACAGTTTTGAGTCATCTCTCTTTGGAAACTTTGGTTCAGATTTTGAACATGTTTGAACCTTTAATTTCTATCCTAATCTATCTACTGATAAGCCAAGATTAAACGGTTTGGAAAATAAAATTCACTACCCTATCAGCAGAAAATTGAAAGCTAATTAGTCAAGATTAAACAGTTTGACTAACTAGAAGTGTGTTTTGCAGGAGTGGCATTTAAGCTTGCACACTTTCAAATTTATTTCTCTTTTTGGCATGGGGCTGTGCCTTTCTTGTTTTTCATTTCTGCCCTCTTTTCTTTCTTTCTTTGTTTTTGTATTTTTTGATTTTTCATAACTTTGAATGCAATGGTGGATGAAATATTTATAATGAAAAAGAAAAGAAAAAAGAAGGCTTAAAAATATATCATGAATCAAGAGAAGTAATGCTTGAGCATCCTGCCATTGACAGGACCCCCAAACAAATCTGTTCCATCCAGCTCTTGTAAGAAGAATGCATTGTTTCCAGCAATTGAATGAATAGAGTAAGGGCCAAGCCATAGATTGTCAAATTTACCATGCTTTCCCTTGTCTTCTCTCTTTGAGTCCCACTTTAAAACTTTTTCCCCAATCTTGAAATTGCTGGCCTTTGTTCTTCTGTCAAAAAGCTTCTTAATGTTGTCCTGTTTCTGCAATGTTTTGTTGTACACTTCCTCTCTGATTTGCTGAAGACGAATGGTATGATTTATTCTTTTGATCATGTCATTATCTTCAGTCTGCAATTCTTGGATAAACTTCATATCTGGTACACCAAGGCTATTAGGAAATATTGCATCTGTACCATACACAAGCTGAAAAGGTGACATACCAATAGATTTCTTCAAAGTTAATCTGTCAGCCCAAAGTGCATGGACTAGCTTTGTGTGCTAAGACTTTTTATTGTCCTCCAACAGTTTCTTGATTATGTTCACTAAGATTTTATTGGAAGATTCTGCAAGTCCATTACCTTGAGGGTAATAGGCTGTGGAATGCCCTAGTGTTATCTGGTATTTATGACAGAAGTCAACCATTTTCTTTGATCCAAACGCTGCTGCATTATCTGTGATGATCTTGGTAGGACAGCCAAATCTGGAGAGGATATTGGTTTCTATGAACTTTATAATAACCGAATCATTGGCTTGCCTACAAGGAATGGCTTCTATCCACTTAGTGAAATAGTCTGTGGCAGTAAGGATCCATCTATGCTGGGCAGAAGATGAGGGATGGATTTCACCTATGAAGTCAAGTCCCCACTGTTGAAAAGGAGCTTCAACGGTGATTGGATGCAAAGGAAGGGGTAATAATTTTCTCTTGCCCTCAAACAATTGGCATTTATGGCAAGTAGTTGTCATTTTGTGAACATCAGGAAAAAGGGTGGGCCAATAGAAACCAGCCCTCAAAATTTTGTTGGCTGTTGACTTCCAGTACAAATGGCTTCCACACTCTCCTTCATGAAATTCCTGCTTAACCTTCTCTGCATCAAACTCAGGCAAACATTTAAGCAATATACCACTAGCATTTTTCCAATAAAGACACCTATCTACAATGCAATAGTTTACTGCTTTCAGTTTTAAGAACCTTGCCTTTGTTTTCGATAAACCAGGAGGTGTATTTAAATTAAGAAAAACATAAACGATATCGGCATACCAAGGAGAATTCATAAAATGGTTTTCAATAATGGGAGTTGAGAATTCTTCTTGGCTGTCCAAAGCATTAATCATATTAATATCAAGAACTTCAGAATTGGATTCAGCCATTAATCTAGCTAGACCTTGGCCTTTGATGAGTTTAGTGGGTTTTATCTCTAAATCATATTCGAGAATAACAACAATCCACTTACCTCTCTTACCATCTGGGTCCTGTGTTAGAATGCCTTTAACCACCGAATTAGGGACAAAGGCAATGATGTGTGAGTGAAGGATGTATACTCTGAAGTCTTTCAATGCTTCAACCAAAGCAAAAGCTTGATTTTCCATAATATTATACTTCAAAGGGGCATCCCTCAATGCCTTGCTAAAGAATGCCATAGGCTGCTCTTGTCCTTGTGGATTTTTCTGTAAAAGGACAGCAGCAATGGTATGTTCTGATGCAAATGAGAAGATATAAAAATCTTTTGAAAAATCAGGGCTTATGAGAACCAGTGTTTTGGTTAATGCTTGTTTCACCAGCTCAAAGGATGTCTTTGCTTCCAAGGTCCATTTTATCCCTTGCTCCTTCTTCAACATGTTTGTGATATTTCTAAGGAGCTGTGCCAAGTTAGGGATGAACCTTCTCAAAAAGTTAATCTTTCCAATGAAAGACTGCAACTCTTTGATATTTCGAGGATGAGAGATTTGCAATATAGCCTTAATCCTCTTTGGATCTATCTTTATACCCTCTTCTGAAATAATGTGTCCAAGAAGCTTACCTTCTTGGAGACCGAATAGTGTCTTCTTAGGGTTTAAAGATATTCCAAACCTTTTGCACTTCTCGAAAAATTTTCTTAAATGTTCTAAATGTTCTTCATCTGTTTTTGAAAACACACTGACATCATCTAGATAGATAATGATGAAGAAGCCCAATTCTTCTGAGAATGCTATGTCCATGGCTCTCTGAAAGGTTTCTCTAGCGTTCATTAGACCAAAAGGCATCTTCACATACATGAAAGTGCCCCATGGAGTAGTGAAAGCTGTCTTTAATTGATCAGCAGGGTGAACTAAAATCTGATTAGACCCTGAATAGCCATCAAGCAACGAAATCCTTTTAGACCCCACCACCCTTTGTAAAATGTGATCCATTTTTGGTAAAGGGTAGTTATCCTTTAACGAAGCTTTGTTTAAGTCTCTAAAGTCTATACAAAGCCTGATTTTTCCAGTCTTCTTCCTAACGGACACCAGATTAGATACCCACTCAGAATATCTAATAGGGACAATAATGCCAGCATTGTGCATCTTCATGATTTCCTTCTTAACCAATGGCAACTGGACAGGGTTTATTCTGCGCAGTTTCTGTTTGAATGGTTTTTGGTTTTCTTTAAGAGGGATTTTGTGCTGTATTATTTCAGTGTCATAGGACTTAAGATCTTGGTAACTCCATGCAAAAACATCAGAAAAATATTTGAACAGCTCTATGTATTTGAGTTTAATGTGAGCTGGCAAAGTTTTGGACAGTTTGATCATTTTCGGTTTTTCCTCACTGCCTATATTGCACTCCTCTACTTCGGTCTCTACAGGTTCCAGTTTTGGTTTATTGGCCACATCGTTAAAATCGAACAACTCCTCTAAAGGCGTTAGACCACTCGGCAAATTTTCATCTTTAGAATGCAGAGTTTGTAATTCTTCCATTTCTAACTCTGCACTTAATTCTGTTTTGCTCCTAAGTTTGCTAGACAATAGGTTAATATTGGCAGGTTGAGGAGACGATTCTTCTTCACCAAGAAAGTTTTCTTCACCGCAGTATGTATCATAATCTGAATCTGAACTGTGCAGTTCGAACTCATTTCTGAATTGCATGAAGTCTTCTATTTGTTTGTCATTGTTAAACACTTGCCAATATTTTTCGTTATCAGGCACTGCCGGTCTAAATTTTATCGGAGTTGTGTTGTCTCCAGTCTCATATGGCGTTAGACATGTCCTGGCCACAAAAGCTAAATTGTGGGCCATAATGTTCTTTTTCCTTGGGATGAACCTCAGGTTTGACTCCTCAAATGTTGTCAACAGATCCATGACATCATTCCGATAGGCTCTAAGTCTGGGATGATTCGCATTATACTCCCCATTGACTTGCCTAATGATTAACTCGGAATCCCCGTACACATTAATTCTTCTGGCTCCTAATTTCTTCAAGAGATGCAAGCCTAAGAGAAGGGATTCATATTCTGCTATGTTGTTGGAACACTGAAAGTTTAATTTGCATGAGATGCATTCTGTGTGGTTGTTTTCAGTGTTAATGATCCAAACCCCTGCACCAGCATTATTTCTAGTGCATGACCCATCAAAATACATACTCCATAAAGGACTGTCTTCGATTTCGTCTGTTTGGTGATTGTCCTTTTTAACTATGGTGCCTTCTGACTATTCATGATTAGCAGCACCCAATTGAATTTTTTTTTACTCCTCAAATTCTTCAATAGATCGAGGGATGATGCCAGAAACGTTAGGGGCATTTTCTGGGTTGTTAAGTCCTAAAAACAATGGACTCATAACCGGTAAATCAAGACCTATGCTTTGTTTAATAATGTTTTCACATGTGGCAAACTGTTTGGACACTTCTATGTTATTATACTCTTCTTCCCTGTTGGCCTTTAATTCTGTTAAAGTGACTTGCTCACTAGGAGTTTCATTGTTAAACATGATAAAAGAATCAAGGCCTGTATTGACAGAATATATAGGAGAGTTTCGTGGTCTGTCTTGACTTGTAACCGTGTATTGCATATGAGACTCCCCGTAAAGTCTTCTGGTCTGATTGAAAACCGGGATGGTCGCATATGTCATGTCCATCTGCATAGTCCCTTGTAACTTAGCTCCCCAGGATCTTGATAATAGCATTCCATACTTTGGGGGGACATCGGCCACAACAATGTCCATGAGTAAACATTTGGCTGGAATCTGGGCTAGGTTAACACAGAGGTCTTTGATCAATCCTAGACATTTTACTCTATTTGAGTCAAAGGAGTATAGGTCTTTGTAGGGTCTGGTAATTTCTAAACCAAGGCTCTCCATCACAGCTTTAGGCATTAAATTATGAGAAGCCCCGGAATCATGCATAGTGTTGTGTAGAATTTTATCATGAATGTTCAAACTCACATAAAAGGGAGGAACTGGTCCTTCTTGAAACTTCCCTTCAATCTTAGGGCCAAAAATCAACTCTGGTAGGTCGTCACTAAGATTAACTGTATCTCCATTCTCCTCTATATTTAAAGCCTTCAAAATTTGGTTCCTATATACATGTTGGGCAGCTAACTCAGTTAATGGAACAGAGATTTTGATCTTTAAGATTTCCTGTTCCAGGCTGAAAGGGGTTTGATTATTTGAAGCACTTATTTCAACCTTATTTGCTGTCACTCTATCAACAATTACAGCTTGCTGATTTGTTTTACTTGACACAACTGTTGTAGAAGGAGTACTAGCTGAAGTGTTAGTACTGCTGAAATCTTCACTCTTTTTTTCAGAATTTTGAGTGTTTTTCTCCTTATCCTTATCAGAATTAACAGCCACTGTTTTGTCTTTTTGTTTGGCTATTTTGGGTTTGGCTGCAGTGCTGCTTTGAGAGGATTTGTCAGAGGTTTTGGTGTTGGGGGCTTGTTGACTGGTCTTGCTTCTAAGGTCATATTCTCTTTGAGGTTCTATGACGACATTTTCCATGTCCTGATAATAATTTTCATTATCATCTCTTTTGTCGTCGTAAGGTGTGTAAAGACCTTGTTTATTATCATAGTGAACCTCAAAGTCATCATCCTCTTCCCCAAACATGTTGATATCCTCTGGCTCTATTATGTCTTCTATTTCTTCAACCTCACTTACATAGTTTTGATGAAAGGGAGGGGTGATCTGTTGATCATCTTCCCTGGGTCTGTTTGGAGGTTGGTTCCTTCTAACATTTTGATTCTGGTTCCTATTTTGAGGAGCAGTTTGATTTTGATTTGCTTGTGCTCTCTTAATTATGCTCATCTCTTTCATCATTTCTTCCATCATTCTCTCCATTTTTGAGTTGGAAGTAGAAGGTGTGGATTCATCTCTAAAAGATACTCTCTTCTCCGCTTTCATCCTCGCTCTCTTCTCCATAAGGTTAACTTCCACGGAAAGAGCACCTCTTTGCATATCTTCAAGGGTTGCAAAAACTCTTTCTCTGAGTGAATAGGTCATGTCTGGATCAAACCCTTCAGGAAATTTGTTTAAAGCTGAGCCCTGAGGAGGTTTTAGTTCAGGGGAAAGTGCATTATAGACGCTGTTAAATCTGGTACAATAAGATTGTACACTTTCCCCAAGGTTCCTATGGAGATTTTTATAGTCAGCAAGGACTTGGAGAGGATTCTTTCTCACTTCCCATTTGTTTAAGAGTGTTTGATGGAAGGCTTGGAGATCGTTAATACTATGGGGGGTTAAACCTTTAAACCATTTTCTTGCTTCTCCCCCCAAACTTTGAGCAAATAGTCTCAACTTGATAGAATCATCATCAATTTCGTTTCTGTCAAAGTAGTCATTCATCTTATCCACATGTTGAGATGATGTTATAGTATTACTAGCATCATATAATGGAATTTTGGACTGATAGTCTTGTGGAAGATTGGCTAATGGTACAGGAAGGACTAAGGGAGCATACCATGTTGCCATGGCAGGAGGTGGAGGTGGATTTACAGAAGGGAAAGTGGGCTGAGGTGAAGTGGTTTGAACAGTGGATGTCGGGTGAGTAGAAGTGGATGGACCAGGAGTAGACTATTGAGATGATCTTGGATGAGAGAAACCTAAATTGTGAAGGAAATGTAAATCAGGAGGTGTTGTTTCCCTGCTACCAGGATGTTCACTTGTTTCAGGAGATGAAAGTGAAGATTCAGAGTCTAACTGGATTATATCATCAAATGACCTAGTCCTAAATGGGTTCACTAAGTCGGTTTGTGATTGTTGCAGAGCTGAAAGATTTTCAGGGACTGATTTAGCTCTCAAGGGTGATCTGAAAACAGTTAATAATTTAACCTTAGGAGACTTCCAAAGGATACTTTCTGGATTATCAACTAACTCAGGTGGGTTAGGGTCTAGGTGGGCTCTAGTGTGAATCTTTTTAGAAGCCACTATGCTATGTTGTTTAGACCTAAAACAAGAAAAGTTCAACCAGATATGACAATCTTGGAGAGGTTAACCAATCTGTTTTTACAATTTTAAATCCCACAGTCCTCTAATTGAGTTTGAATGATTTTATAATGATAAGGGTTCTTCCCAGTGGAGTCTTAAGGTCTGCTAGGATTTTGGAGTCGCCAAGTGGAAATTTTTAGCTCCTTTCAGAGGTAAAAGGTCTTATGGTCCACCACCATGTTTATTTAATTCCAATCTGAAATATTTTTAGGTTTTTCTAAGTCATTTTTTAGTTTTGTGGTTGTTAATAATATCCTAACTTTTTTTCAAAACTTAGCTAAGGTTGCGAGACAAAGGCAGTCTACTCTTATGGCTAAGCTAGCTGATTTTTCAAGGTTTAGATGAAGTCTTAAGAGAAACCTAGGGTTTACCTAGTTTGTCACTAATTCAAACAAGTTCCATCATGATTACCTATAATAGGCAGTGCTTGAAAAGGCTGCTTTTTACTCTGGTTAATAAAGCAAATGCTCTATGAACCAAATCTCTGACATCGTATGATTATCTTTAAATGAAAATGATTCTGGGTTCGATGTCCCCAGCGGAGTCGCCAAAAATGTTAGGTCTCTGTAATTTATTAGCAAGATTGGGAGAGTCCAATCACAAAGTTAACATCATTTCAACCAAACTTTGGGATTCTAGGATCTAGCCCTCCTGAATCCGGAGAGGGATCTCTCCAATATGTGCAAAGATGGATATTGTATTTGAAAAGCTTAAGGTAATGATATTAGGCTAGTTATGAAGGCCAAGGGTTTTGTTTTGTTTTGGATGGTTGAGCATGAAATGTTACTTGAGGGGAAAGTCCTAAGTGCAAGAAGTTTCAAAAGTGAGAAGTTGCAAGCAAATAGAACAGTTTCGGCAGATAGATAGATATAACGCTGGTTTTTAGTCCATTGGGCTATGGAGTCATATCTGGGCTTTAATTGAACAACAACATCAAGTGTGATCCAAGGGGCAAGTTATCTATACCACAAGATTATTGAGATTTAAAATGATGAAATGGAAACATTAAAATGTTGGAGGGGTGGAAACTGATAATAATTTCTCAGAGGATTTATAGTCAGTCCAAACAAGAAAAGCCTTTTAAGTAACTGTTTTAAAACCAACCAAGGATAGGGCTAACCATAGACTTCTTGGGCAAGTTCTTATTAAAGCATATTAATTGACAAACAATCCAGTAATCCACATAATTACCTTCAGAAAGTATGAAAACACATAAGAAAAACAGAGTGTAACTTAAGATCAGATAAAGTACTTTTAAACCTAGTATGCTTTCAGTCAACACCAAGGGAAACTTTCAGAATCTGCCTTTGGAGAAAAGAATCTAGGAATCAGGGCAAACCATATCTTCTCTAGTCTAACTTTAATAGCAAATAATGGAAATAACATTCGAGAAAAATGTTTGAGCAAACAGAAGGACGAGGGAATGCCAACATTCCTAACTGTTTAAACTGTATTGAATCATTCTTAAATAAACAAATCTGAAGAAAACATTAAGGTAAAGATTTCTTAGCCAGAGAAGGTTACTGCTATACAGAAAATCCTAACCATGTTTAAACTGTTCTTTACAGAGGGAAAATGAACAATATGGCATACACAGAAGGAAAACGATTAACAAAGAAAGAAGCACTTCACCAGTGATAAAGACCAGGATCCCAAGAAATAGATTTTATATTGATGTCAAACCAGTTACAATCTGCAAGTCCAATGTTTCAGTTCAGCAATCATCTTCACTATTCAACCTAACTACTCTAGCACAAACAGAGCTTCAAGGGCTAGTGAACACTATGTACAAATAGAAGTCTCGAGCTCAAGTGTATTTCAAAGTTATGCAACCAACCATTTCTCATCATACATGAAAAGTACTTGCCGAAGGAGGTAGAAGGTGAATTTTAACAAATATCTCAAGGACGGTTAATGCAGTTAATGCGAAGTGAAGACTTCTCGGCATGCCTTTTGAGGAGGCTCGAGAAGAAAAATTTACGAATTGGATCACTACATTAAGCTGTTTCACAATAAATATCAAACTCGGTGGAAGCTGTTTGACTTTGAGGGCTATTGCATTATTTGGAGTAACTCTGCAGATATTTATTCATTGGTTTCCTTGCAGAAGTAACTCCCTGGCTGTGCTGGAGGCGGATATCTGATTTTCTTCAATAACTCAGCCTTTGGTTTGAATGGTTTGAGGCAACAGGTGGCCTTTACGGTAGCTGAGGAATTAATTCGCCTTTAGTTGAAACGGTGGAAGCCTTTCAGTCTGTTTAAACGCTTATGATTTTTCTTTAACTATGTTTAATTTGGGGATTACGATTTTGATAGTCAATCTTAGCCGTAATCCCTAAATTTGTCTTCAATCTTCTACTCTGCTGCACTCTATTCTTCAACACTGATACTCTTTCAACTGTGTTTTTAATAAAACAGTGTCTTGTCGATGTGCAGGGCCGCGCTGGGCTCGTATGGCATCAACGCCTATGAAGAGTTGATGAAACATGTCTTCAAACCCTCTATATCTCTTTCCCTTTGATAAACGAAATACCATAGGATTGTCACCCTCGACTTTTATTTTCCTTTGTTATAATGGAAAAAGCATTGGGACCTGCAAAACACAAACAATTTTTTAGGAAATCCTGCATTTTTGGGGAAAAACTGCTTCAGAAGGCGGGGGAGGAGCGTATCCATCAGATGAAAACATCCAACGGTGGGAGATTTGCGTAGATGAGGCGAAAAGTAGAACGGGGAGATGAACAAGTCGGATTGATTTTGGACCGTCCGATCTGGACACGTGGACGGTCTAGATTCAATCGGAGGATCGCAATCGGGGGTAGCGAGCAAATGCACCGATTTCAAACATGCGATGCAATTTAGCGCAGACCGTCGATCTAAGATTCAGATCAACGGTGGGAAATGAATCGGGGTAGTCGCAATCGGAGGGATGAGGAAAAGAGTGCGATTTAAACAAAAAACTCCAATGCGATTGCGCAATCGGGAGGGGAGAGGCGATTAAGCGATAGCCGTTGGATCCGAGGATTAGATCAATGGCAGGGAGCGAATCGGAGGAACAACAATCGGGGGAAAAAATAAATGCATGCGATGGAAAACTCCGATGCAATTAAGCGATGTCCGTCGATCTGCAGATCAGATCAACGACGGAGAGTTAATCGGGGGATGGCCGATCGGCGGGTGCAAACAAGTGTATGCGATGGAAAACCCCGATGCGATTGGGCGCTGGCCGTTTGATCGGCTTACGATCAACGGTGGAGATTATTTTTTAGAACGAACTGGCAGAAACCCTGATAATATATCAAAACCCCAAGTTTTTAATATAAACAAAGGTTTAATGGATCAAGGCGGAAATAAAATATATACAAAGGATAGGCGCTCGCCTGCGGGGCCTTCGGATATATGGAACGCAAAGGGCCTGGGGCTTAGTACATTAAAGGCCAATCGCAATCGGAATCACAGGCCTGGTCTTTCTGATCAACCCATTGTGAATTCTCCGATCGCAATTGCGCGATCGATCTTTTTAATCTAACCATTTTATATTTAACATGTGACTTTGGCTCATTAAATCAAAAATTTTAGAAAAGAGGGTTTTTGTAATTTACAAAGGAAAAATGGGTCGGAAATGAAATATTCACAAGGTTTAAGCGCCGAGGGTGGGCTCAGGGTTATATGAAAATAATATGATCGGGGGTCTTAAGCAGCAAGGCTAATCGCAATCGGAACTTTTGGAGTATGGCAAAGACTTGCGTCTTTGATTCTTTCCGATTCGATTAGCACCTTAAAGTATTAGCAAGTGGTTCCAGACCCAAAGCGTATGGTGGGGAAGTGGTTTAGGGCTTAGCGAGAATGAGTCCATAGCAATGAAACTTTGTTTTATGAAAATTTCACGAGGTTTTAAATGGTTGGGGGTTTCGGCACAACTCAAAAAAAGAAGTTTTAATCATGTCGGGATGATTTTCATGAATGAGAGGAAGAAACTTGAAAATGGAAATAACATGGAGAAAAGAGTCTAAATGAAGGTTAGTTATGAGTGGGAGAAAGGGAAAAAATGATGGCTTCTTCGGCGATTTCTTACAAGACAACTCAAAATTCAACTTGGGGAAAGTGATGAAGATTTTGGACGAAGGAGTATGAGGTCCTGAGGAGTCTTCGAGAGCCAACAAATTTTAGTAATGAAAAATTGTTCCTTGAAGGCTCAAAACAGATTTAGCCACCTTTTGGTATAACAAAATATTATAGGTGGCTAACAGTGGACTGATATTATGCTAGGTAAAATGATGGGAAAAGGCTTTAATAAAATGAATGAATTTCAGGGATGTGTGGGATTAAATGGGACAGTTGAAACTAGGAATTAAATCAGGACACGGGGCATTTCATGGGGCAAGATAGGCAAGATATTTAGCAATCAAGTAGAAATAAGATGGAATGGAAAGAGTGGTGAGAAACTGAAAAGGGCACAATAAATGGATCCTTTTCAAACAGAAGAAAATCACAGAATATGAATTATTTCCCAAGGCAGGGCATGAAAAATGCATCCTACCTTTCTATCTTGAAAGCATTCAAAAGAAAATGTTTATGGATGAGAGGTGGAACATAACAATTTACATATGAGACAAAGGCGAAAAACAAATGCTAAATATCATACCACATGGATCCCACAAATCAGAGCTGCATCTCTTATTAATCCCTGTCAAACTGTACAGTGGAGTGCAAAATGTTCTTGCACACTATTCCCCTACTTCTGAATTACAGATTCTTAGACTTAGACTCAAACCCTTTACAAATTATTTACAATTACATTAAATACACCAGATTTGTGGGAACATAGATCCACAAAAAAGGGAGTTGTTCTAACAGCTGAAGAACTGAAAACTAATCATAGAAAATAAATCCAAAAATCTGCTGTAAAGAAGGAACAATATTACATTTGATTATTTGGGTAGATTTCACAATTACGCTATTGAATGATAAATATGGGATTTGAGGAGCAAATCCCTATCCTTACGCTACTGTAGAAATCTTTGTCTTATTTAGCTTTTGGCCAACTAACTATTTCCTTTGCTTTCCATTATTCGTTTGAATAAACTGACTTTTTCAATAAAATGTTGTTTGAACAAAATGAAATGAAATTATATACCTTTGTGAAGGGAAAATTTAATTTTTTAATGGGAAAAAGGGAAGGGAGGCGGGACCCGCATTATAATCGCAAATCGGAAACAAGAGTGAAAAACTTCTGATGCGATTGGGGGAGGTTCGATATTGTAATCGCAATCGGAAGATCGTGGAGGGGACATAATATGAAATGGAGCAATGAAAACACAGTATGCGATGGTATCATCGCAAATCGAGATCAGAAGGGGAAGACATATGTGAAACATAACCCAAAGCTCTGATGCAATTTGGGGTGAGGCCTTTGTAAAAAACGAAACAAACAAAGTTTGATTTTGCAAAGGGGAAAGGCCTTTTTACTATGCATGGGTGGAATTTTATGTGGTGGGACCAGGTCAATCGGCATCAGGGATCGGAGAAGGGCGGAGAGGTAGTCATATGTGAAATCTCCGATGCGATGATCCGATGGACTGTGGACCGTTGGATCGGATGACGAGATCGATGGTCGAAATGTATATCGGGCAGGTTTCCATCGGAGTTATATAATGCAATCGCATCGGAGGTTTTGGCAAGAACCAATCAGGGAGGATTAACTGAAAGTGCCAATTGCGATGGCCCGATCGCATATGGGCCGTCGGATTAGTGGGGCCGATCAACGGTCATAATGTTCATCGAATGGGGCCAATACAATCGCATCGGAGTGGATAACAAATATGGTGCGATGTGATCGGAATGGGAGGTGTGATCGGAGGGGAAGGGTTACGATTGTGATGGGAAGCAGCAGGGTTTTATAATATAACACTTCGAACTTTATTATAAATTTTCAAAGCATGGAGGGGAAGCAGTTTGGAACGGCGGGGACTTTATATAAAACTCTTATTATAAAGTTTTATGGCAATGGTGGGGAAGTGGTTTTATGAAATAAATCGCATATGTATTAAAATTATTTATAATGCGATTTTGTAAATCTGAAGAGGAAAATGGGTTTTTATAAGGAAAATATTAAAACTTTAAACATAAAATTTTAAGGGAAAAAATGGGAAATAGGAATTATTTGAAGATATAGGGAATTTTACTTCACTCAAGCATAAATTTCAATCCAGAAGTCAGTTTTAAGAGTGTAATATACTGTTGGAAAGCTCTTTCCGGGATCTTTCTGATGGATCTACTTGGAATATGATTTGGCACTGAGCATGCTGTGAAAAACTTCTCTGAAGGCAGGATGATGACTTTGTGGAGATGGCAGCTTCTGAATTGTGACTTATTACATATGATGATATAAAATTACATAATGAATGATAATAAAGGCAAAATATCATGTTTTCTCCTCAAAACATGTTTTAAGGTGAAAATTACATCAAGCTGAATAAAATATATTTTTGATCTTCCAGGTGCTATGACTTTGAATTTATTGACTTCCTCATGACCTTGCTGATATTTATTGACATTTGATTCATTAACTTGACCATGGTGAGACCCTAGAAAATAATGAGACCCACCCTATGACCTAATGACATGATTTTGAAAGTGAAAGTGACTCATGACCCAAGACCATAGAAAGGAAAATCAGAAAGTATCTCATGAGGGAAAACTGATAAAAAATTACTACCATCAATGAATCCATGACCTAGCAGAATGATGAAATTTATTTGGTATGAAACTCCTAATATGAAAATGCAAAAGAGCAGTTTTGATCACTGATGGCAGTATGACTAGACTGACACTAACATCTTCCATCCCCTTAGTTCCCGGTCGAAACTACGAGAAGCGGACTATGAATATTTTCACTCTGGTTAGTCCTTCTAGTACTACTCTAAGACCTAAGTCGAATATACCTGATAAACCTTTCAAGCGAAAAAAGAGGTGCAATCTCCTCAGATTTTTTAGGGACGTAATGTGGGAGCTCGCAGAAAGTCTAATAGACTGAGCCTTGGTGGGCCATTGCCAATTCGAGAGGTTTTTTAAGGTCGATTTTCTACCCTGGTTGCTGGAAGATTGAAACAAGCTGATAGGATACATGCCCCTTGTGAGTAAGCTCCAGGGAGGTTGGTATAGCTTCCACTTCATCAAGAATGAAGATG
This sequence comes from Pinus albicaulis, assembly GCA_034641835.2. Lineage (NCBI taxonomy): Eukaryota > Viridiplantae > Streptophyta > Pinopsida > Pinales > Pinaceae > Pinus > Pinus albicaulis. The sequence goes on from CM076579.1 coordinate 594,538,557, forward strand.
CCGGGCAGATTTCTAAGAGAACATGGATTAATGGGCATTGTTTCTTGGCTCTCTGCCGGTGGACAATGGTTTTTCATCCAACCCGTAGTGCGCCTCGGCACCACCTATTATGGGTCAAGCTACATGGCTTACCTATCGAATTTAGCACTGTCAAAGTCCTTTCGGTGATTGGAGATAATATCAGGACGTGTTGGTTCGTGGATCCAAAATGCATGGGTGAATATGACAAAATATGGGTCTGGCTTTTTGTAGAAGTGTCATATTCGAGGGTCTTCTAGCGAAAATCAACTTGGAATGGGACGGTTCTGTGTACCAGCAGACACTCAACTACTGGAAAATGCCATTCAGGTGTCACATGTGCCATGGTACAGGCCATCTCATGCAGCAGTGCAAAAAATTCTTGGAAGGAGATCAAAAGCTCTCGGCTCAGGGTATGTCAGACGACTCATGGAAAGTCGAGCATCCCACAACAATCAGATTCTGCTATTTCTCCAGGTAAGCCTCATTTTGTTGGTTTTCACCCTAATAATGTCTCCTTTCATGCATTTGATCAATTCTTTTGGTTAGATGGTGGGGTTCAGGAGGGGGACTGGGATAATACCCAATAGACCCCATACGGGTCTCATCATCCTGCATCCTCGAGGGGGCTCGATGACCAAATATTGCAAGGAAAAGAAATTTCATTGGATATTCCAGAAACAAATAATTCTATTTCTAATACATCGAATGTGTCCACTGAGGAGATCCGTTTACCTCTCGTCCCTGTTTTGGCTACCCTCGGGGATCCAATTGACCCCGGTACCTTGTCCATCGGTAGGTCATCTATATCGAGTGGGGAAGCCTCTCTTTCTCATGTGAATTTGATCAATAGCGATATCAAACTCATACTGCATAACCCAGATGCTCAGATGATCCCCTTGCATGTTGATTCGGGTTCCCAATCACCCCCTATCTTATCCATCAGCCCCTCGGCTAAGGCTAATGTCACCATTCGGAAAGGGAAGGGCAGGCCAAGGGGAAAATGCAAAAAATCCTTGGCACTATCTAGTCCTCTCCCCCCTGCTAATTTTCACGAGGTCCCTATCACCCTCGCCCTTGATCGGGTCCTTATATCTTTTCCCCCTCCCTTGTCGTTAATCTTTAATCCTTTGCTCTTTAAACATAAGGGGGGTGGGGGGGAAAGAAAAGTATGTTTCTATCCGACATTTTTTAGCTGATCTCAAGCCTAGCCTGATTTTTTTTCAAGATTCAATGACCTCGGCTGATAGGACTCGTTCTTTCTGTTGATCATTATGTCCAAATTGGAATGTCGTCACCATGAACGCAGTGGGTTGTTCGGGTGGACTGGCAGTTATGTGGGATCCCTGCATGGTTTCCATGAAGGCATTTGGGTTTTTCGGGGGCATAATTTTTACGGGACACATCAAAGGTTTCAGTAGGAGGATTCATCTCATAAATCTGTATGCCCCTTATCGTGACAGACTCAGTTTTTGGAATAGGATGGATATGGTGGGTTTAATGCACCTTGAAGGGTCCATAATTACAGGTGACTTTAACTGCACCCTTAGGGAGAATGATACATGGGGACAACATAATATAAGAGACCCTTTGGAGAATTGATTGAAATCATTGTTTGATCAATCCAATTTGCTGGACCTTGCTCTGGAACAAGAAGGCCCAACTTGGTATAATGGGTGATCAGGTGAGGACTTCATATGGAAAAGTATTGATTGCATCCTGGTTCAATCTTCTCTCTTATCGCAGATGGGGGAACTTAAGGTGAAGGTAGAGGATGTGTAGATCTCAGACCATCGGTCGATGATGATAAACTAGAAGTTTGAAAACACAAAGGGGGGGGGGGTTCCCTTTAAATTTAATAGGGCATGGTTAGAAATCGATTCTTTGACCGAATTGGTAAGAATTCATTTAAAAGATGCTATCAGAGTGGAGGGGATGTCTACGATGGAATTTTTAACAGATGCATTACGCAATTTGAAACACAAAGTTAAGAAATGGGAAAAGGAACAAATGGGAAGATATTATATCTCTTAATGCTGAGAATTCAAAACTTCTTAAGAAGATTGAAGAAGGTGACACCTCCCACTACATATGGCCTCAACTTAAATAAATTGAAGTAGAGAGGAGAAAAATTCCTTTATTTAAGGAACAGTATTGGAGGTTGAAAAGCAGGGAAATTTGGCTTAAGGAGAGAGACTATAATACCAGATTTTTTCATAATTTTACAAATGGGAGGAAGAAAGTTAATAATATCTGGCAGATAGAGGTAAATGGGGTGGCTGTTAATTCCACTAGAGAAATTCAATCCGAGGCTATGACATTTTATGAAAACTTGTTTAAGGGCCAGGAGGTGAATGTATTTTCAGATCAGATAAAGGCATTGGAACTTTTACCAGAAATGTTCGACATTGCAGAAAATGAAACCTTCCGTAGTATGGTGCAAGTAAATGAGGTTAAAAAGGTTTTAAAATCTTTCTAATCATGAGATATGAACATGTGACTATTCTGGTTATGAAATACTCCTGAAAATTTATCAGTGTTGACGCAGAAGCATGGACAAGGATCACTGTCGCACAGCTGATGCAGGTCCCCTAGTTCTATCAAGGCTTCAAGCACCTCAAAGCCAACAACGATGTCCATGTCGGCCTCCTCAAGGATGCGAAAATTTTCTTTTGTACCCCAAGCGAGGCTTCCTCAATGCCTTTCAACATCATCTCTCGCTCATTTAGTCTTCTCATTGTCGTTTTCTCGCCAATAGCACAAAAATATTTCCCACAAGTATAACAACCACAACATAGGAGTATGTTACAAAATATTTCTCATAGCTCTAGAAGTATGGAACAACATTATGAGGGAGAAGGGGCTTCTATGGGAACATAACTTATATTCCAAAGAGAATTTATGCTTGTATAGTCTAGATCTGGGTTGCCTTCTGTTGGTAGTGATTTAATTTTTTTAGAGCATTGGATTTTTCGGGAATGTTTCAATCATTGTAGTGTAGCTGAGAAGATAAAGTCTCTAATATTCCATTTTTCTTTTTACTCGGCTATTTGTTGTTGTAGTAGACCATGGAAGCTTCTCCAAGTGCACTGGTGTAAAAGGTGGTGGAATATTGGCCAGTGCATTTGTTTTTTTTGCCCTACGGGATAGGTTATTCTCTTTGTTTTAGGTTATCCATGGTATGGCCAATGTATGTGGATTTGATCACCTTTCCTTCGAGCTGCTCTGAGTTTCATGTTTTTTCTGGTGTGCCGGGATTTTTTCAGTGATCGGATTTTTTGAATTATCCCGAGAGGGATCTGATCATCTGAAATTGTTGGCATTATGGCATCCTGATTGTGACTGGAGTACTTCACTCTTATGGCCATAACATAAATTGACTTTAAGGAGGATCAGAGGTTGGTAGCATTAGGATTTCCTTTAGAGGATTGTTTTGGCATTTAGGACTTCTGTTTGTTAGCGATTCATCTGTTTTTGCACTTCAATGACGAGTTTTCTTCGTCCTTGCTATATTTTATTGGGTTTTGGGGATTAGGACATATTAATTTTTATCTGCAACGTCCTTCAGTTCTGATGTCTCAATTCGTATGAATGGCTGGTCGTAAAGGCTCCAGAGAATGACAATTCATCTGAATTTCACAGATCTCGGGACCAGGGATTTTGATGTTGCATGCTTGCATGCTCTTGAGGTGGTAGAATTTGAAGGAAAGGTGCGGGGCTATGTAGCTTCACCTCTTGGCATCTCTTCCATCCCCTTAGTTCCTGGTTAAAACTTAAAGAAGCATACTATGAGTGGTTTCACTCTGGTTAATCCTTCTTGTACTGCTCTGAGGCCCAACTTGAATAGACACGATAAACCTTTCAAGCGAAAAGAGGGGTGCAAGCTCCTTAGCTTTGGCAGGGACATAGTGTGGGAGCTTGCATAAAGTCTAATGGACTGGGCCTTGGTGGGTCGTTTCCAATTTGAGAGGTTTTGTAACATTGATTTTCTGCCCTGGTTGCTGGAAGCTTAGAACAAACTGGTAGGATACAATCCCCTCATGAGTAACCTCTAGGGAGGCTGGTATAGCTTTCAATTCATCAAGAATGAAGATGTCAGGGATATTTTTAGGAGAACGTGGGTTAATGGGCATTGTTTCCTAGCTCTCCACCGGTGGACAGTGGGTTTTCATCCAACTCGTAATGCGCCTTGGCACCACCTAGTATGGGTCAAGCTACATGGCTTACCTATCGAATTTAGGATTGTCAAAGTCCTTTCGATGATTGGAGATAGTATCGGGACATGCAGGTTCGTGTATCCAAAATGCATAGGTGAATATGAAAAAAATGGGTCTGGTTGCTGGTGGAAGAGTCATATTCGGGGGGTCTTCTGGAGGAAATTGACTTGGAATGGGATGGTTCTATGTACCAGCAGTCACTCGACTACTAGAAAATGCCATTCATGTGTCACATGTGCCATGGTACAGGCCATCTCATGTGCCAGTGCAAAAAATTCTTGTAAGAATATAAAAATCTCTTGGCTCAAGGTATGTCGGATGGCTCTACGTTGCGGCATGGCAAGTTGAGCATCCCACCATAATCAGATTCTGTTATTGCTCCAGGTAAGCCTTGTCTTGCTGGTTTTCGCCCTGATAATGTCTCTTTTCATACTTTTGATAGATTTTTTTGGTTGTATGGTGGGGTTTGGAAGGGGGACTAGGATAATACCTGACAAACCCCGGACGGGTCGCATCATCCTGCATCCTCGAGGGGGCTTGATGACCAAATATTGTGGGGAAAATATATTTCATTGGATATCCTGGAAATGACTAATTCTATTTCTAATCCATATAATGTGTCCACTGAGGAGATATTTTTATCTCTCGTCCCTATTTCACCTACCGTCGGGGATCTAATTGACCCCGGTCCCTTGTCCATTGGTAGGTTTTCAGTATCAGGTGGGGAAGCCTCTCTTTCTCTTGTGAATTCGATCGGTAGCGATCTTGAACTCATTTTGCATAACCCGAATGCTCAGATGATCCCCTTGCATGTTGATTCGGTTTCCCAATTGCCCCCTATCTTATCCATCAACCCCTCAGCTAAGGCTAATGTCACCATTCAGAAAGGGTAGGGCAGGTCATGTGGCAAACAAAAAAATTCCTTGCCTTTGTCTAGTCCCCTCCCCCCAAGTAATTTCTGCGAGGTCCTTATCACTCTCGCGCTTGATCGGGTCCTTAGAGCTTTGGCCCCCTCCCCTGTCGTTAATCTTTGATCCTTTACTCTTTAAACATAAGGGGGGTGGAAAGGAAATAAAAGTATGTTTATATCTAGAATTTTTTAGCTAATCTCAAGCCTGAACTGATTTTTTTTCATGAATCAATGACCTTGGCTGATAGGACTCGTTCTTTTTGTCGATCATTATCTACAAATTGGAATGTCGTCGCCATGGACGCGATGGGTCATTCGGGTGGACTGGCAGTTATGTGGGATCCCCACATGGTTTCCATGGAAGCATTTGGGTTTTTCCTGGGCATCATTTTGACGGGACACATCAAAGGTTTCAGTAGGAGGCTTCATCTCATAAATCTGTATGCCCCTTATCGTGACAGACTCAGTTTTTAGAACAGGATGTATATGGTGGGTTTACTACACCTTGAAGGGTCCATAATTACGGGTGACTTTAACTACGCCCTTAGGGAAAGAAGACATGGGGACAGCATAATAGAAGAGACCCTTTGGAGAAGCAATTGAAATAATTGTTTTACAGATCCAATTTGTTGGTCCTTGCTTTGGAATGAGAAGGCCCAACTTGGTATAATGGGTGATCGGTGAGGACTTCATAGGGAAAATGATTGATCGCATCGTGGTTTAATATTCTCTCTTATCGTAGATGGGGGAACTTAAGGTGAAGGTAGAGGATGTGTAGATATCGGACCATCGGCCGGTGACGATAAACTAGAAGTTTGAAAACACTAAGGGGGGGTTTCCTTTTAAATTTAATAGGGCCTGGTTAGAAACCAATTCCTTGATCGAATTGGTAAGAATGTATTTCAAAGATGCTATCAGAGTGGAGGGTATTTCTACAATGGATTTTTTAACAGATGCATTATGCAATTTGAAACGCAAAGTTAAGAAATGGGAAAAGGAACAAATGGGAAGATATTATATCTCTTAATGCTGAGAATTTCAAACTTCTTAAGAATATTGAAGAAGGTGACACCTCCCCCTACATATGGCCTCGATTAAATAAATTGAATTAGAGAAGAGAAAAAATATTTTATTTAAGGACCAATACTAGAGGTTGAAAAGTAGGGAAATTTGGCTAAAGGAGAAAGACAATAATACCATATTTTTTCATAATTTTGAAAATGGGAGGAAGAAAGTTAACAATATCTGGTAGATAGAGGCAAATGGGGAGGTTGTTAATTCCACTAAAGAAATTCAATCCGAGGCTGTGACATTTTATGAAAACTTGTTTAAGGGATCTGAGGTGAATGTATTTGCAGATCAGATAAAGACAATAGAACTTTTAACGCAAATGTTTAGCATTGCAGAAAATGAAACCCTCCATAGGCCGGTGAAAGTAGACGAGGTTAAAAAGGTTTTAAAATCCTTCACCGTAGATAAAAGTTCAGGCCCGGATGGATGGCCCCCGGAATTTTTCATTCACTTCATGGACATCCTCATCGAAGACATCACTTCATTGGTGGAGGAAGTGAGGAGAACTGGATTCTTTGCTGGAGGCATTAATTCGACTTTCCTGACCTTAATTCCAAATATGAAGGATGGAAGGTCTTTCGAATACTACCGCCCAATTACTCTTTGCAATACCTTATAAAATACTGTGTCTAAAATTATTGCAGAAATATTAAAGGCTATTTTAAAATGCCATATTTCTCCTAAGAAATTGGTCTTTCTGTCGAGAAGGAGCATACACGATGCGGTTGCAATCACCCAGGTGACCATTCATTCTATCAAAACATAGAACATTAAATAAGGAGTGATGAAATCCAATTTAATTAAGGCATACGATAGAATTGATTGGGATTTTTTAAGAATGATACTCCACAAGATTAGAATGGAAAATGGGGCGATTGACTGGATCATGGGTTATGTCACGTCTTCCTCGAAGGAAACCATCATTAATGTATCGGCTACTAAGTTTTTCAAGCCTGAAAGGGGTCTCAAACAGGGATATGCCATATCCCCCCTGCTCTTCATTCTTTTGATGGACACTTTAAGCCTGAACATAAAAAATGTTGTGGATATGGGGGATTTTAGGGGCATTCAAATCACTAGACAAAGGGAAATATCTCAAAAAAAAAAATTTGACGATGTAATGGTATTTGTAATGCTTATCATAAGTGCATCACAGGTTTTATTTAACATTTTAAAGTTTTTTTGTAGCACATCAGGCATGGGGACAAACAAAGGTAAATCTTTTATTTTCCATCGCGAGAGTTGTGTTGAAGATGTGGATTTCATTGGAAACTTATTCAATTTCCATATGGCTAAATTGGAAGGGGGATTAAAGTATTTGGGTTCCCACTTGAAGGTGACCAAATACCTCATTTCACACTGGTCATGGCTGCTATTGAAATAAAAGAAAAGAATTTTCATTTGGGCAAAAAAGTGGCTATTGAGAGGGGGTAGCCTTGTTCTTTGCCAGGTAGTCCTACAACAACTGTCAGTTTACTGGAATCACTTGTATTTAATCTCATCTAATATTATCAAATCCATTCAAAGAATCATGGTGAATTTTATTTGGAACGGAGATTTGGGCAAAGGATCATATCATCTAGCAAGCTGGGATGTTATTGCACGCCCAAAAGATTTAGGAGGTTGGGGGATTTTGGATATTTTTACATTTGGCAAGGCCCTGTTGTTGAAGTCACGATGAAGAAGCATAAACACTCCAAGGATGTGGAAGTATATTATGGACTATAAATATTTAAAAGGAAGATCAATGGAGGATCTGTAACTTGAGGAAAACAATCACCGGAAGCAAGGATCGCCAATCTGGTGCGGAATTGTTAAATTATGGCCTATTTTAAAGGAGAATCGAAGATGGAGTTTTGGCAATGGTGGAAGGATTTTTATTGGTGATGCTAGATTCATCAACCACAAGGGCGGCATTGAAGCCAGTAGAGAATTAATCTCTATTTTAAACCAGAAAGGGGTATTCTTCATAAGTCAAATTTTTTCATGGAAAGAAGATGCCCCTGCCCCTCAATGGCACTCTGTTGATACGATGGGGATTCTTGTGACATTAAACGAATACTGTAATGTTTAATGTGAAATCATGAGAGGAATGGGCATGATTGGAAGAAGAAGAGGGGATAGGATTAAATCAAAAGGAAAGACACACAAAGGCCAAATTGTGATAAATGAAACATACAAGGCAATGATGAAGAGGAAGGATGGAACACAGCAGATTATTTGGTTTCAGGGACTTTGGAAATTGAAATTACAGTCAAAGATGGTCATATTATACGGACTGGTTTGGAGAGACAAGAATCTGACTTGATCCAATCTTCAAAAAAGGGGTATAAATGGACCTGGTCGATGTTGACATTGTAAGAATGCAAGAGAAGACAACAAAAATATATTTTATGATTGTTAATTTTCAAGGGATGTATTACAAGTTATTTGCAACACCATGAACTTAATTTTTCCTACTTACAACGATGAAGAGGAATGTTACACTTGGTGGGGAGGGCTTAGGAAATCCTTCAGAAATGTAGACATTGTTATACATTGGTATATATGGATCAGTAGATAAAGGTGGCTCTTCGAGGGGAGAGCTAGCACTTTGATCATGGTTAGCAACCAGATACTGCAACACTAGGGGAACATGAAGGTAAAATAGAAAAATTTCAAGGATCTCTCCATAATATTCCAACCACATGAAATAAATTACCCTGTAGGTTTTTTTGATGGGGTTGTCCAAAACAACATATGTGGGTGTGGAGCTTGGTTGATGCTCTCCCCTTTGTGCCATTACAAAATTCATTGGACAGGTGGTGTTGGCATCAATATGAGAGCTAAGACTCTTGCTCTCTGGGGTCTCTTTTGGTTTGTACATCATCTGTGCATTGAGTCAATTCATATATTTGGGGACTCGCAGGTTCTGATAGATCATATTAACAAAGGAACTCATTTAATTCCATGCGATCTGGAGGGATGGTTGGCGAGGATAAAGAGGCTGAAGATAAAATTCTCCAAAATATCCTTTGCACATGTCTACAGGGAAAAAAATTCATAGGCAGATAGACTATCAAAGATGGGTTTGACTGGAATATTTGGAGAGATGAAATATGATCTATTCATAGAAAATGTCGAAGGTACGAAAGGCACTATATGTTTTCTCTAACAAATTTGGGTTTTTGCAGGTATGGAAAACGGCTCATGGTAACTTTTGGAATGGGAACCTGTCAAAGAAATGCTATTTTGGTTCGGCTAAGGTCTCCAATGTTGTTCTACTAGCCATACAAACCCATGTTTTAGAAGACCAACATCGAAATATGAAAGGAAGGAAAGATCGGAAGAAGATATGACACATATTTGAAGGATTACGGGCTTCTATTTTATGGTTTTTGATGATCTCCAACGAGAAAAAAGATTTAAAGCACTGTCTGGAGTGAGACATCAGTCTATCTACTTTGGTTTTAAGATGTAAACACATGTAATTTTTTGGAAGGATCAAATTGATATCAGAAACTATTTTATTAGTTTGGAAAGAAGTAAGTGGAATAGTTTTTCTTTTTTTGACTAAGATGTATCTGGATTTGAAACAAAAATTGTATTGTATTGGTACATTATATAAACCAATGGTTTTTTCGTCTGAAAAAACTAACATGGTTATGAGGAATTATAGATTATGAAACAAAATATTTTTAATGCCACAAATAATAATAAAATGTAAATATTTTTTAATAAATTTTGAATATAGGTAATTAGAATAAAAAGTTTTTAAAACTTGTTATCCTCTTTCCAATATAAATAAAGGGTTGTTATGCAATTGAAGTTCTTTTTTGCTCTTGATGATGTATTTTTTAATAATTTTTGTATGAATTTAAATGTTTTTAATATTTTTCATGGAGCTAATTATATTTATTTATTTAAGAATATATTTTAGATTATTAAAAATACTAATTTCAAGTAAAATTGTATAATTTGTTTAGAAATGGAAATAATTAGATGCATTTTTTTCGGAGTATGTTAAAGTTATTTATACATTCTAAAGCCGATTTTAAACTGTTCAAAGTAATAATGTCACTAAAAATTATATAATAATTTAGAAAAAACAATATTTATGATATTAATTTATAACAATCTTCCTCTTTTCCTTTTACTTTTTAAGTTATTTCAATCGATTTGATAAAATCTTGTATGTAATAATTTAGATCATTCAATTATAGAGTAACATTTTTAATTAAAGTAAATGATATAGTCCAAAAATATGTTACCATATAATGAATGATTGTTAACAACTATAGCTATTGTATGTATTTTCCTACATAGGGTTTTTTTAATAATTTTGATATAGCTATTGTATGTATTTTCTTACTTGGGATTCCTGTAATAATTTTATGGTTGATGACAGATCTAGATCCAACATCAAGCTATGTGTATATTGGGTTTACTCAGGATTTTACACTGGTATGATTTCTATTTTGTGGTCAATGGATTTTATAATTTTCTTTTGAGACATGGATATGGTTAAATCTAAATGTATTTATTTTTTTAATTTTTTTTTTAATAACATCTATAATTTTTTTAAATAATTAAATTTTAGATAAAATTTATTTTAAATATTAAAAAAAAAAAATGTATAAACTAAATAGCTAATTAAAATTAAATAATTTAATATTAAGAACACTTTCTCTTTTACTACCATGTATAAAGGAACTAAATTTATATAATACAAATTAATAGGCACACTATGATATAAAAGCACAATATTTATATAATAAACTGTAACAAACATGCAAGAATATAAATGAATAATATTTATATAATAAAATGTAAGAATATAAATGAATAATATTTGTATAATAAAATTTAATAAACACAAGTCATTTTACAAAGTTAGGAAAATGTTTACTTTAAGTATGGAATCTATTTGATGGTCATGAATGTGAATTTGTTAATTCATCCTCTTGAGATGTTCATTTTATGTATAATTTTTTCAGTGCTTAATCTCAAGTTGACATATGCCCTTTTTAAAGTAAAAACTAAATGTTGCCTAATGATTTTCTAGTATTGCAATGTTGTATGGAAATAACATTAAAAAAAAATATCCCATTCATTCATAATCATATATAAATATTTTGATGTATGTTGAACATTCCAATTTTATATCCACTTAAAATAAATAAAAATAAAGATACAAACTTGTATTTTTACTTGGGAGATGATTAATTCCTATCATTTTTAAAAATATTTTAATATACATTTTAAATAAATTATTTAAATATACATATTAACTAATATATTTCTTTTTTTTGTAAATTCCGTAGTACCTAGCCATTTTATATTATAGGGGAAAGTTGCATCAAAATTTACATCCAAAATTGAGTGCCTCAACCTGCCCGAAGGAAACCAAGTCTATTGGCCATCTCAAGAAGTTATAAGCTAACCAGAATCTATATTGTCTCTTACGCTTAGTAGCAGCTAACTTAACACGACTATGTCCATAGAAACTACACATGAAACTGATAAGATATAATGTATCTCGAGTCATTCAAAATTGAAAGCAAAACATGAGGCTAATGAAAACATGAGATCAAATATTAGTAGCTAGATCCTTGACAGGAAATCCTGAAGGCTTGGCATCCTGTAGAAGACGGAGTTTTTGTTCAATATTTCCAATTCGGGCATGTTGCTGATGTTGGACCTTGGCCATTTCACACATCTCTTGCTTCAGATATTAGATTTCAAATAAAACTGATGAGTAGGATTGAATTTCTTTTTTATGAAGGCTCTCTATGGCTCTTTCCAACACACACTTCAATTTCCAATATGTTTTAACAGATTGTTGAAATAAGGAGACTCTACCCCTAGTATTACCTGGGTCCAGAATAAAATCCATTCTATCCTTTTGCTCACTTATATCAATTTCGGCTTCCTCTGAATCTTGTTCCCATTCTGCAATTGTTACTTTGATATCCTCAGGGGTAGTAGACTCATATGTATCAGCTAAATTTTCCATAGTTTCCACATTAGATTTGCGCCCTCGTTTACGAGATGGAGGAGTTCTAGCAACACTCTGCCCAGATTTTTTCCTAGCCATGAAATCTGGAAACAGAGATTCAGATAGGACATGAAAACAAGTTCGACAGAGACTCTCTAAAGACGTGAACTAGGTGAAGGCCAAAATATGCAGAAGGTGAAGAGCTAACAGAGGATTAGAAATAGAGCTATAGAGCCAGTATGTAGAATAAAGGCTATAGGCGGAACTGAAAATATACAGCTGAATAAGAATTAAGTAGAACCAGAGAGAATTGAAACCCCATTGATTTAAGACTAAAACATTTTCTGAAGGCTGGGAGCGTGAATTAGACAACTTAGACAGGTTTATAGTTTTGCTGAAGATTGAAGCATTAGAGTCATATGAATTCAGATAATGAGAAAACAGAGACGCATAATAAGTAGATATGCTGGAACCCCCATTCTGAAAAGCATTCTTTCTATCATACTGAATAAAAAAATATGCTTCAGGGCTTCTAAAACGAGGAATGGAAGCTAGATTCAGAACAATGTCAAAAACTTTGAGAAGATAAATAAACAGAAAAGCCATCACGTGACTAGATTTCATTTGTTGGGCACATAATTTGTATGTAAGAGAGCTCAGGTGAGAAGACTTAACATACCGAAGAATCCTGGAGCACTGTAAGGAGCACTGACTAGAGCCGACCATAGCCAAACACAGCAACCAGAACAGGAGAGGAATAAGAAAATTAGTTTGGAGGTTACATTTACATAGCAAAACCTAGTGCCAGTAACCAAAATGACACCACCTTTCAAAGTTAATGCATGGAGTATAGGTGACAAACGTCATCATTCCTATCAGAGGTGGGAGAATACTACCATAACGAGAGATCTGACAGGAAATAATTGTTGGGAGTATATGCATAAATGTGAAGTACAAGCTATTCCGTTAGACTGACAGGCACCCCGATCGGGGATATTAACTAATATATTCCAATATCAACTTCTTATATATAAAAGAAAAAAAAAATTAAATATTGTAAAATGTTACGTGTAAAAGTAAAAATATTCAATATAGTAATTTTAACCACAAATCCAGCTAATAGAGGGATTGTGACATACACAGATACCAAAAATTAAATAAAAAATTACTTCTTACTTTACCCAAAACTAAACTTACTATTCTACACTAATCCAAGTAAGCACTCTAATCCTAAACTAACATATGACATTATACTATTGCCCACCATCGAAAATTTTGTCATAATATATGTTTTGGTTTAATGTTTATGGTATTAAACTGGCGGCATCAACTTTAATATTGCTTAAGGTTTTCAATCCGCATATGGCAAGATATTTTGTAACCTTGATACAATCAAGATACAACTAGTACTTCAAGGAGAATAAATGTGGCAGGTACATTTAATTTAACCCCTGGACAGATGTGATATTCACCACGATCATGTGCGTTTTCGAGGATCTCTCCTGATATCTCCACCGTTAAGTTCTGGGTGATCAATGGTGATTATTTTAGGTAGTAATTACCTTGTGATCCCCTCCAACCCTAGGCTTTACTGGAATTTTTTTACTGTGCATGAGTTTAGCTCTTCCACTCTGGGTGTTATCTTTGCTGTGATTTGTTTCCAAACTTCAGCTCCACCATTACTGAGATTTCCCCTCTGATTTGGGAATGCATCACAGGTGAAACGACCATGGGTTTGGTAGCATGATGGTTTGAAGTCTCATTTGTAGAACGACGTGCACTATAGGAGGAATGAGACCTCTGATGTCATGGTTTCTCTTGCCATTTCAGTGTCTGTGCTCCTTACCACCTCTCAGGTAAGAAAACAATTCCGCTTCCTTGGCTTTTAAAGTCTTTTCCTATGCATACATATTCTCAAGGTTTAAACTATTAAATCGAGTTCCTTATTCACCTTATTCCTCAGTGTTTAAGGGTTTTCAATGCGAATATTAATTTATCATGGCGAAAACTTCTTCCATAGGTAAAACCATATCGATTTCCTTGAATTGTCACTAGAAAATTTGGCTGAAATTCTGACGGCCAATTCGTCGCTATTCCGACACACAGTCATCGCAAGAGCGACAGTTCGAGGGAAGAGAAAATGTGGTTTTCCATACCATCGCAGTTCCGACGCAATTAAAAACTGTCGCACTATCGACACTTTTTCCATCGCTTCCAAACAAGCGTCACTCTTCCGACATTTCCCAATCCGTCGCATTTCCGACCTTTGTAAACTGTCGCACTTCTGACGAAATGTGGTCCGACGTTTTGAACGTCGCTCTTCCGACGTTTGTAAACTGTCACAATTACGATGAAATGTGGTCCAACATTTTGAACGTCGCTCTTCCGACGTTTGTAAACTGTCGCAATTCCGACGCAATGTGGTCCGACGTTTTGGACGTCGCTCTTCCGACGGTTGTAAACTGTCACAATTCTGATGAAATGTGGTCTGAAATTTTGGACTTCGCTCTTCCGACGTTTGTAAACTGTCACAATTCCGATGAAATGTGGTCCGACTTTTTGAACATCGCTCGTCCGACGTTTTTATATTGTCGCTCTTCCGATGTTTTTAATCTGTCACAATTCCGATGCTTACAAGGCGTCGGTATAACGACGGCGGGTTCAATTTAAAAAAAAAATGAAACTTTAAAAGAGGAAAAACGTTGTTTTGAATATATTATATGAAGTAAAACAGTCCATGAAGTCATTACATTTTCACATCTGAAGATTTGAACCCAAATATCCATCCAGAAAAGTGGAAGTCCCACCCTAGACAATGATAGAAAAATACCCCATGTCACATACAAGGACATGATATAAAACCCAGTAACGGTCCACATGGAGATTATCGACAATCTGAGAAAGCATCCAAATATGCCCAAGGCATCTATAAGAAAGTGAAATAGCAGTATGTAGAATAGTAAAGCAACAGATAAAGTACGTACCGACGTCCATTGTTCCAAATACAAATTAAAGTACCCAAAATCCTTGAACAGAGAAAAACGCTAATCATGTGAGGAGTGTGATATGTCCAAAATATAAAAAGACCATCAGACCATATCAATAAACCAGCAACATAGACTAGCATAGCTATTTTTGAAGGCAGAGTGATAAACATTAATCATTTTTTTTCACAAGAGAAAAAATGTTGTTTTGAATATATTATATGAAGTAAAACAGTCCATGAAGTCATTACATTTTCACATCTGAAGATTGGAACCCAAATATCCATCCAGAAAAGTGGAAGTCCCACCCCAGACAGTGATAGAAAAATACCCCATGTCACATACAGAGACTTGATATAAAACCCAGTAACGGTCCACATGGAGATTATCGACAAATCTGAGAAAGCATCCAAATATGCCCGAGGCATCTATAAGAAAGTTAAATAGCAGTATGTAGAATAGTAAAGCAATAGATAGAGTACCGACGTCCATTGTTTCAAATACAAATTAAAGTACCCAAAATCCTTGAACAGAGAAAAACGCTAATCATGTGAGGAGTGTGATATGTCCAAAATATAAAAAGACCATCAGACCATATCAATAAACCAACAACATAGACTAGCATCGCTAGTTTTGAAGGCAGAGTGATAAACATTAATCATTTTTTTTTCACAAGAGAAAAAACGCTGTTTTGAATATATTATATGAAGTAAAAAAGTCCATGAAGTCATTACATTTTCACATCTGAAGATTGGAACCCAAATATCCATCCAGAAAAGTGGAAGTCCCACCCCAGACAATGATAGAAAATACCCCATGTCACATACAGGGACATGATATAAAACCCAGTAACGGTCCACATGGAGATTATCGACAAATCTGAGAAAGCATCCAAATATGCCCGAGGCATCTATAAGAAAGTGAAATAGCAGTATGTAGAATAGTAAAGCAACAGATAGAGTACCGACGTCCATTATTCCAAATACAAATTAAAGTACCCAAAATCCTTGAACAGAGAAAAACACTAATCATGTGAGGAGTGTGATATGTCCAAAATATAAAAATACCATCAGACCATATCAATAAACCAGCAACATAGACCAGCATCGCTAGTTTTGAAGGCAGAGTGATAAACATTAATCATTTTTTTTTCACAAGAGAGAAAACATTTTTTTGAATATATTATATGAAGTAAAACAGTCCATGAAGTCATTACATTTTCACATCTGAAGATTGGAACCCAAATATCCATCCAGAAAAGTGGAAGTCCCACCCCGGACAATGATAGAAAAATACCCCATGTCACATACAGGGACATGATATAAAACCCAGTAACGGTCCACATGGAGATTATCGACAATCTGAGAAAGCATCTAAATATGCCCGAGGCATCTATAAGAAAGTGAAATAGCAGTATGTAGAATAGTAAAGCAACAGATAGAGTACCAACGTCCATTGTTCCAAATACAAATTAAAGTACCCAAAATCCTTGAACAGAGAAAAATGCTAATCATGTGAGGAGAGTGATAACCATCTGCAGAAACGCGGGCTCGCTTGTAAGATTAGGCTCGCTTGATTCCAAAATTGGTAACCATCTGTTGCATCCTAGATGTAAGGTTTAGGCTCGCTTTTTTCCATTAGTAGCCCGCTACAACATCCACCTTGTTCATAGAAAAAAAGTTCCTGTACTAGATATACAGAGAAATAGTATAATACGTAGACCATATAAACATGGCTCTGTATTTCAAAAAACAGGTTTAAAATAGAAACAGGGCAACATTTTTTTTTCTAAGTAAAGTTAATCTATTAACAGTGGGAATAAAATTACACCGAAGTCAAAATCATTGCCTAGCTCATGGCAAATTTTTCATCAAAAAATCAAAAAATTAAGAAGACTGCCCTCATACGGGGAAACCAGTCTTGAATGTTTAATTTACAGAATTCAAAAATATTACAAAGGTCCAGCACAGTAAAATAATCTAAAAGCAACCCAATTAAGTGGGTCGTGAAGCAAGAAAAACAAATTAACCAAACTACTCCTCCGGCTCCTTGACGATTCGGTACCATCCTTCGAAAGGTCCAGGATCGCTAGGTGCTACCTCCACATTCATGCCACGGCTCCCCTCCTGAAGGCCCGAATGCTGGCCGGCTTTTTCCGAGCTCAGACCCGCCAGACGGGTGCATTCTTCCTCCATTTGGGCCTCCTCGCGGAAAACCACAGTGACTGAAGCTGTAATTCGTGGGCGGTTGAGAGAGAAATTAAAGGAAAATTGCGCAGTGCGTGTCGTGGGAGAAGGTGAACTAGCGATGAGGAAACGAGTAGCAGGGGAATCCATATGGTGGCCAGATCCTACAACCCAACCCCGCCCACTCCTAGTATTTGGATAGCGACCTACGTAATAATCATTGGACTGGCTGGACGACAACTCGGTTGAGGGGCTGGAGGGAGCACGTAGGAGTTGACCTCTAGTGCTCCCCCTGTGGCAACGCATCCTTTGACGCACCCGAGGCATGGGTGCGGTCTCACTAGCAGTGGGCACAAGAGGAGATGGAGAAGCAGAATTCCAAGAAACAGAGGAAGACATACAAGGACCAGACCGAGAGAAATGCAGATATACAGCAAGGTCTACGCAGCAGTTCAGCTGGCCACTTCTCCTTCTCATCACAGTGAGCAGGCAGTGTAACCCAGCAACCGGCTCGTCTAAAAAACCATAGCGAAATTCCATTTTATCGATCTGACTGCAATGCAATCAAAGGACGCCCATCATAATTAATCTCTGATCATTAATGAGAGCTAAAGGCCGGATCATATTGGAGCATGCAGAATCGCTAACAGGAGTGGAGGTCCGATCTTGAACAGTGTTAAAACTTAATGCGATTAGATGTGGAAACCTTGGAACTTAATTGAACAGCGTTAAAACTTAATGCGATTGATATGAAATCACCACATCCATGTCCCATAGCCTTAAACACCATCGAATGCACCCGCAGCCAAGAGCAGGGCAAGTTCTGATTGAAGACACGTGGCAGAAATTGATTGGAGCAGATCTTTGTTTGGGCCGCTCACGCAGTGGAAATATGGACCAGAAAAAGATTAGGGTGAATTTGATAAGAAATTCGCGTCACAACTCTCCCTCTGTATGCCAACCCAACTTCGGACCCAAAAAATATTAGGGCGGAATTCATTTGGTTTTCGCGTCCCAAAATTGGCCGACGTCAGCAGGCTATTTTGGAACGCGAATTTGGTTTGAATTATGGTTTATCGCCGTTTTAAGTCCGGCGGGCTCGACTTAAGAATAATTTTGTTTGATCCCATCTTATAAAATTTCTGTTGGTTTTCTTTGATAATACACATATTTATAATAAATCATGGGAATACCACACTAGTAAACATGTGGAAAAGTTATATAAATTATTGAGAACAATCATTTTTATGTAAAAATATCCAAATGTGCTTTTTGGAAATAAGAATTCGAGTATTTGGTTCATATTGTTTTAAAGGAAGGAGTGAAGTTGGAGCCTCAAAATATGCAAGCTATTACAAAATGACCTATTCCTAAGAAAATCAAGGTTCTTAAAATATTTTTTAGACTTACATGATTAGTATGATGATAATTATGAAATTTCACAAAACAATCACTAGCTATTTTGAAGGATGAGATATTAGAACTTCAGCTTGATGAGGATTTTTTAAGAGCTTTATTTCTTCTTTTGAAATCAAGAAAATATTCTCCCAAACTGAAAAAATGTGTTCTTGAGATAATTTCTGAAAATTATGAAAATGAAATTAAACTTTTGCATTCTCAAATTTAGTCATACAATTTCCGAAATCCTAAAGAATTCTTTGAAAATCTTCCTTCTCCTAAGCAAGAGGAAATTGTACTATCTTTTGACTTGCATATTGAGGATGATTATTCTTTCAAACACAAGACAGAAGAAATAGTTTCAAGGCTTAATATTCAAAATACAACTGAGCAACCAGTCAATGAAGGCCTATAAGTAAATAACATACATCATACTTTTATTGATCCTATATCAGATTATATGGAGAATATTTTTAGCCCAAATCTGCAAACATGTTTTCTCTATAAGGATCAAATACATCAAAAGTGGCCTTTACACATCATATCATTTATTATAAAGGCACATGATCATAATGTACTTCCAATTTTGATCACAAGCAATCAAGTTATCCATTTATTGTTACAGCTACTTGATTGGCTTCATTGGCATTTTTGTATTACCTGATTCAATAAGATTTTTAGTAGATTGAGTAGGTAGATGAGTGCCAATAAGCTCAGAATTTTGAGCATTTTTTTTTTAGTTTTCAATTTTCAGTTAGTTTTTCATTAAGTTGGTTTGAAAACTTTTGTGTGTTGTTTTAGTTTCAGATCAGATTTCAACTTGTAGAAGACAGAAGACATTTACAGGTTCACCAAGGTCAATGGATGAGGACAACTGACCTGCTGTTCTTGACTTTTCACTAGGAAAAGCCATCCCCAAGTGGAGCCAATGTTAGACTCCTATACCAATAGGTGTCATATTTCATGATTGACTTGATGGGCTATGTAATATGTTCATACCTTTTCTTGCTGCAAAGGTTTTCCATATTATCAAAAAATAAAAGAAATTTAAAAAATGTAAAGAGGGTATACCCTAAAATAAAAATAAAAGGGTAAAAAGAATTAAAATGGCCAAAAAAGTAAAAGAAAATGAACCCCACCGAAAGAAAGGCCAAGGAAAGTGTGCAAGTCTAAATGCCACTACTTTTTGCTCTTATGTAATAAATAAAATTGTGTGCAACTTGTATCTTATGCCACAATTTATGAATAGTCAAACAATTTAAGCTTGGCTATCTCATCTTTCAATTTCATGTTTTAGAGATAGAGAATAAAATCTGACCAAATTGTTTAATCTTGGCAGATAAGTAGATAGGTAGAGTAAATAAAAGGAGCTCAATATCTTAATCTGAGCCCTTGGATGTAATAATGTTAGACTTAGATAGATTTCTACATGTAAAAGAAAAGAAAGTGTGATAAGAGTTTGCCAGTCTAAGTTCACCCTAATAAAGAAGAAAAAATGGTAGAGTAAAGTAGGTAGGGTAGGTAGATGATGTTGTAGAATTGCATGTGATGGACAATGACTCTAAATGTGTTAATATTTACTTTCATCACAAAGTGCAAAGGAAGACACTATACTGGAAGAAATTCAAAGCAAAGCAAAGTCAAAGTTATTAACTTCCCTTCTCATCTTCCCCTAAAGTTTTACTAATTTCCCCTAAGTACTAAGGTATTTGAAAATTAGAGGGGCTCAAGGCATTTCCTTGACTTTTGGAGGGACCGGACCCTCGGCCCAATAATTGGAAAATCCTAAGTACTTGAAGTCATTCTTCATAACATTCACTCATTTCTAAACATCTTTTCCTAAGTAAAATCCCATTTTACTTAGAAAAATTATGCATTATTTCATAAAAAACCCTCAAAATCACATGTTATTCCAAGTCTAAGTGATGAAGTGATTATAATGCAATTTGCTTTTAAATATTCACTTTCTTAGTTATATTAATGTATTTTGAGTTTACATTGTCCCCTTTTCATATTAACATTTATTTTATGTATTAAATCCTTACAAAAATAACCTTCTCCTATTATATATAACTTCTTTTTATATAATATCCCCAAAAACCCATTAATAAATTTTAGCCAAAGTTATTTATTCCCACATGTTTAAATAAAAAACCCACTTTATGCCCCCTTTGGCTAAATATATCGTAACATTAAATTCCGCCCCCTATGGTAATTAGATTAATCTGATTTAATTATGATATAATAAAAGTATATTGAACAAATAATGAAAACATATTTTATTACGTGTATTAATACAAAAATAATTCTTTCCCTGTGTATTTCAATCCCCCGACTCCCTTTCCCAAGGTTAAAACTATAAACCCTTTGTAAAATCCCCAATACCTCCCTTAACTGCTAACCTTGGTTAAATCATTTCCCGATCACTTTCCTGCATTTTTATAAACAAATTGATTAATCCTCACGATTAATTAACTCCGCCAATCATATTCCCCCCGATGAGATTAATTAACGTTTAATTGCGTCGGGCCCTCCATATTAAATCCCCGTCACTTCCGCGTCCCCATCGCCATTCGATCAACCCATCTGAGATCAACAGTTATTAATGATATCGCTAGCCATCTGCGTCCTAACAATAACACGCGATGGCCCGGCGGTTTTCAAACAGTGTCATGCCACGCGTCAATCATTCTATGGAATCGCTTGCCCTCCACCCAAAACCACTTTTCCCCAAAAGCAGTGCGATGGAAACTGCTTACTGCTTGCCTCCCGTGACTCATCCTCCGTACCTGTTGACGTTATCCATTAAATAAATAAATAAAAACCCGTCACCCTTTGGACTTTGTGAATAAAATAATTTTTCCCGCGTCATTTTCATTATTCTGTGAACGACCAAATTCTCATGCAGAGAATTTCAACAACAAACTGTCAAGCACCATCAACTGTATTTTTCTGAAGACAATTGCATACCAGTAATCCAGAGTTCATATGCCATAGCCTGTACCTATTTAATCACTGTTCATCTCCCAAAAGACAGTTATTTACCCCAATTCCCGTTAAAACTCTCTGAAATCCTAGCTTTTGTTTTAAATTCCACATGAAAGACAGAAACAGAGTTCAATTTGGTCTTGTTCAATCCCCAGAATTGTAAATTGCATTCCCAAAACTTGTAATTGTGTTTGTTCTTCAAAAAAACCCGAAATTCATTTCTGAATCCACAAGAACCAGAAATGGAGGTTCTAGTGGCTCTGAACGTCGCACCTTTGCATTCCCCTCACAGATATTTAGACTATCTGCCCCTAGCAGATAGATATTTTCAAATTAAAGACCTTGTTCTTAGTGATAATACTCTTCGAACCTTTTGCCGCTTCAGAGATAACTTTATAAACAATTCTGATATTATTGGATTATGGGAATCCAATCTCCCCATGTATCTTCTCCCCTCAGTCCATATTTTTCCTGAGTTAATTCATTACTGCCATGCAAACTATGACCCCAATCAAAGAGCAGTTTTGTCCCTGAGTCAGAACATCCTTTTCCCAATCACTACTCAGTCGATAAATGAAATGTTGCAATTTCAACTTGGTCAAGCCCTCACTCCCCTGTCCATGGGAGAATTACTTGAAAATTCTGCCAATTTGTCCCATGAAGAGTTAAATCACATTTTTCAAACCTTCATGTTACCAGAGCATCAACCCAAAGGCCCTCCCCCCTATGGTTGTACTTTTTTCGCTGATGTGGGCAGGCTTATTCTGAATATGATATCCTTTATCATGAGTTTCAATACTAGTGAATGTGTTGATCAATTAACCCTAGTATTGTTGTCTATATTTACCCCTGGACAGTCCCCTGCTGTCAAGTATGATTTTGCATCCTACATTGCTGATAAAATCCATGATCAGTTCATGAGATTTGAGAATGAAAAAGTGTTCAAATATTCTTCTGTTATATATCATCTCATGATTTATTACCAATCAGAAATTTTCCCTTTCCATGTTCAGAAACTTGATGCCAAAGGAAATCCTAGGTCTGTGATATTTTGGTCTGCCATCACCCATAATTCCTATGATTCTCCTTACTCCTATAATGAGTTTATTGACCTATTTGTACACCCTGCAACCACTTTGTTAATAGGATTTTCCCCTCCTAGAGTCAATAATGAAATCAAGAAAATTCTACAGCTCTCAAAACAATATAGGGTAGGTGACTGGTACTTGTATCAAAATCACACTGAGATCAGAATATATGGATGTGAATTGTGCCCATTCAAGTTGCCCAAATATGTCCCCATGAGACTCTTTGCACTAGAGTATTTCAGGCAGATGATTAACTTAGATATATTTCATTTCTGCAATGCAAAGAAAAAGGCTCAATTCAGGATCAAAAGTCAATTAGGTCCCTTTGTTTGTAACTCTAGAGATCCTGGAAAGGAAGCAGAAAGAATCTTAGAAGAATATCTCAGATTACAAAAAAGTTTTTACTGGGTGCCTTATGACCCAAATAGCTTTATCTGTGATAGAAGAATGAAAAATAAACTATCACCATACATTCATCACAAAATTCCAGAAATTGAACAATATGCCAATATGGATGAATGGATGGAAGGAACATTGGTAGAACAGGATAGTGAGCAGGTGAATGTTGAAAATGTAATGAAAGACCTTGAGAAAATTCTTGACCTAGACTCTTTTGGACAGGTGTAGATACCAGGTATTGGTCCTTCTTCTGCAGGGACTTCTTAACAAAATTTACAGGAGATCAGTGCATTGGCCACAGTACAATCTAAAGGAAAAGAAAAGGAGCCTGACATACAAGTATTTGAAAATTTCACAATGACAGAGAAACCTGAGACTTCTAAATAACGGGGTCAAGTACAAATTCCTCCTATTGAGATCAATGAGCCATAAATTTCAATTTTACAAACTCCTATCAATATAGAAAAAGGCAAGAAGAGAGATGTTGAAGTTGCTACCCTGTTGGTGGATCTTCAGAACAACCTCATGCTAAAAGACAAAAATTAAATCCTCTTCCAGAAGTAGATTTTGTTCAGGAAATTCTTGATAGCCAGAAAGAAGATTTGGATAGTCAACAAACAGGTACAGTCAGTGGGGCATCCACTACTTTACAGAGAAAAGCGATGCAAAAGCAATAGAGTGTTGAAATATCTTCTTTCAAACCACCAGTTAAAGATGCAGGAGATACAAAGAAAACCTTTATCATTATAAAAGCCAGGAATGATCCACTAAGACTCCAGGTTTACAATCAGTATTTGAATATGGCTCCTTAGAGTCAAGAAAGATTGATGTCAGCTTATGACATTCAGCAAGGCAAAATGATAATGAGTCACTTCAAACCAAAAGTGCAGCAGCCTCAAACAGCTGCAGATTATATTAGAACAAATTTTCAAGTCTTAGCAAAGGATATTCATCCCTTAGATAAGATTGAGTTACATAAGAAGACTGGTGAAATGATCTATTCTACTCTGACCGATAAAGCAATGGCAACTCAGAAGTTGCAGGATTCCTTGGAGAACACTAATGCACAATTGCAGCTTGAAAAAGCCTCTTCTCAGACCAAAGACAACATGATAAAGACATTGGAGGAAATAATCATTGGATTGGGTCACAATCCTAAAGATGTCAAAGGTATAGAGGCCCTAATCAAGAAAAAAAATGATGATATTGCAGCTTTGAGAAAGCAGTTGAAATTTCCAGCTTCAAGACATCCACAAACTGAAGAGATGATAAAGAAAAATTCTGAAGAAGAAATGATGGACTTGCTTTTGAAACTGAATGAGCAACTAAATGAAACAGAAAAAGAGCTGGAATAGGCATTAAAGAACAAGCATTCTACTATTCCAGCATCAACAACAAAGGCAATTACAGGTACAGGTCAACCAATAGAGCTATCACAGGTAAATACTTCCAATTTGAGTTCTGAAGAATTAATAAAGTAAATGAATGAATTGAAACTTCAAGTAACAGAACTCCAGCACATAAAGTTACAACTTACTAATTTAGAACAAAGATATGATCTCTAAAAAATGAGTGTTGCTGATAAAACGAGAGAGGTCAAAAGATTAGAAAAATTGGTTAAAGCATTGGAAAAAGATCTCACATTGGAGAAACCTTTAAAAGAAATAAATGAAATTCTTTGGCAAAACATTATCCAATCAATAAAGGATGTCTGGTCTTCAATTCAAATTATGTATGAACAGAATGATTTAGTCAAATTGGCTATAGAAAAAGTTCAAAGTGCAAGAGAAGAATTGGGAAATAGGCCTGAGGAAGCCAATCAACTCATACAATTTCTAAACACTCAAACCAGACACCAAATTGCAGAACATGGTATTCAGGACAGGACCAGAACAATTTTGGAAATAAAAAGAGTTTTTACTAAGAGAACCCTTATGCAGAATCTAGAATGAAGGTGCTCAGATATGCAAGAAGAAATCATTGCCTTCAAAGAAAGATTTCATATTTTGTTGAAAAAGGGATTGCTGAGTCCTATAGTTTCAGAGGATAAACTAATGGACCTTGAAAGCTATGTTGAAAAATTGGACAAGTATGCTGACAATCAGGCCAATTCTTCAACCAGTACATCAGAAGCAGCATTGCCAACAGGAAAAAATCTTCATGACAGATTGGAAAATTTATTTTATCTTGAGCATGAAGTAAATCATTTGTTTCCAATTCATCCTACCTTTTTCAGATATATTGAGGCTAATGAAACATTAAGAAAACTTCAATGGACCAGAATACAAGAAGATAAATGGTGGGAAGAACTGTTTGAACTTTTGTAAAATCTATCCTTATATGAATTTTTTCCTATTTACTACAGTATACCATGATAAAAAGGATAAACAGAGGTCAAAGTGTATCAGTGAAAAAAAAGAGTATCGGTAAAGCAAGGCAGTCAGAACAGAATTACTGAGGATGACAGCAACGGGCCAAAACATAGGGCCTGCCTCCAGCACATTCTCAAAAGAAGGAAACAGCACAACATCAGTTACTTTTTATCTTATCTATGAGACCATTTGTCTCTATTTTTATTGTAACTTATTCATGAGTCACCCTAGATTATATTTCAATTTGTTATGAGATATTTTTTATAATTTTTTGTATAAATACTCCCTCAATTAGAGTATCGAGGGTGGATTCTTATACTTTGTTGTAATATTGACTTTTTCAAAATAAAGAGCTGTTGGAGAAATTTTTTGTGGCTTGTTGGATGATGAATTGATGCGAAAGACTTTTTACAAGATTCATGTGTCAAACTACGGATCAATAAGTCATCTTTCTCTTGTGTTTTAAAGTCTTTATATATGTTTATCATATCACTGTGTTTTCATTTCTGAATAGCTAATGAAAAAGAGTAAATCAAAAAGTTCTTAAGTGTAATCTGATTTTAATCTTTGTTATTCTAAATGTTTTCTTCTAAATTGGTTTTAAACAGTGAATTCTTAATTGCTCCTATTTTACTAGTTTAATCATTTTGATTATTTAGTAAAGAATACTTGAATGCTCCTAATTGATAATCACTCAATTTCCCTCTTTGAATGTGTTGAAAGATTCTTAATTGCCTTTCATCCATTTTAATTCCATCTCATTCGCTTTAAAGATCTAAAATTTTTCTCTGTTTGATTATCTTGCCCTGTAAAACCATCTTTTGTTTAGAAACTTAATCCAGTGAAGCCATCTTTTTGACTCCATAGCCCAATGGCCTGAATTACTTCAATCTTTCCCTCAGCTATCGAATTCCACCACCTAAATTCAATCAAAACCCTTGACCTTTATAACTATCCTAATATCTCTCAAAAAAAAGCTAAATTTTAAAGAGAGAGCCCTCTCTGGGTACAGATTGGCTAGATTCTGTACCTAAAAGATTGGTTTGTGGTTACCTCGGACCCCTTTCCTCTTCTCTACAACTTCAAGGAAAATCCGAGTGATAACATAGTTAGTGTTAGACTCCTATACCAATAGGTGTCATATTTCATGATTGACTTGATGGGCTATGTAATATGTTCATACCTTTTCTTGTTGCAAAGGTTTTCCATATTATCAAAAAATCAAAAAAATTTAAAAAATGTAAAGAGGGTATATCCTAAAAGAAAAATCAAAGGGTAAAAAGAATTAAAATGGCCAAAAAAGTAAAAGAAAATGAACCCTACCAAAAGAAAGGCCAAGGAGAGTGTGCAATTCTAAATGCCACTAGTTTTTGCTCTTATGTAATAAATAAAATTGTGTGCAACTTGTATCATATGCCACAATTTATGAATATTCAAATAGTTTAAGCTTGGCTATTTCATCTTTCAATTTCATGTTTTAGAGATAGAGAATAAAATCTAACCAAAATTTTTAATCTTGGCAGATAAGTAGATAGGTAGAGTAAATAAAAGGAGCTCAATAGCTTAATCTAAGCCCTTTGATGTAATAAGGTTAGACTTAGATAGATTTCTACATGTAAAAGAAAATAAAGTGTGATAAGGGTTTTCCAGTCTAAGTGCACCCTAATAAAGAAGAAAAAATGGTAGAGTAAAATAGGTAGGGTAGGTAGATGATGTTGCAGAATTGCATGTGATGGACAATGACTCTAAATGTGTTAATATTTACTTTCATCACAAATTGCAAAGGTATACATTTAAGAGGGGGAACTAATACAACGTTAAAAAGAAAACCAGAGCACACATCTACAAATTACCTCCTTAGCTACTGTCACACCATCATTAACTATTTTTGGAGAACCATGCTTGCTCTCCGAGACAACATTTTTCCCTTCGCCCCAAGGGTGACTCCAACAAGATCAGCAAGTTTGTTCACACCGCCTGCAAGACAAATTGACAATGCTTTCAGTAAGTGTGCAATTGAATGCCAGACCATATGCCAAAAAAACCCTCCATGAAAAATTAAAATAACACATTAAAATCAAATATAAGTGGACAAGGAAAGATCCACCGCAATGAAGTTTCACGTGCAGGTGACCTTCCTTTAAACATAATTTTTTCTCTGACCTACAATTTTTTTTTCACTGAGCCATCCTTGTTGAAGTACAACTCCTTTTCCATAGCTCTTGTATTAACTACCTTCTCTCTGTCGCGTAATCTCAGAGTCCCTCTTTTGCTTGAACGATTAAAGGAAATGGGTGAAAAAACTGAAAGAGAAGACAATTGTCTGCCATAATTATCAAACATTGCACCCAAATTCTTCCCCTTTCCATTGTTACCCAATGAGGTAGGTGTGGAAATTGTTGTCATACTACCCAAAGAAGAGGCCATCTTCTCTTATCATGAATATAGAATTACAAGATCCTCATATTAGTATGAACCATAAAAAACATGACTCTCGTTGCTAAAAACCACTTTTAAGTTGTCACAGGCAAACTAAACAACTATCACAACTTTTGGCAACTTCTGGAGCATTAAGAGAGAAACAACCAAAGAGAAATACAACCAAAATCCTCATTTTAATGAGACCAGACTATATATTTTCATTAAGATAATAGAAATAAATCACGACTATATTAAGGCCAGCACAAAACAATCTTTAACCAGCGTCTCTCGCTGCCTTCAGGTTGCCATGCTAGAGGTTGCATATTTTTAATTTAAATTCTTGACCTCTCGTGCCCATATATGAATGCATCCAATGGTATATCTACATCAAATGCTCCTTAATATCCCCAAAAAAAAAATCCCTACTACAAGAGCACCAATATTGATGGATCACCCCACACGATCCCACCCACTAGAAACGGTGAAAAAGGAAACCCAAGAAAACTTCTGAAATATCTCAAGATGACTATATGGGTGGTTCTTATGAATCAACCAACCATTCAGAACATGCTCATCAATTCAAACCATGAGTATTAGGTGACAATATTCAAGCAAGCACTGAATCGGATTTCTGAAGCTATGTTAGAGAAACCCTAAACTCTCACTGAAAATAGGTGAAATGTGGCACCACTCAGAGATTGACATTTTCCAATTGGTACAAGTGGTAGACAATTGGCATGCTCAAACAATGAGGTGATGCAGGAATGACATGAGGGAGAAAATATCAGAAAAGCCCCAAATCTAGAGAACTAAAGCTCATCACCAACCTGAGATTGACAACTTTACATGATGTAACCTATGAAATCGTAAATGGATAAATCATAGTAACAATAAAGTAACCTATGTAACAATAAATTCGGATTCATCCTGGGAGTGGTAATGGGAGAAATCATAGTGAACAACAGGAAACATGCAGATTTTCTTACAATCAAATAGATGAAAAAACACATACAAAAAACCTAGATAATAATCATGAACAAGCTTAATATTGAATTATGAACTGTAAAGGAAAATACTAAATGTGATATTACAAACCTGGTCAAGCGCACAAGAAAAAATATCTTGGACATGACCCTGGTTGACAAGTTGTATTGCTCATGATGCAAGAGGATTTGTACCTACACTGACAAGTCAATCAAAATCCATCATTATCTGTACAATAAATACAAGTAATTGATGTAGTATTTTTTACTCTAAGTTGCATTCTTATGATAATGTTAGAACATATGTTGAAAATGTCAAAACATACCTGAATAAGCTCCTCTTCGTTTCAAGAACAATTTATTGGAGTCGCATGAACTTGGAACAAGCCTCCCATGATCTAAAAGAGTAGCAACTAAGTCA
The DNA here is from genome assembly GCA_034641835.2 of Pinus albicaulis. Lineage (NCBI taxonomy): Eukaryota > Viridiplantae > Streptophyta > Pinopsida > Pinales > Pinaceae > Pinus > Pinus albicaulis. The sequence continues at coordinate 594,567,990 of CM076579.1, forward strand.
ACAGTGACTTTTTTGTTGCTACACTGGATCGAGGGAGGTTTTCTCCAAGATTAAATCGCTCCAATAAATTATTCTCTACTAAGCAGGGCCAACCACGTGAAGGTGGAAGCTCTTATGCCCCCCCCCCTCACATCACTCTCAATTCCCCAATACCCAATCTATATTTCATTTTTTACTTTCATGAGCATAAAAAAAAATATTCAATAACTAATAAAAAAACAATTCAACAAAAAGTACACAAGGAAACATTGAAATTAATGCTTGACATAAAAATAGTATGATAAATGAGTTTTTTATATAATGCAAAAAACGTTCCAAGTATGGTAACGTTTGTCTTATAATAATACAATATTTTACATTATCAAATTTTCTTTTTATTTTTCTTCTTCCTATTTCTAAAGCTCCTAATTACATCATAAATATCATCGTCCTCTGCTCCTGTTTCGTGCCTTTCGACCCGCACTGCTGACCTAGTTGCGTAGTCACGATGTCTGGTCTCATCCAGTGACGGGGCATCGCCTACAAAAACAGATAATATTAAATTTTAATTGTCAGTTTTTAAATATCATTGAACTAGTTCGGTAATATTAATAAAAAAAATGCAATGAGATTATTTACCTGGTGCACCAGTTGTCGCCGCTGACCTAGTTGCGTAGTCACGATGTCTGGTCTCATCCAGTGACGGGGCATCGCCTACAAAAACATATAATATTAAATTTTAATTGTCAGTTTTTAAATATCATTTAACTAGTTCGGTAATATTAATAAAAAAATTGCAATGAGATTATTTACCTGGTGCACCAGTTGTCGCCGCTGACCTAGTTGCGTAGTCACGATGTCTGGTCTCATCCAATGACGGGGCATCGCCTACAAAAACAGATAATATTAAATTTTAATTGTCAGTTTTTAAATATCATTGAACTAGTTCGGTAATATTAATAAAAAATTGCAATGAGATTATTTACCTGGTGCACCAGTTGTCGCCGTTGGGACTGTTTCCCTGTCTTCCTCTCTGGTGGTAAGATCCTCAAGGGAAACATTCTTTGTCATTTAAACAAAAAACGTTATAAGGACAACCATCAAGGTATAATTAGAAAAAATTATAAGTGGAAATTAATTACCGTCACGGCCCTCACTGATAGCAGCATTGTCGGCCTGGTCCCCACTACAATGATCGGGTTGCACGAGAGGATCATCTACATCTGGCTCTAAAACTGGGTTATTTGCCTCGTCAGTAGTGTTGCTCCCTTGATTTAAACAAAGTTGTTAGACATTAAATTTATGGACGAAAACAAAAATATTGAAAGGTTAATGTTTTACCTTATCAGGCATTCTGGATCTTGGGACCTGCCCTAAGCTTCTGCGACGTTCAACTACAGCTTGATAGCCGAAACGGAAAGCGATATTTTTATCTTCCTCTGTAGTTTATGTTCCGAAGTCATCACCCTACATTACATATGATTGTGTATTTTTAATCATATTTGATAGGATTAAAAAAACATTGGAAGGCGATACAATTAATTATAAGATGTTTAGCTACTTAATTACAATTCTTGCGGCTAATTTCAAGTAGTCGCCCTGGCCTAGCTTGTGATGGCCCTTTTTTTCAATCCTAGCCTTGGTTGCCTTTGAGGTGTCAGGAAACCTAGCATCAAAAGATTGAAGTCAGATATGACGTAGCACACTTTTATTTTAGACATAGAGAAAATTAAAGCTATTGAATTAAAGTTATAATTTACCTTGCGGGTCCAGTTGGCATTTTTCCTTCTTTCTTTGCCCTTTTCTCTTTTCCGTCATGGATGAGTGCTCTCCACTCACTCTCTGGAACTGCGAGAGGACACTCATATCTAGGGTTAAATTGCAATTGCGTCCTATAGGTGTCCCTGGTATATTTCAAATATTTGCCGGCTACCCAAGCCACCGCTGTTCTGTCAAATGTGCCGACCCCAAAAAGGGCTTCTAGATAATCTAGAAGTTCTTTTTTCAGGTTGGAATTCTGGGAATTCCACCCTGTGCATATGGTTGGGCCAAAAATTACCAACGCATGGCTCTCCAGAAACCTGTAGAACTCATTGTTTCCTACACAGAAAAAAAATAATAATAAAAAAAATAAAAAAAATAAAAAAAAAAGAAAAAGAAAAAGAAAAAAAAAGAAAAAAGATATTATCATTAATTTAAAAATAAAAATCACGATAAATATGTTTTAGATAAAGTACATGAAATAGTTAAAATATTAAAATTTACCTGGGAGTTGTACATGCTTTATAGGGACACCTTCATCGTTCACCAACAATGTGCCATTAATGGTCCCTATGGAGCTGACACGTGTAACTCCAAGAAATTCAATAATGTAGTTGGCCATATCAGCCTCATCATTGCCAACACATTCAGTGGTTGGCTGGGTATCTACTTGGGCAGGGTGTGTTTCTTGGCTGGCACCTAAAGGAGAAGAAGGTGTACGAGAGGGTTGTTGGGCAATCTCTTGCCCTTGTGTCCCACTACCACCAACATCGGATTCAGCAAGTGCCAGAAAATGCTACATACAAAAGAAATTTTTGTTATTTTAGTCAATGTAAAAATTAAAAATCAAACTATCACAATTCATCTAATGCAGAAAAAAAAAATATCCTTTTGACATTTTATTATTACCTGATATCTTTCTAGCTGGCTCATAAGTTGTTTTATCCTCTCTTCTATTTCACATGTTTGAGGCGCGTCTATCAAAGTATTAAATTCAGACCTTGCATCTCGTGCCTTTTTTCGCAACAAGAACACTGGAGATAGGGATGAAGAAAGCTCTTCCTCAAAGAGGGAACCATCAGGCGTACCATGGCTAGGTGTCTGCATATTTGAACAAAATTAATATTATTTCAATTATGTAAATAAATAAAATACCTGAAGATAGAGCAATGTTGGCACTTTACATGTTCTTCCGCTGGCCTTTTTTCGCGATCATCCCGTCTCGGGGTTGTTCCTGCACTGCTCTGATCAGTCTGCCACATTGCAATAAAATTATAAATGTAAAAACTTGAAAACAATATCTAACTTGAAAACACAAAATGAAAACTGAAATAATTTCTAATAAGACATCGGAAGACAGAGTTAGAGTTTCAAATATGCCTTGCATTGAATTCAGTCCTGGAAACATGTCATTGCACATTAAGGCAACAAAACAAGAGACGAGTTGACAATGAAGACCTTATTGAATATATTGTTGGAGAAACTTCTAGTAAATTTGTTGTGAAGACCTTGAGGATATTTTTGGAGCAACATTGTTGAAGCTGATGGTATAGCATTGTTGGAGACGATCTTGAAGGGCCTTGAAGTGAAGCTTTTGGAGCAACTATTGAAAAATCCTTAGAGCATTTAAGTAATGCACTTTCTATCTTCCATAACATTTTTCCTTTCAATATCCTTTAAACAATTTTGTTGATATTTAATGTTTGAAATCACGTTATAATTCCTTGATTATATGTGTTTGGGGACTTTCCCTTTGAAATTACCCAAAAATACCATGGCAATTTTATCTTCAGGATGCATGTCTGACCCTATTGTTCAATATTTTGATTGATAGTAGTAAACATAGAGAGTTAGGGGGCTCTTGACTTGGTTTGGTTGGGCCATTAGATCCCTAACATCTACTAGGGAGAACCCCCCTTGAGTTGGAGGAGAGCTAGATCGAAGTGAAAAGAGGTTGGTGAGGTGACAATGGGGCTATTCAATTACACATGGTATCACACTTTAGCTTTAGGACTTTATCTTGAGAAGTGCGAGATTTTGCTATATCAATTCTCAAATTGTTTACAACACTATTGTTAAGAACTAATAAGAAGTGATGTTGAGGGGGTTTTGGGTATAAGAAAAAATACCATTTAAAAACTAGGGTTCTCAGTCCTTGGCATTACTTCACCTAGGCCTAGGGGCACACTAGAATAATTTCACACTAAACCATGCAAACTTAAAAGTAACTTAACAGATCCATAAAGTAATAATAATCATAATTCCTAATTTCCTATTGTACGATATGATGCAAATTATTCAAACATGAAGAAATGAAGACATGCAATGTCTGAATTTCAAGATTGATGAACCAATACAAGAATTTAGAAACTACAACTTTGATTCAATAATCTGTGTCCTAACTCGAGGAAGGAATCTAGTTTGTAGTACAGAACATGCATCGTGTATTATCAATTCTTAATTGACAACAACTAAAGGTCATCTACCTCATCAATTCCTTCCCATTTTGTTTTTTTATGTTATATTCCTTATAAAAGTGTCAAATTTCTCTCAAAGTAAGCAACCACTGAATAAAATAAAAAATAGTTGAGATATGATTGAGAAATGGTCATTTATTTCTTGAAAGGATCTTCACAATTTCTTTGGTTTTTTTCATCTCAAGAAACAAGAAATGACCTAAGAAACTATCTTGATGTAATATAAGAAACAACACGGTGCAACGGCCATTTTCAAAGCCAAATGATTTCCATTGAGGACATGGCCTTTATTTGGTTCTTGTTTCATAGGAGTTTTGGCTAGAAATGGAACTTTTTTGTACCATTTCCAGTAGTAAAAAGGGAAAACCTTCTTTTTCCATGGGAAATAATTTACCTTTCCTTTTTCAAGATAATCTAAATCACAAAAAATATGAACTATACTGCACACATTCTTGGATAATGTGAAAGTGGAAAAGAAATACCCTACACAAGTGATGCACACATGTACATTTGAACACTAATAGATTTTTGTAGTTGAAATGCAATGCTTGTTTTCATTTAAATGTAGGGTTTTTAAAGCAGGGAGAAATAATGGCTGCCAAATTAATAAGCGTTTCTTTAGGAAAAATTTAAATCTTGTATTGGGTGATGAAGATAATAGAGGGTATTGAATCTTGATTCTTGACATCTATAGAGAACCCTACAGCCTAACACAATCCAATGGAATTGACCAAAAAAACCCAAATAGAGTCAACCCTACTATAGGAGGAAGGGCCTGCAGTAAGAACTTTCCATTTTGCAAGAGTTGAGGGCGAATGCTGTTCTGCAAGAGCTGAGGGCGAATGCTGTTCTGAAAGAGCTGAGGGCGAATACAGGGTGAATGTTGTTCTGCAAGAGCTGAGGGTGAATGTAGGGCGAATGTTGTTCTGCAAGATCTGAGGGCAAATATTTTTTTTCAAGAGCGCAGGGCGGATGCTGAGGGCAAATGTTGTTCTGCAAGAGCTGAGGTCGAATGCTGTTCTGCAAGAGCGGAGGGCGAATGCGCACGTGATATTAGACGTTAATGTAGCACACATGTACATTTGAACACTAATATATTTTTGTAGTTGAAATGCAATGCTTGTTTTCATTTAAATGTAGGGTTTTTAAAGCAGGGAGAAATAAGGGCTGCCAAATTAATAAGCATTTCTTTGGGAAAAAATTAAATCTTGTATTGGGTGATGAAGATAATAGAGGGTATTGAATCTTGATTCTTGACATATAGATAGAACCCTACAACCTAACACAATCCAATGGAATTGACCAAAAAGACCCAAATAGAGTCAACCCTACTATAGGAGGAAGGGCCTGCAGTAAGAACTTACCATTTTGCAAGAGCTGAGGGTGAATGTTTTTCTGCAAGAGCTGAGAGCAAACGCTGAGGGCGAATTCTGAGGGAAAATTTTGTTCTACAAGAGCTGAGGGCGAATGCTGAGGGCGAATGTTGTTCTGCAAGAGCAGAGGGCGAATGCGCGCGTGATATCAGACGTTAATGTAGCTATTGCAACGAATACGAAACAATAAAATCATTTTGATGTAGCGCGTATATAAGTTTCGTATTTTTATGTAATGCACATATAAGTTTCGTTATACCAACAGCGGACAAAGCATCGCTATTGTGATGGGTGCCTCCAAACGTCGCAATTGCGACACTTAGACATTGTGTCACACTTGCGACGTTTGGAGGTCGTCACAATAGCGACGCTTTGGGCCATAGTGTCGCAATTGTGATGTCTTCCTCCAAACGTCGCAATTGCGACACTTTTCTATAAACGTTGGTATAGCGACGGTTTCGGGCGGGATGGAAAATATTTGGGGAAATTTCCGACATTTGGTCAAAAGCGTCAGAACCAAGTGTCGGAATTTCTTCCAAATGTAGTAGTGTGTTTTATCACGGATTCTTTGTTTGAATAGCAGCACATTTAGCTCCTTGGAAAGTTTTTCCTTACTATTTACTGTACTTGTCTATCTATTACAGGTTTTCTATCTCAACGTTGGAAAAATAACACTGACAATTCCATTTACTGTGGCACATGGCTAATACGACTTGCTCATCTCCAGGTACTCATATTGTTTGCGCTCAGACTCAGCAGCTTCTCTACCTTGGATGAATTCTTCTAGCAATTTATAGGGTTAGAAACCCAGTTCTTGGCTCAGCCTATGAAATAGACTGTCAACATTATTTATATTTTTAATTCAGTTTTATATATAATGTAAAATGTAAGAGACGAGATTCCAGACAGAACCCTTGGTCCTCGGATAATCCTTCGCTCACGAACTCTTATTTGTTGTAGCATTTCACCATTTTTTATTATGTAGGCTTCCTTACACAGTCGAATGTTGTATAGATTACTTTGGGAACAATTTTCCTTACGTTTGGAATATATGTGAAAAGTTTACACACAGTGGTTTATTCACCGTAATCTTCCTTCCTTTTACTTAACATGAAAAGTAGTATAGTCGAGGGTTCAATGACTATTACTCAGTTGAAGTATTGAAAAGGCGAATGCTGTGATATTTTTCCTGTTGTTTTCTAATAGATATTATTTGTTTGGATTGTTTGTAATATTTTACATACGGTGACCTTTTGCTATTTTAATGATATGAAAGGCTTATTTCCGCAATGTATGAACTTATTCTAGTTCTAGTTTTTCATTATGTTTGTTCTCATTTATTCATTCATATTGATCTAATTAGTTAAGCTCGATAGTAATTCTTAACTCTAGTTTCAAGTGAAATATTGTTTTTTTCTATCTTTACAATAATTAAAAAGAAACTCTAGTTTAATTTTCTCCAGTTACAATATATGTCTTTCTATCTTAGGTAATTATCTCGGTGACCAGACCACCTACAATGTCCATGTATAGTTGTGCTTCCAGGGACAATGTGTCTACCTGTACCCTCGACTAATAGTCCCCTCTAATATTTTAGCAAAAGAAACTTCTTTAAGCATGTATATGTGTTATTTTATCTTTACAAGATATAATTATAATCTTCTTCTTTTACACAGTTTTCTATTCATTCCTTTAACTTATCTATAGTTTACTGAGTATGAAGTTTACTGAAGAATTTATATTTATACATGTATCTCGTAAATCTTATTTTCCCATTTTCCTACACCAGACAACTACTGTTGTTTAATCTGGAACTTAGATACTCCTTTCTTTTCTTGACACAATCACAAACACTAAGCTTTAAATGAATAAAAGTTCTGCACATAATCATAATACCCATACTTGTCTGGTGAAATACATAATGAGATAATAATACTAAAAATTAGTACCATTCTCTCTCAACACTTTCCTAAAAGATACCCCATTGTTACACTGTCACTAGTAATTGAATACCTATACATACATAGTGTAAAGTAATGTAGTTCTTAACTCACTGTAAAACACATAGTTACTTATCTTATTGTGCAGTTTATAGTTGTGGTCCTCCCAACCTTCAAGAGAGGTGATTACATCCTCCTCTTGCCCCCGTGTTCCAGTCCTGAAAGGTACTGGTTGATAGTGGATATTTCTATTGTGACCTCAGGACACCTAGTCCAGTCAGTACGACTGAGTGTTTTCCACTGGTCTCTACCAGCTCTAGAAAATCTACACTCTCCCTTATTCCATGAACGAAACCCCTACTCCTCACTGGGATCAGTCTCTTATCCCCAGAGGAGCAAGTAACTGTTTCCAACTATCCAAACCACCTTCCAGTTATTGGAAAACATTTACCATCAGCTTTTACTTTTTTATGGACTCACTTTCCATAATTTATTTTTATTATTCACAATTAATCACTAATGAAAATAACTTTTCAACAAAACATTAATAGTTCTGGTATTTTCTTAAAACAAATAATTAAAATGTCTTTAAACTAGTTAACAACTAGTTATCATTAAATGCAGCTGTCATAGGGATCAAATATCTTGAGGTTCCTCTTCTAGTCAAGAGATTTAGCCCCCTTTCTTGAGGGATCAAAATTGGATTGGACATATTACACAACCCCACTCAAAATTTGAAGAAAAATGTAGAATAATTAGAATACTTGAAATATTTGAACCATAAGATTTAATTTTATTCTTGTTTTTTTGATATCATATATACATTGTTTTTTTATTTAATCATATATATACATATGGTTGACATTGAAATATTCTATATAATTTAGGCATTCAAATATTCTACCTGGAATCCTCATTGATGATAATTTTGAAATTCTATATGTTAGTTTTATATCAAAAATTGAATGAAATATGCATCTCTCTTATTCTTATTAGGAAGTAATTGATTTTTTATTCTTTCAATTACTTTTTTCTTTGGATATTGAAATATTTTAAATGGTTAACATACACATATATACTTACTTATACTTTCTCTATATATACATATCACTGAATTTGATATTGAAATAAATTAGTTAGCATGGATATTCAAATAATTTATTTTACAACTACATTGAAATATTTTTTTAAATATAAGAATTATACATGTTTCTCATAGTCAAAAAGGAAATTATAAATTTTTACTTATTAATTTTAGTTACTTTGTCTTTTCCTAAAATTAATATAAAACTATGTTACTTCACATCAACATAAAAATACTTTATTTCGTGGTTGTAAAACTTAGTATGTGAGAGATATTGTCACATATCTTTACATTTAAAATTATTAAAATAATAATTTAAATAAACAAATTAAAAATAACTTACATTTAAAAATATTTAAATAATAATTTAAATTAACAAATTAAAAATAGTAATAACAAGATAATTTAATGTCCTCCATAATTAAAATACATCAATTTTCACCTTAATTTTACATATAACTTAATATAAACATAGAAAAATAACTAAAAGTAAAAAAAAAAAAATTGCCTTTTATTATGAAGAAGAAACTTAATTTCTTCACTACTTAATATGGAGATAAATAAAAATAATAATTGTATTTTCACTATCACTAATAAATGTAATTTATTTTGTATTTAATGTGGAGATGATAGGAAATAGTATAAGTGATATTACATGATGTGTAATGCATCCATATTTAATTTACATGTGATATTTAAAATAAAAATATTTCAATAACCAAAAATATTTTTTAAAATATTTCAATGTCCATATTAAATAACATAAAATTTCATATATTTTCACTTTATATATTTAGGTAGATGTATAATTTATTTTATTTATAATATGGAGTTGATATATAAGATTTTAAAAATATCAATAACATTTTTTTTTAAATTAGGTTATAAATAAAATATTTCAATAAATGATTTTATCATTAAACATTTATTGAGAGAAAGATTGCGAGAATTTTTATTCCATTAATAGTTGTTTGATTTAATGTATGAGAGATATTTGTAAATATTTTTATTCTTAATATGGATTTGATATGTAATATATATAAAATATTAATAATAAAAACAATTAAATTTAATAAAGAGAACATGAATTATAAATTTAATATTTCAATGTCAACTAAATATATAGTATATGTGTCTAGATCCAACTAAATATATATTATACATGTATAGATCCATCTTACTTCTGGATCTACCAAGTTCCCAAATGGATTCATTCTAAAATCCATTTGATTCCTATCAAGGTGGCTTGGATTCACTGTAAATATTTTTTGATTCATCTAACAAGTGGGCACAGGGATTCACTATAAAAACAATTTGATTCCTGTAGGGGTGGCTTGGATTCACTCTAAAAGTGATTTGATTCATCTACCAAGTGGGCAAAGAGATTCACTCTAAAAACAATTTGATTGCTATCTCGATTCACTCTAAAATAGATTTGATTCCTCTAGGAGCACTTGATAGATCCGGAGTTAAAATGGATTTATGGTGGTTTATACTTGAGAGTTAAGGTGAAATATTTTTTTCACATTATATCAAGCATGTCTATTCATTTATTATATTATTATTATTATTATTATAAACAAATTTTTTTATTTAAAGGATATGTTACTTTTATTTAGAAAGGACACATGTAATAAATAAAATGTTTAAATATATACGCTTAAAGAATATTGATATGTATTTAAGATTATATTAATAATTAAAAAATAGTAATGTGGACAATATGGATAATAAATAAAATATTTTAATGTCTATGCTAAGTAAAATATTTCAATGTCATTATATTGAAACAAAAAATAATATGTATATATTATGTAGATAAATTTCTAAAAAATTATGGTTGAAGCATTTCTGGTAGTCTCATTACATATGTAACTCCTTGTTTCATGATTAATTATGATAAACAAACTTTATGATACATTAATGTTTTCCTTTAATAGAACTAAGATACATTAATGTTTTCCTTTAATAGAACTAAATAACTAATATGGTATTCGTTAGTAGGAATTGAAGTTATTTATTATAAAAGAAAAAAATGGATAATTGTCTTGAGTAAAAAGGAATTAACTGAATGGTGAATGTTTCCAAGGTTCCAAAGTAAAAGTAGAGACAATTCTAATAGTTACTTACCAGAAAAGGATAAAAAAAAAAATCCTGAGGAAGGGAAGGGGTTATGTTCAGAAAGATGCTAAGGGTTAACAATTGCAAGTTGAATGGGAGTTGTCTAGAGTTGGTAGGATGCCAGTGGAGCTCTATAACTGGATAAGTATAGATTGGATTAGAAATAGTGGAGCTCTAGACCTGGATAAGTATAGACGGGATTGGAAATACTGAGGCCTATCTTCTCAATAAAATTTTATACTGCGTAAGGCTCTGGAGAGGAGCACGGGGGAGTAGAGGATGTGATTGCCTCTCTTACGGTTGGGAGAGCCATCAGTTAATAGGAAGAAGAATTGAGATAAATATAAATGAATGTCAGATTATGTTTTACTGTGCATGACAGACTCGGAAAAGAGCATGTTTAGGAACTAGATTTTATGTTTGATAAATGAATATCTGGTTATGTTTTATGATACATGACAGACTAGGAAAGAAGCATGTTTAGGAACTATATTTTCTATTTGATAAATGATTCTGTTAATGTTTGAAATATTAATTTCTTAAGAGAGGGAAGTAGAAAGTGTTATTTCTATTTTGCGGGAGTAAATTTAACATGGATGAATAGATTTAAAATTCTACACAGGAAAGTTTATTTAGCCAAAAAAATAAGAGGAAAAAATAGAACATTTAGGGTGGCCTGTAAATCCCATCTATATTATAACAAATAAGAGAATCCCTCTATTCTTCCTAAAAGAAACTTTATCACAAAAAGATTCTCTTACAATAGAATCAACCAAATGAAGGGTTTTCCTGTACATGTAATGGCACTATGGTTTAGCGCCAAGACCTGAAGAGACAAGGCAAGGGTCATGGTCCCTGGGCAAAAATAGTTACTTACATTATCTTCTAAAAAATAACTTGCGGAAGAAAAATATAGTACAGGAGTTCTTCCCATATAATTATTAATTAGTGATTCGTTATAATCAGCGAAGAAGTAAAAACATAAATATTGTAACATTATTTTAGAAGGAAACAATATTCAGTAGCAAACCAAACTAAAGCATCTACATATATATCAAACTCTCATGGAGAGTAACTGTGCATATAAAAGAAACTACAAGAAAGAACAGAATTAAATCTTGAACTAGGAACGTCAGGTTTAAATGCAAAATACCAATGAAGAGGTTTGAAATAGAATATTATAATTCATCGAATATAAAGTATGACTTAGTCCGAAAACAGTCAATAAAATTCCAAATCAGTTGAGCGGACATATGGACTTATGAGTCTGAATGTCTGTAACCATCGTAACCTAAAACTTATATCCAAGCCATCGTATGAAGGATGGAATTACAATAATCAATAAGAAAAATATTTAACTAGAGAACCGGAACATCAAATATATTGCATGCAGGCAATGTTGGGATATGAGTAACATTGTACACACAGGTGTTGGGATGTATTAATCACTATTAAATGACTAAATAGTACACATAAATTATCAATCCAAGGATGTATTTTTATTCCAATGACAGTTGCACTATCTATTCCGATACACCCAACCAGAAGCAATTCGAAAGAAAAGAAATTGTTGCTGAAGTAAATGCTAGAATTAAATCAATCATGCAGAAATAAAATGATCTACAAGACTGGAATCACACTTAAAATAATCTGTTCTAGAGTGCCACACAACAAATATCCAGTAGGTATCTCTAATATCATATGTGTAATAACATACAAAGTATTGAAATTGAATCAGATATATTCACAGTTGAACAATAGCAACAGCACCTCTACTGATACATAAACTAGAATAAAAACACATATACATAGCTACCTTAATCACTGCAATCTGTGCTAAGAAGGAGGGTCCTTCCTCCATAGTAGAGCGTACGTAGAGAAATAACTTAACGGAAACTAAATTGAATAACACATGTAACAGCAATAACAGGATAATATGTATTAATCTGAGCACAATTACAGAGTCAAAATCATGTTGTTCTCCTCTAACCTTTCGACCTCTAGGGCCGAGAACTATATAGTGGTTACATCTTAGAAAATAAAGGGATAGATCAGTCATGAGAATATTATGATTTCATGCTGATCGAAATAGAATACATATAGTTATAACCAAATCTTAATAAGACTATGACTAGAAAATTATAGATTACAATCAAAATCGCCCATAGGTTGTTATTCCAAAAATACAATGCTAAAAAACTTCTACAGCTATCGCCATAAAACCACAGCTATAGTGTAAAAACTAAAGGACAGATGAGTAGCAGGTTTTTATGGGATCCAGTTAGCAGTACAAATGTATCAGTAGTTTTCCAACAGGTCTGTAACAGCAGAGTGTAACAGCATCGCTCATTTTCTTCCGGTGGGTCTATAATAGTAAGGTGTAACAACATCGCTCGTTGTAACAGCACACCCTGAACTACTCTTGTGTACCTCATGCTCAGGATATTTGGTGCTACAAATGACATCTGGAAAGACAAACCATAGATCTTCTCCAAACATTCATCCTCAATTAATCATAAAAAGGCACGATATATCATAATAATTGATGAAATGGCAGAGTAATGAAAAAAAAAGGTAAAATAGCACAAGTTAGGATAGAAAAGTAGGAAAAAGAGGCAAAGATAGTCCCATTGGTTATATTCGTGAGGAAAAATAGTGAAACAAAATGTAGGAAAAATGTGCAAAACTAGCACCCAACATCTTCCCCCAACTGAAATACTTGCATGTCCTCATGCAAACTCATCTCTCATGGGAATATCCCCAGTGCAGGTCGGTGAGATCATAAGCACCAGTTGTATCTTTGTCTGCAAACCTATACCCCTGATTGGCCATCAACTGTCATACCTAGGACTCTAACTCATACTTACTCAATACATAATTACTCTAATAATCCTCAATTGGCAACCAAAACAAAGGAAAATTGAATCTCAATCCAAGCCACATAGCACCAAGGGATTGTATGATCTGTGCATAAGCTGGTATATGTGTAACAGCCACCATGAAATTCTGGAATGAGAATGGTTCCCCCTTCAGTAACTCAGCATTGCTGACTTCCGTGCATTTCAAGCACCCTGTAAAGGCTCGGCTCTTCATCATTGAGAACTGATTGAGGAAGAAGTTCACAATTCTTCTTCTGTAAGTGGCAGTTTTTTCCTTAATTCCAGGAGTACTCAACACTATCCTCAATTATTGCCTTAACCCACAATGCCATCTTATCCTCATTAGCCTCCATAGATTTGGTGGCCAAATGCCATTCAATCTGATTCTTGGTGAAGGACACAAAAGCTCTCAATTGAAGATCTCCCATATAGGAGAATACTATCACAACCATCTGCATACTCACATGCTCACAAATAATATTGTAGAAGAATAACTCACACAACAAGCTTTGCTCATCAAAATTGGAGGCACAGAACACATCCAAAAATGTGTGAGTGGAAGAAAATAAATAGAGTATGTCCTCCATAATAGCTTTCATCTCGAACAAGAGGTAATGTTCCCATAGAAAAATAGGATAGTATGGATAAGGCCACCTGCAACCCTGCAAATTGAGGGAAAGATTATGACGTTTTTACTTGTCTATGATAAGATCCCAAACCTACTGCTGTAACAGTAGCAGTTGTTCCTCTTGTTTCTTTAGAGCTTCCTTCTTCTTATAATTATTACATCCTTTCTTCAAATCCTCTTTAATCCATCTTTCATGTAAAGTTTCTATTTCTCTCTGATGTTCCTTCAGCGAAATCGTCCCCTCCCAAAGGGAGATTTCTTCATGTTTCCACTTTTGTACTTTGGAAATTAACAATATTTTCTCGGAACTCCATCCTGAGATGGGACCCGAAGTTCTTCTACATTCAATATCCACATCAATAATGGGTGTAATAGCCTCTGCTAAATGGGGTTTTTCCACCTCTGTTGTTGGTTCTTGTGTAACAGCAACTTCCTCGGTGGGTTCTTGTGTGTCAGCCCCTTTGTTTCCACCTAGAGTAGCTTATGTGTCCATTTTTGTTTCTTCTACAATAGGAGTGGCATCCACAGGTTCTTTTGGTTCGGCTTCTAGGTCAATTATCACAGGAGGCTTTGCTTTAACTGTTGGTTCTTGTGTAACAATAGTATCATCAGTAGGTTCTTGTGTAACAGCCTCCTATCATTATGTTTTTATTTCCATTGGGTTGATATTTTCTCTACAGACCTTATACCCCATTTTTGTTAAGTCTTGAAAACATGTCATGCATACAGACACCAGGATTTCCTTCCCCTCAGATAATTTTCGCTTTATTTCTTCATTTTCCTTTCTTAGATTTTCGAGTTCTAAAAACAAGACACGATTTTCATCCTTACCTAATTAGGAGGGTTGCCTTTCTTCTTCTAAGACTTCTACCTCTGTCTGCTCTCCAGCTATAGGAAAAGGTTCTGTAGGTATGCTGAATTTCACCCTTTTTTTTGGTCTTCAATCCCCAATTGGTTCATTAGTAGTCTCTTTACCAATTCTAACTCTAGCAGGCCGAGTCTGGGTTCCTACTTCTGCCTGACTTCCTTTTGAAGTCATGGTCTGTTTCCCCCAGCTTGTCTTGGGCCTCTTTCACTTGAATTCTTCCCAATTTTTTCCTTGTTGGCCTAAGGCATCCAGCGCAATTAACTTGATGAGTTTGTTATTAGTCAAACATGCCTCCGAGTGTGTTGTTGTCTTTACTTCTGCCGCCATATAATTTATGTTCCCTAACAAGTAGAATGGAATATTAATCTTTTGTTGGTACCAAAGGTGATTAAGCAGAGGAAAGTGATAGTTAAACACTATCGTGGATCTTCCCTCATGAGTGATATATTTAATTAAACCTAGGGCGACATCTTCCCAAGGATGAGGAAGCAACAACCTATCAATTCCCCTCCCTTTCTTCTCCAGTTTTTCTTCTCCTTATAGGAAGTCTTCTTTCAAGGAGGGGCCATTGATTTTTCTGTTAAACCACCTCCATCCCTCTACTGTAAATGTAGTTACCTAGGAAATTACCTCTTCATTCACCTCAACTTGCATTTATCTGGATTTAGGCAGGCATGCAACAGAATACAGATATAACCATAAACACAGAGATGCGGCGAAAATAATGCTTCATTTTATTATAATCAAAGAATGATTGAAATAAGCTTACAAACATAATGGAAAAAAACTACGGTGTTGGCAGTGTATCTCTGAGAAGAGATGTGGCGTAAATAGGCCTCTAAATTGTGTTACATTGAGACATAATGGAAATGAGCAGCTAGGGTACTAGCAACGCTTATCTCTGAGAAGAGATGTGTCAGCTACCATCCCCTGAACTGTGTTACAATATAGACATGATCAGAACAACTGAGCTAGGGCATTGGTAGTGCTTATCCCTGAGAAGAGATGTGTTGGCTCCCAGCCCCTGAACTGTGTTACAGAACCGAAATGATGGGACAAGTGAGCTAGGGCACTGGTAGCGCTTATATCTGAGAAGAGATGTATCGGCTCCCAGCCCCCTGAACTGTATTACAATGAGGCTCGATGGCCTATTTATTTTTGAGAAAATATGTAGAATCTGAAACATCCAAAATCCTAACCCTAGGAGATGAAGCGCCAAAACTGTGGGTCCCATTAGGGTAAATTGGTGTTTCAACTTCCCTGGGACATAACTTTGGAATCTGATCTCCGTTTGACGTGCTCAATATCTCGTTAGAAATATCTATTTGAGTAATACAACTTTTGAGTGAGAAACATGGTCTACGACCCATATTTTTTCTCCCTGTTTTCCCAAAATATGTCATTTAGGGCCTCAAAACAGCTCCAGAAGTTCGAACTCGAAAAACTGCTATAAATAGTAAGCTGTGTTGAAACTTAAAAATTGAAATAACTGATGGTGGGGGTTCAAATGGACTCGGTAGGTGGACACCAATATCCACCTGGATTATTAATTCCCCAAAATGGCTCTAGGTGTGCAAGACCCGAAAACCTGCTAAAAATATTAAGTTGTGCTGAAGCTGAAAAATTGAAAGAATTGATCCTGTGGGTCCAAATGGAATAGGTGGGAGGCCACTAATATCCACCTGGATCATTCCTCCCTCCTTAGGAAGAAATGGTCTCCATTTTGTTAAGTTCCTCCATGGGGGGGCGGGGTGGGGGAAAATTCTGCTGAACTTGGTGTTGGATTTGTCCAAGATGTCGCTAACCTATTGGCAGACGTGCTGGATGTGTGCCGCTGATGGGTAGCCATTGAAGGATCTGGGAAAATTTATCCATCATCGTATTCCTCTGTTTCTCAAGTGCCTCCTCGAGCAAGATTTTGATAGGATCTCCTGCTCCCTCGTCTTTCTTTCCTTCCACCATGGGAGGTCGTCGGGGTTTTTGAGGCTGATCTTGCAAGGGTTCAACCAGATCAAGCCCTAACTCCTTATACCCTGACCGCGTTGGGGACATGCAAAGAAAAATAAAGAAAGAGCAGACCCTATGATACCACTGATCTAGATTTATGCAAGAACGCAATAGAATATAGATATAACCATAAACACAGAGATGCGGCAAAAATAATGCTTCATTTTATTATAATCAAAGAATGACTGAAATAAGCTTAAAAACATAATGGAAAGAAGCTAGGGCATTGTGTTGGGCAGATAAATCGTTCTTGCGGACAAGACCGATCTCCCTAGTACTAAAAGTATCTAGCAACAGACAGCCAAATAGACTAATCTTTCTCTAAGCATATATGATATATGAAAAGCTCTATATATGTGTTAAAAGACCTACCTTATGTCCAGTGCTTGTTTGAAGTTGTTGTTGTCCTTCGCGCGCTTGAAGGAGTTTCATTTGTAAACCTGCAGTCACAAACAAGAAAAGTATTACATAGCACCTGTATAGACATCATCATAAACCATGCTTATCATAGTGATCAAGGAATCTATGAAATAAACCATTAATAGACAGCTTATTGAGAAAAATGAGTATATTTGTATTAATTTCAAAAGAAAGAAAACCTTACAACCTGAGCCTTGATGTTGCACAGGCCTTCCCAGGGTCCGAAGCAGTCTCCTCTACTTTGACAAGCTCTACACTCTTTCAACCAAGACAAATAGAGGTATGTGATCTCTCCTCACAAAAGTCTTGTTTTAACTAAGTCTGAATCTCAACAGCAGTTATCTTCAAATATTCTAAAGCTCCAACTCCCTTAGAGGCTACCCAATGCCTCTTTTTATAATGGAAAAGAGGAGGTTTTTCTGTTCCAAATATGAAGGGATAGAATCCTCCTTCAAAGGGATAAGCTCCTCACATCAAGGGGTTAGCTCCATAAGGTAAAGGATACATGTACCTTATCAAAGCGTACTTATTCCCAAAAATTCTCGTCTAGAATCTTCTAGAATTAATCTCAAATCAACTTTTTAACTTTACTTTCTCGCCTTTTTTAGTTTTACAGGAGTCCGCACCTATAACACATAGAAAGTGTGGTTTTGGTCTGCAGGATAGCTGAACATTAGGTGCGGGCCCGCAGGCAATGCATAGAGAAAGTGCGATACCAAAGTTTAGGAGATTTCTAGGAACTTTTAAAGTTTAGGAGATTTCTAGGAACTTTTCTCTGATTTTCAAGGCTTGATATGAAGAACTGATATGTTAGACTTGAAAAAGGGGGAAGTATGAGTTATAATGAGCTCATACCCTTAGCAGAATGTCAGGATGACAATTTTTAGTGTAACAGATTTCCCCCTAAAGTGCAAAGTCTGGAATAAATGAAAATGAAGTCTGTCATATATGAAGAGTGTAGTACTTTATCATTTCAAGGATCATCCTGTGGACACCCCAGTCGGAACCTGTAAAAACATTCAATGCAAAATATATATATGCAAACATATCATCGTTGAGGTAGGCATTCCCATACTCATATCAAAACTATCTAGAACTAACTTAAATTGTTCTGATACAGGAATGATTTTGAGTACATCACAGTATAGACATGTGTAGACACAGTATGGACGCGGCCATTTGTTTATAAATAGTCTACTGTATGAATGATAAAAAAATTCCTCACAGCCTGGATGGTAGAAACTAGATCCAGGGTCTTGATTTCCGCTTCTCGAAATGGTACGATTCTATCCATGTGAATAAATGTGTTGAAGTCGAACATGGTAGAAACCACTTGATTACCAGTCAATGATGTAAACTATTAACAAGTGTGAGAGAAACCACCAGTAATGTTAATGGTTCTCAAAGTACCCAGTACAATTCATGAAATGTGAAGGAATGATATGGAGTCGAACATCTCACGGAATCATTAGATCGAAGGTCAATGATGCAACCTGTCATCGAAGGCGAGAAACCTGCCATTGAGGCATGCATATTCCAAGGTACTGACGATTTTTAAATCAAATTCCTAGATAATGAGTTGTCTTCGATAGAAAGTGATCCGTCGTAGGGAAGCCTACAACACGAAATCATAGATCAAGTTTTGAAAATATATTGACAAGGATTGACTCAGGGATGGTCAAAATGGATGACAGATATTTTGCAGATGAATGGTTTATTTGAACTGTCCTCTTGAACACATAATGACACTGCAGATGGTTTGGTGATAATTCACCCAAAGATAATACCCAGAAATCGGCTGAAGACTTTCAATGTGGTTTGATTAACTGTTAGGCAAAGGATTTCCCAACCCAGGTGAATGAAAGTGTCGTGTTCAAGAGTGGTTGACTGGATTTTCGAAGAATCAAAATACAAAAAACACGCCCATTTTTCTCTCTTTTCCCCCACCATTTCTGGCAAGTACCTCTTTATTTTTGACAAGATTGAGGAGGATAACATTTGCTTGCTTATAAGCTCATCCTTCGGATGAGTCCAACTTAGTTTAAAATTCGAACCCTAAGAAGGAGTGGTCTGTTCCTATTTTTAAAATTGAACAGGTCCTTTACTGTTAAATTTTAACGAGTCCAGTATAGGAGAAACTCGGTGTTTTTCAATTTTAGGGATTCAGAAGAAAAAACTTAAGAAAAATCCATGGGTGTACTTTTTCGTAAATTTAGTCTCTCAAGCCCGAAAAAGGATAAAATAATGTGGGAGAGAACTCTATTGACCGTAATTAGTCAACGTATACCTTTTTCGTAAATAGTCCATTTCAGTTCGTAAAAGGGGTAAACTTATACTGAAGGGACGATTATTCATTTACTTTAACGAGTTCGAATAATCAAGTACTCGGCAATCTTTTCATATTTAGAGAGTTTGAAAAGGGCTTAAAAGAGGACTCCAATGTTTCGCTTTTTCGTAAATTTTTGAAAGAGTCCGAAAAAGTGATAAAAGTATGCTCTTTGTTGAAAAATGATCATTTTTCCTAAAAAATCCAATTTCTGCACAAAAACTTGAAATATTACACATACCTGTTTAAGATAAGTAAAAATGCTTTCAAAAATACCCTTTTTAAAGTGAAAGATAAACAAATTAAAAAATCATCTATTCGAAAAAACTTATAAAAAGGACTTTTTCAATTTCATTTTTACTGTTCATTTTCAGAGTGAAGAGTAAAAAGCTTTTGGGTAAGAAATTTCCTGTGAAGATTCTGGAAAATCCGTCCGGAAAAATCAAGAACCATCAGTCCCAGGTAATCCACGACCTCCTAATCTTGTATTTCATTCGTTTACAATTCAGTTTTAGTCTTTAGATTTTATTTTTAGGGAAACATATGGTTTAAAAATTCACCCGCGGGCGTCCGCAGGTGAGACACATGGGACCTACGGACCCCGACTTTTTTCTATATGGAAAAAAGTCGTGGGTCCGCACTCATCGCACAAAGCGCGTGCGTTTCTACGCACTATGTATAAAGGATAAGTGTGGTCCCCATGCATTTAAATTTAAAACTCAAATTTCTCTTTTGCTGCCCAAAAATTTCCAAATTAGATTGTTCTAACTTGTGTTTTTATGCATTGTAGGAGTAACAAGATGTTGATTTGGAGAGAACGCGAACATGAGGACGTGGATGATGCCGCAATGCTCCATTTTCCCACAATGCAAGCATTAAAAGCATGTAGTATATATAAATTCTGGGCCATCCAAGGCATGAGGGCACAGGTAGACCTCCTGACATGGCTGGTAAACAGGTGGAACGTGCAGGACCAATGTTTCATTATTGGTGGCCACCGGCTCGAAATTGAGCTGGAGGATATTTATTTTCTGACTGGTTTTTCCAAAAGGGGCGAACAAGTTTCTCTGTTTGGGACTAGGCCAGGTGGCCAGTCTATCGCTAGTCTTCAACTAGAATTCTGTAATGATCAAGAAAACCCTAGGGAAAAATGGATTGACATTAAAAACATCATCCGTCCTGAGCTGAAATTTATTGCATTTACTGTTACCAGACTGTGTGGGAGTGCTGCGCTGCAAGTGTCTACCGGTTCCCAAATGCGTATTGCTGTGGACTATTTTCGCGGCACCATCTTCAACTGGTGTGAAGCTGTATTGGCCAATATAAAAGGCCAATTGACTAGAGCAAAGAATGGTAAGCTAAACAACTTTGGATATGGATCCATTGTCGTTACCTTTGCTCTAGAGAGGATCCCCATGCTAGCTCCGCAGAGTATTTATGTTGATGCCGGTCGAGTTCGAGAACCTAGGATGACTCGTTGGGTCGCATTGATGGCCCGTCACAGTATTGAGGGCTCTGAAATTGTTCGATTTCCTCCTTCATATTTTCGTTGGCTGGATCGCCAAATTTTTACCATAGAGGACTTTCCATATGCCGGGATATATTTCCGCGGCGACCGAGAGATGACTCTCCCAACCAGGGAATAGTGGGATGAATCAGGTAAAATCATTTTCAACAATTTCTAAGTTCTAATTTTTTTTATTTTTTGATCATCTTGAAGCTAATAACCAAAAGTTTTGAATGCATATGTGGGCCCACAGCGACCAGCCCATCTCCAACCTTATGATAGAAGACAACTAGCTGCAGTTGCACCAGCCCCAGCCCCAGCAGGCCAATCAGCGGAAATCTTATCTGACTTAGAGCATCACCTAGAGTGCCTGACTCTAGATATTCCATAGACGGACATAGATGAGATTCCACTCAGATTACAGAGATACGTGATTGGTGTTCCAGGACCTTTTAGGAGGTTCCTATGTAGGGTGACCCGAGCAGTAGTCTCTTATCATGATCACCATCAATGATGGGATGATCGTGTTGTAGACTCATATTTTGACTTTTTGTGTTATTACTCTACCAATCATAAGGTGTTTCCAACCTATGATCGAAGACAATGTATATTTTTTGAAAACACTCCTATATTATGATATATCATTATTCACCGGCTATCTGTGTGCATGTTTTGGATGTTGTTTGATTTGCTGTTTTGATTATTGCAAATGTTGATTTATCATACTAGAAGCAACTGCATATGCTAATGTATTTAAAGGTCTTGGAATATGTTGATATTCGATATAATCAAATTCACGTTCCAAGAGACGAACTCTTAAAAATAACCGTAATAACACTGGATTCCTAATGGTATAGACCCTGTTAAGCTGTAATACAACAAGCTCAAAATCAAACCTAACAATCAAACTCTAAATTCCAAATGATATGGATTCAGACAATAACTCAATCACTACACTATACTCGGCAATGTTATTCGTTGTTTGACCCAAGGCTTACCCCATGCATGGATATTAACTTGTCAGAGGGTGAATAAATAACCCAAGCTACAGAAGAAATGTTCTGTGTACTACGACAAGCACCATCAGCAAAACCAATGTAGGTTTGAAGAGACGTCGACATCTGCAATATCAGGAGTAAAACTCAGATAAGCAGGAATAGTGATAAAAACACACTTCTAAACTAGGCACACTTTTCTAATCTAAGACACACCAGCAGTAAAGAAATATAATCTAATAAAAAATCTCCACACCAAGTTTTAAGCATAATATCGCTTTAGATAAAGCCCATTTCTGGGTTTATCCAAAGGGACACCATCAAAATCTATCAACTCATAGGCTCCTTTTGCTAACTTTCGTTTGAAAATGAAAGGACCATGCCACATAGGCATGAATTTCCCAGCTCCTAGCTTATCGTTGGCTTGATCATAAAGTAAAACTAGGTCTCCTTCTGAAAAATTTCGAGGGGTCACGCTTCTATCATACTGAGCTTTAATTCGTTTAACATGAGCCTCGTTTGCTATTGCAGCATTTCGTCGATTCTCATCTAGTTGAGCCAAGTACAAGAAACGTTTCTCCTCTTCAGACGTAGCTGGGAGTAATTCTATGGCTAATTTCAGTGACGAAATTTCGCATTCAATCGACAACACAGCTTCCAAACCGTAAACGAGTTGAAAGGGAGTGAAACCAGTTGATTTTTTTACCGAGGTTCGATATGCCCAAAGTGCTGAAAATAACATGGAATGCCAATTCGTCTTGTGAATACCAATAACGCGTTTGATCATGGTGACTAAAAATTTATTGATGGCTTCAACCAGATCATTGGCTTGTGGATAATACGGAGTGGAACTATCGTGACACAGGCCAAGTTGATCTGTCAGTTCAGTCATCATGACATTCCGAAAATGAATTCCATGATCTGTAATAATGGCTTGAGGAACACTGAACCTAGAAATTATGTGATTAAACACGAAAGTTGCAGCAGTCTTGCCGTCAGCCGAAAATGTAGGCATCGCCTCGGCCCACTTAGTAAAATAATCTACTGCTAAGATAATATACGCATGCCCCCCGGCCGAGTGAGGGTTACATGTAATAAAATCGATACCCCATTTCGCGAAAGGACCAACAACAATTATAGGGTGAAGAGGAGCGGGTGGCGCGCGCATTTTACGATCAAAAAGTTGACAATTGTGGCATTTTCGGACCGCATAAATACAATATTTGAATAATGATGGCCAGAAATAACCAGCGCGCAATATCTTTTGGGCAGTGGCATACCCAGACATATGACCGCCACATGCTCCAGAATGGCAATCATTTAAAACCTTTTCAGCTTCATCATGAGTAAGACAGCGTCGAAAAACAGAATCCGCTCCACGACGATAAAGTGTATCACCAATAATATTATACTGTTGGGATTGAAAACGTATTTTCCGTCGCTGAGATCGTGAGATTTCGGGCCGAAAAGATTGGGTTTGGAGATAAACAATAATATCTCCATACCATGGATCAAGAGTACTGATAAGAAACAAAGATTCGTCCACAATGGACTTTTCTGCCACTGTTTCAGTATCAGTAGAGGGGAAATCACACATTAGTTCCGCAAAGACCAAAGATTTCTTTGCCTTGGATTTTTCAAATTCCAAGTCAAATTCCTGCAGGATAACTATCCATTTGGAATATTTGCCCCCTAGCAATTGTTTGGTTAAAATATACATCATAGGGTTGCAGTTAGAAATTACTATGGTTTTACGTAACAAGATGTAGTGTCTAAAATGTTGGACAGCTTGAACAGCTGCCAAGGCCAATTTCTCCACATGTGTGCATTTGATCTCAGTCGGATGCAGATTTCGATTAAGATAATAAATCACATGTTCATTGTGAGATTCATCTTCCTGCACTAATACCATCCCAATGGTGGAATGAGAAGCGGCGAGGTACAAAAAGTAATCCTGATTGTAATTGGGAGGATGCAATAACGGTGCATGGGTCAACGCGTGTTTAAGTGCATCAAAAAATCAATCAGCGATCTCATCCCAAAAGAATGGAATGTTTTGTTTCAACAATTGGGTAAAACCCTTTGTAAGCTCGGCATAGTTTGGAATGAATCGACGTAAAAAATTTGCTTTCCCCTGCAAACTTTGGAGTTGGCGTAAAGTCGAAGGAGGAGGAAATTTAACAATAGCTTCGACCTTCGACGGATCGACGCGAATGCCTGCTTTCGAAACAATAAATCCTAGTAATCGACCTGATTCTACACAAAAAACACATTTGTGTGGATTCAGCCTAATTCGATAATGCCTACATCTCATAAAGATATCTCATAAGTGAGTGAGATGATCGGCCCTACGCAATGAATGAGCAGGTAAATCATCGAGATAAGGCTGCACAATGTGCTTAATGTCATGAAATGCGTAAGACATTTCCCGTTGAAAAGTTGCTCCAGCGTTCTTTAATCCAAAAGGTAGTTTACAATAAGCAAACGTACCCCACGGACAAATAAAAGTTGTTTTCGGTTGATCAGCAGGGAGTATGTTTATTTGATTGTAACCAGAAAAGCCATCCATAAAGGAAAACATTTCACTGCCAGCACAATCATCGATTATTTGATCGATATAGGGGGTTGGATAATTGTCCTTAGGACAAGCTCGATTAATATCCCTATAATCGATACATACTCTTATTGTTCCTTGTTTTTTAGTCACAGGAACAATATTCGATACCCAATCCGTTAAGGGGATTGGATAAATGAATCCTGCACGAAGTAATTTTTCAACTTCTGCTTTGATAGCAGCAACTTTTCTAGGATTAATTTGACGTAAACGTTGACGAACAGGTTTAGCATCCGGGTAAGTCTTAATTTCATGTACAACGATTGACGGATCAATTCCTGGCATTTCTTCATAGGACCAGGCAAACACATCACGGAATTCTTGAAATAGGGCTTTATAAGCTTGAATTTCATCTTCCGTACAGCAAGCACCTATATGAATGTTTTCAATTATTCCTGGTTTTACTGAAATGTCAATGGGAACCGTTCGAGATATATTTTCCAAATTTAACTCAGAATCAGGATTTTGCAAAGGATTCTGTGGTTCTTTAACATATTCAGCAGTAAAAATTGAAGCGAAATCATCTTCAAAATGATCTAGCTCAGGTAAAAACGAAGATCGGTGATGTAGATCTTCCCATGGTAAATCGTCAACAGACAAAAACTCACAAATTTGCTCATCAGTATGAACAAGTTCAGGAAATGTCGTTGTGGCTGAACTAGACATAGAAAGTGATTCCTCATGGATCCCATTCATTGGATCAATTCCGGTTGAAGAGGTGTCAGAAAATGACTGTACTGCCTGATATGCAATTTCAAATGGACTCAAAGGCATCATGCCATCAAATGAATCTATCTCGGAGTCAGAGGGTACGATCCAAGGATCATCAAACATAACATTATCTGATGAAATCATGTGAATATTTGCAACAACAGGTGATACGTTAGGAGGAGGAAATGAAAAAGTTCCTAGTAAACCAGAATCTTTAATCAATCCTACTCCAACATCCTTATAAGGGATAGCCGCTTTACCAACGTGCTGGATTGTTTCTGTAGAGGCTGGGTCGGAAGAGAAATAAGTTAACTGATCTATTGTGACGATCTTTCCTTGATATGGAAATTTTATGAGTCGAAAGACCGAAGAAACAACAACAGTCATAGCATAAGACCAACTGCAACCTAGAAGAAGGTTGTAATCTAGAGGGGCATCAACCACTTCCACATCTAGATTTACAATTTTACCTTCGACCCCTATGGGTAAATCCTGCAAAATACCAAAAGGGTGGAAACCTCAACCATCAAAAGCCTTAAGAATCATTGGAGATTGGTTGAGTGTAGGAGAACGAAGCGATTTCCAACACTGAATCGAAATAATACACGTTAAAGCTCCCTCATCAATCACAGTCCGATAGATCGGTCTGTTTTTGACTAACACTGGTATCTGGAAATCCATTTGATGAGGTAGACGAGGTGTACTATTTTCTAAATCGAAGATTATAAGATTAGAATCCTGAACATCTATAGCTCCTATAGTAGAAAAAAAGCAATTTACGTCGTGCTGGGCATGATTGCAGCACTTCCAAAGCTGACATTGCTGAAGGGGAAATAGCTAAGTCTTCAACAATGTTGTAATTCTGAGCAGCTCTCGCATGTGGATTGAAAGCTGATTTACGAAGAACACCTTTAGTAGGCGGTTTGATTATTAATTGTAGATTTTTTTTCTCGATCTGTAGCGGACCAGAAATAGGAGGAGGTGTATTTGATGCATTTGCATTATAAGACTCTTCTTCTTTGCCATCAACAGGATTCTTAGAACCGTAATCTTGCGATCGCGTCGCAATCATTACATGAGACATCATCATAATAGGCTCTTCTAAAGTAGTTGAGGAAGAACCAATCATCTTACTATCTTGAATTGGAAAAGGATCCTTCAAGACAGCAGGTTGTTGCGATCCTTTAACGAATTTCGTAACTTCGTCTCGATATGGACATTCTTTCATGAAATGATCTTGTTCACAAATGAAACAAGGATAGCAAGGTTTACGTTTTTCATCATTGGATTCATCTTTATCAGTTTTCTCTTTCGAATTCTTTTTGTTTTTGTTCCTCCCCTTCTTTTTACTACCGGATTTTGATTTTGTCGTAGATGTTTCAACGACATGAATGTCGGTGGAAACTTCGGGAGAAGATTCTCCTTTCGGGGAATCAGGTAAAGTTATAATTGGAGAAGAATTCTTTGACGATTTCTTCTTACTTTTAGAATTGACCATACCAATCATACCGTCAGCGGCATGAGACCCTGAAGGAGCAGCAACTATTTGACCTTGTTTTGGAAGGTCTGGGATTTTTTCATGTAGAGTACCTGACTGCGTATAAACGAGGTCAAGGTACTGAGCTTGAGCAATTACTTGCTCTTTAGTAACAACACCAGCCTTAGCTACATCTTCAATGATCTTGGGTAACAATGATTTAACAAACCATTCTGCCAAAATTTGATCTGGAATATAAACTTTCACCAAACGCCTTCTATGTCGCCATTCATGAATATGATCAGAAATATACGTAGACGTAGATTGCTTAAGTGAAGTTAATAATTCCGTGCCATTGTCGTATCTGACAGGCAACTGAAAGTGAGTCAAGAAGGCAATTGCTAACTGACTGAAATTATGAAACGAGCCTTGTGGTAACTCAATGTACCATTTGGCTGCAAGACCAATAAGAGTTCTTTGGAAAAGACGTAAGCGAATCGAATCATCAATAATTGAATTAGACGCACACCAGAGGTGATAAGTCATGACATGATTTGATGGATCCTCTCCTGACTTACCTTCAAACTTCGGTATATCACCGGGAAAACTTGCGTGGTATCGGGCGCTACTCGAGCAATAAAAATTGGATCATTCATAAGGCGTGTCAAATCAGGTTAATCTAAAGTTGCTATAAATGGTAATTAACGGTTAGGATCAAGAAAACCTTGAGTAGCCAAAGCAGTTCCAGGAGGTGGATACCCAGGATAGCTGGGAATCGGATTTGCATTAGGAATTGTGTAACCTCCTGGATAACCAGGATTAAACGTACCAAACGGGGGTTGTTGAGGTTGTTGATAAGTATAGCCAGGGTATGGTTGATACTGATAGTTTGGATTTTTTGTATACGGACCGAATTGTGGTTGTCCCTGGTACGGTTGATACGTGAATTACGGTTGACTTGTGACAACTGTACTTGTACCGGTTTGTCCTACAGATATCTGAACCGAAGTCTGAACTGAAGGTCCTAACTGAGGTACAGAGACTTGAGGGATTTGCACGGATACAGGGATAGCCGAACTCGGGGCTACAGATACTCCAGAAACAGGTGTTGCAGGTTGGACAGTCGTTACAGCGGTTGCAGCAGTTTGAGGCGGAGTCTGAGGTGAACTAGGCCCAGCCTGCTGAACAGAACAAGGTGCAGGAGTTTGAATAGTTGGCTGGACAGGTTGCTGGGTTGGACCAGAAATTAAAGGCTTTCCAGGCTGATAAGGCAACTGCACATTAGGCTGCATAGGCTATTGATATTGGGATGGATCCCACACCATCATTCCGGGGTATTCTCCCACAGAAGGTCGGGGCTTCAAGTGACCATAACTTGCTGAACATAGGGTTGATAATAAGAGGTAAATTTCCAACTCCTTGGAATAGATGGTTGACCAGGTAAGGCCGTTAAAATCTTGAATTGGGTACCGACCTTGAGGTTGATAACCTTGAGGCGCGTACCGAAGCCGTACTGAGGCCGGGGTTGATAAGGACCCTGAGGAGCATATTGAGTTTGGGGTTGACCTTGAGGTATGTACTATCCTGAAGGTTGATACCCTTGAGGTATGTACTGTCCTTGGGGTTGTCCCCAAAAATAATATGATTCCACAGTTTGTCCTGGGAAAAAGATACCTTGAGGTTATGCCCCGGGTGGTAACTGACTACCTTGAGGTTGCCCTCCAGGTGGTAAATGACTACTTGAAGGCTGCCCCCCAGGCTGTAACTGACTAGCCTGAGTTCG
Source organism: Pinus albicaulis (assembly GCA_034641835.2). Classification (NCBI taxonomy): domain Eukaryota; kingdom Viridiplantae; phylum Streptophyta; class Pinopsida; order Pinales; family Pinaceae; genus Pinus; species Pinus albicaulis. The sequence goes on from CM076579.1 coordinate 594,596,940, forward strand.
CCCCCCAGGCGGTAACGGATTTCCTTGAGGTTGCCCCCCAGGCAGTAACTGACTGCCTTGTGGTTGAGGATTGGGAACATTACTAGACATCATAAAAATTTGCTCTGCGTTCGACGTTTCAATTTTAAGACCATTAAAACCAGATGATAACACGTTTTCAATGGGTTGAGGAGCTGCTCCCGAGAAAGTACCAGATAGAGCTTGGTATCCCGAAGGAACAGAAGGACCACCGTGTAAAAATGATTCCGGAGTCTGGGAAAACATGGATGACTCTCTTGCCATAATGGATGGCGGATAGTAACCTCTGGGTGTAGGATGAAATGGAACTTGAGGTGGATGAAAAGCAAGACTCGGATTTTCTAAAAAATTTGTTAAGGATAGATACCAAGCACTAGTTCGAATAGAGCTGTAGAAAATAGATTCACGCTCCCTAAGATTTAAAGATTGAGGGGAGTCGGGAAGAGATATATCTTCGTCTGGATTAGTAAGTTCTTCAATAGAAATAAGACCAGCTGGAAGATCGTCAGTGAGGATATTTCTTACCCTAGGTGAACCAAGATCGCTAGAAGTTGGTGAAATAAATCCTGAGGATGTTTCCAAAATAGAAAGTTCAGTTTCAGGTTCAGAGATTTCAAGTTCATCAACTAGTTCACTGGAAGGAGAAATATAACCAGTAACTTCAGAAACTGAAATCGGCTCTTGAATGTATTCTGTTGTAGGTTTTTGATAATCAGGATGAGTTACAATGGATGAAGTTCCAATTTCTGTTGATCTAATCCTGCTGCTGCTAGATGATACCAGAGCACGTAGCCCTTCAAGTTGACTTGGTGTATATTCAGGGGGTTTCCCTTGTAGTCTCCGGGATTGTCTTGGAAAGTCCGCCAAGATTAAAAAATTAATTAACCACATGCAAACAAAGAAAATTTCAATGAAAACACCTAAATTCTCTAAGAAACAAACAGTTGAATTATACGCTTAAAAACTCTAAGAGCTCAAACCACACACAAACAGCAACTTTCCGTACTAAAAACACTAGTTGGTGATGAAATCCAACTTAGTAGAATTTTAATATGAAAAGGGCGGTTGGAACAGTTACCCCAACAACCTGCTTAATGAAACAGACCGGTGCAATTTTCTCCATTATACCATCTCGAGTGAAGATAACCCTCCGGAGAGTCCAAGTGAGTCTAGCCGACGTCTGCTCCAGGTACAGTGGGATCTTCCCTCCACCGTCACCTTAGGAATGAATCCTAAAGATTATGGCCTCTAAGGTTACCAACAGAAACAAATATACCTAGGTGAACAATCTACGATCCGACACACACGCAAGGGTAGAGTAACAAAGCTCAATCCCCTTGAAGGCTCCTTGAAATAATCCAAGGTATGCCAACAAGTGACCCCAGGCTCCTCTACAATGGTCTATCCGAGGTTTACTGTTGTTAATACGTGTATATATTCTATCGTTCCCAATGAGGAAGGATTGATTACCCCACTGGTTCAGATATGATCTCGTGCTTAACTCCTTTAGGAGGAGCTTCCCAGAGCACAGATGCAACAATTGGAATTTCTTCCTACTGCAATATTTGTCTATTTGTTTGTTTTTACTATCTTGGAGAGTTAATTACTCCCTACTCCAAGATACTAACCTAAGCTATGTTGGTGATAAGAGCCCTAGAAAATAAAAGATTTGCTAGATGAATGTTAATTAAGCGTTACTTTTATGAGCTGTTTCTTAAGTCAATGGGTGCGAAAATGAAACTTTGGTGGTGTGAAGACTTGATTTCCAAAAACACTAAAAATGCACCTAAGAATGATAATCAATTCTTTTTCTTTAAATGAACTTCTATCTAAAGAAAGAGTTGGAGAATGCAATCCTTTTAATAAACAATTCTTCATTTAAACATAAAGAATGATTGAAAGAAAATGTTTTTTCTTTTCCAATAAATAATTGAAGCTCACAACGAAATACCTTTTCTTTCAAAACTTGTAACTACGAAAACAATTTTCCTTCAAAAGAGATCTACAATTTTCTAAAAAGCACTCAAAACTACAAAATTAATTTTGAGATCTACTAATTTGCACTCAAAACTACAAAACTAATATTGAGATCTAAAAAATTTCTTAAACAATCTAAATGAATAAAAGACTTAAGATTTTTTGAAGAATGTTTTACTTAGTTGTTCAGCAAACTAAGGATCTATTCGTCCAGAACAACAAACAGATCAAAAACACTCAATTATGTTTTATAAAAATGAAATTCAAAAACCAATAACAAAGTTCTTTTTTGAAGATTTGCAAAGAAACAAGTAGCTCTATTTCGATCCCCAGAGATTCGCCAATTTGTTGGGCAGATAAATCGTTCTTGAGGACAAGACCGATCTCCCTAGTACTAAAAGTATCTAGCAACAAACAGCCAAATAGACTAATCTTTCGCTAAGCATATATGATATATGAAAAGCTCTATATATGATTTAAAAGACCTACCTTATGTCCAGTGCTTGTTTGAAGTTGTTGTTGTCCTTCACGCGCTTGCAGGAGTTTCGTTTGTAAACCTGCAGTCACAAACAAGAAAAGTATTACATAGCACCTGTATAGACATCATCATAAACCATGCTTATCATAGTGATCAAGGAATCTATGAAATAAACCATTAATAGAAAGCTTATTGAGAAAAATGAGTATATTTTTATTAATTTCAAAAGAAGGAAAACCTTACAACTTGAGCCTTGATGTTGCACAGGCCTTCCCGGGGTTCGAAGCAGGAGTCTCCTCTACTTTGACAAGCTCTACACTCTTTCAACCAAGACAAATAGAGGTATGTGATCTCTCCTCACAAAAGTCTTGTTTTAACTGAGTCTGAATCTCAACAGAGCTTATCTTCAAATATTCTAAAGCTCCAACTCCCTTTGAGGCTACCCAATGCCTCTTTTTATAATGGAAAAGAGGAGGTTTTTCTGTTCAAATATGAAGGGATAGAATCCTCCTTCAAAGGGATAAGCTCCTCACATCAAGGGGTTAACTCCATAAGGTAAGGGATACATGTACCTTATTAAAGCGTACTTATTCTCGAAAATTCTCGTCTAGAATATTCTAGAATTAATCTCAAATCAACTTTTTAACTTTACTTTCTCGCCTTTTTTAGTTTTACAGGAATCCGCACCTATAACACATAGAAAGTGCGGTGTTGGTCCGCAGGCAATGTATAGAGAAAGTGCGATACCAAAGTTTAGGAGATTTCTAGGAAATTTTCTCTGATTTTCAAGGCTTGATATGAAGAACTGATATGTTAGACTTGCAAAAGGGGGAAGTATGAGTTATAATGAGCTCATACCTTTAGCAGAATATCAGGATGAGAATTTTTAGTGTAACACGCTGGCAACATATCTCTGAGAAGAGATGTGGTGTACGCAGGCCTCTGAACTGTGTTACATTGAGACATAATGGAAATGAGCAGCTAGGGTACTAGGAGCGCTTATCTCTGAGAAGCGATGTGTCAGCTACCAGCCCCTGAAATGTGTTACAATACATACATGATCAGAACAAGCGAGCTAGGGCACTGGTAGTGCATATCCCTGAGAAGATATGTGTTGGCTCCCAGCCCCTGAACTGTGTTACAAAACTGAAATGATGGGACAAGCGAGCTAGGGCACTGGTAGCGCTTATATCTGAGAAGAGATTTATCGGCTCCAAACCCCCTGAACTGTATTACAATGAGGCTTGAGGGCCTATTTATTGTTGAGAAACAATGTAGAATCCAAAATTCCCAAAAACCTAACCCTAGGAGATGAAGCACCAAATTTGTGGGTCCCGTTTGGGTAAATTGGTGTTTCAACTTCCTTGGGATGTAACTTTGGCATCTTATCTCCGTTTGACATGCTAAATAGCTCGTTATAAATATCTATCCGAGGACTACAGATTTTGAGTGAGAAACATGGTCTACGACACATGAAAACATTGTTTAGGGCCTCAAAACAGCTCCAGAAGTTCAGGACCTGAAAAACTGCTATAAATAGTAAGTTGTGCTGAAACTTACAAACTGAAATAACTGATGGTGGGGGTTCAAATGGACTTGGTGGGTGGCACGAATATTCACCTGGATTATTAATGCCCCAAAATGGATCTGGGTGTGCTGGACCCGAAAACCTGCTAAAAATAGTAAGTTGTGCTGAAGCTGAAAAACTGAAAGAATTGATGTTGCAGGTCCAAATGGAATAGGTAGAATAAGTCCTTCAGTCATCATCAAAAAACATTTTTCATTGCTTAGGCAAAGCCTAGTAACAATGCAACGTTGTAGGACTTTCTCTAGGGTGTCTAGAGCTGGATCGAAGTCATCTCCGTATGGTGTAAAGTCATCCATGTAAACTTCAAGTCCATCATTGATTAAATCTGCAAAAATACTAAGGATAGCCCTCTGAAATGTGGCAGGAGCATTACATAAGCCAAAAGGTAAAACTCGGTAGGCAAATGTTCCCCAGGGGCAAGTAAAGGTAGTTTTATCCTGGTCTTCAGGGGCAATCTGAATCTGATTGTATCCACTGAAGCCATCCAGGAAAGAAAAGAACTTCTTCCCTGCTAAAGTGTCCAATACTTGATCTATGAAAGGAAGAGGAAAATGATCTTTTTGTGTTGCCTTGTTAAGTTCTCTATAATCCACACAAATTCTCCATTTCCCCTTCTTTTTTGGTACCACCACAAGTGGAGAGACCCATTTACTATCAGAGATAGGGTAGATAAAATTCACATCTAAAAGTTTTTGAAGTTCAGTTTTTACAACATCTTTTAGATGGGGATTAAGTCTCCTTTGCGGTTGACGCACAGGTCTGGCATCTTTTTCTATGTAAATGTGGTGGGTACATAACTGGGGATCGATTCCTTTCATATCAGGGTAGTCCCATGCAAATGCTTCTTGATATTTTGTTAACAGATGGATGAGCTTTGTTTCTTGTTTCGGTGTGAGATTAGCATTGATATTTAAAGTTTTCCCCGGTGCAATTTCCACAGTTTTACTATTTGCAACAGAAGTGACAGGTATTATTTGATCATGAATATCTTTCAGGGGATCTTCTTCTAATTCATTATCAAATGTTGCTTTTATCATGTGACATTGTGTGCGAGGTTCAGTTTGAGTAATGAAATTATTAATGGCATCGTCTTCTGTTTGATCTTTGAAATCGAGTGCCTCTTGTATAGTTAATGGAGATCTAATGTTATCAGTAAGATATGATACAGGGTGCTTATTTGTTTTAATCATTGTGACACTTGGCTGTGCTGGAGGATATAGAACTAAATTTTTGCTATTTGGTCCTCTGGTTATGGTCATATTTCCCTGCCGACAGCCAATGTAGGCATCGGCAGTAGCAAGCCAAGGTCTACCTAAAATTAGCGGGTGTCCGTCAAGTCGGGTTTTTGGATTAATTATCAGGAAATCAGTTGGATACTCCCAGGATTCTACAGACACCATGACATCATGTAGAGTGCCCTCTGGTCTAACCACAGATCGGTCAGCCAATTCTAACATAGTAGAGGTGGGTTCTACAGATGTAATGCCGAGCTTTTGGCAAGTTGTAGTTGTTAAAATATTAATTGCAGCCCCTAAATCAACTAAGGCATTAGGCAGGGTCTGGCCATAAATTTGAACAGTTATAATTGGGTTCCCGGGGTCTTCACATTTAAGGGGTGTTTCTCTTCCCGACAATAGGTCAGATAAGGTGCCGACTACTTGGACTCTTGGATTGTTTGTTATATTCCTCCTCGGTTTCTTTATGCATAATTCTTTTATGGTTTTGGCGTATATGGGAATGTCTTGAATGGCTTGGAGGAATGGAATTTTTATGTACAAGTTTTGTAATTCTCCCAGAATGTCGAAGTCAGGATATTGTATGGATCGAGGTATGGCTAATCGTTCTGGGAACGGGGGAGAGGATGTGGTTGCTTGATTATGAGTTTGTTGCTTGTTTACATCCTCTTGTTGTGACTGATGTTCTCTGGGTAACTGATCTTCAATATGAGCTGTTTTATCTCCCTCAGTTTCAATTATACGTCCAGATCTTAACTGAAGATCATTGCACTCCCTCAGGTCGGGTCCTAGTTCTGGTGATTCTATGATTTGAATAGATTGGACCTGCCTGTTGTTTGGATTGGGATCGGGTTGGGCTGGGAGTTGCGGTCTCAGGTTAGACTGGGATTTTGTTGTAAAGCTGGCAAAGTAGGTTGAGGGAGCGGAATAGTTCCAGCTGGGTGGTACATTGGTCTTTGCCAGCTTGTCTGCCAGGGTGAACTTTGTGAAGTAGAGGGAGTCCATTGTGAAGGATATGGGCCATTTTGCCAATATGGTGGAGTGTAAGGGAAATTTGGCCAACCAGTTTGGCTTGTTTGATTTAGCCATGGATTTGGAGAAGGAAATGATTGTGGTGACCAGTTTGTAAATGGGGTTTGAGCTTGATTTTGCCACATACCATATTGTTGAGCATTATACTGTGGGTTTTGAGAGAAAGAGGTTGGGTCCGGAAACATACCAGGTTGTCTTGGCTGCCACGGGCGGCGCTGGTTGATTGAATTCACCGATTCTGGTTCTTCTTCTGCTTCCTTATATACTGCTTTCAATCCAGGAAGTGAGGGGCAGCTCTCCGTAAGGTGATATTTTGTACAGATGGCGCATGTTTGGACTTTATCTAATGGACACTCCTTGTGGCTGTGTTTTTTTCTGCATCGGGGGCAGAAGATTGCCAAATTCTGTTCTGCCTCCAGCTGCTTCTGTTTAGCCTGCACAATATCAAGTTGTGTAGTTATTGTCCCCATAATATCAGTTTTAAAATTTTCTAATAAATTTCCAATTTCTGCACGTGTTACTCCTTCTGCTGATACTTTGTTATCTCTTGCAAACCGATCATATTCTGTCGGTTTTATTCTTGTGCTGCCTCTCGAACTCCCGATACATAAGTCAAGGATGTCAGTAAAATTCTCTTGATAAATATCCCCTTTGCCCATAATGTTTAATGTTTCAATCCATTGTTCCTTCATACCCCTCATTAATGCAGTTTTTAACACATTATCAGGTAAAGGTAGCGATGCATAAGGAGATCTTTGTAGATTATACTGAAAACGTTCCACATACTCCTCTAATGTTTCATTTGGTCTGGCTGTCATTTGAAATATTTTGTCTTTTAATTCTCTAGACCTACAATAATCCTGGTATTTCTTTAAGAAGGATTCTTTCATTTGATCCCAATCGTTGATAACCCCGCCACCTAGCCCCATAAACCATCTTAAAGCAGCCCTTTCAATGTAGAGGGGAATAATTTCAATTTTTGGGGATCGGTGGTGTAATCGTACCCCCGACATAACACATCGAATTCGAATAGGAATGCATCCGGGTCTTCTGATGTGAGTCCGTGAAATGTGGGGATATGCTGAAGAGGGATAGCTTTCATGGGTGCATTTGCTGCAGAATCCACTATAGGATATTGTAATGTAGAGGTTTGAGTGTTTGGCGGGTTTTGAGCGTTTGGTTGGTTTTGAGCCATGGGATCGAATATATGCCAGTAACCTTCTGGGATATCTAGGAGGGTATTCCTAGGTTGGGTGGGAACGGTTTTGACAGGGATCTTTTTAATAGCGCTTCCTTTATCTGAAATAATGGGAATACCAGGTGTTTGAGGAGATTGAATCTCTTCAACAACGACTTTCGCAGTACTCCCCTTATCTGGGCTATCTAATGACTGATTTGTTTCAAGAGGAGATTTTGGTTCCTTGGTTTCCCCTGTTTCTCCTTCTCCTTCGCAAAAGTTGCTAGAGTTCCCTTCCTGCAATAATTCTGGAGTGGAATTTTCAACTTCTTGAAAGTCCTGCTCCTCAGTTTGACTATGCACCTCAGCACAGGCTACAGATGGTGATCCTGTGGCCTGAAGGGAACTAGTAGGCGGTTTGGAAGTGTTTTTCTTGAAGCCTACCGATGGCCGAGACTCTGTTTTCTTATAGATTTCGTCTATGAAGGTCGTTCGGCCAAGGGTCACCGGCCCCTTAGCTTTTTCAGGTTTGGATGGGGGTTTGATATTCTTTTCTGGTCTTTTCTGCTTAGTCATGCACTCAAAAATAAACTACGAACTTCTATTCAAACAAGCAACAACAAATCTGTTAGGAAAGCGGATAATGAGCAGGTCTTTTACATGCTCTACACGTAGGTTCTTACCTTCCGTTTTTAGGATCCAACTCCTCCCTAGCAGGCTTGTACACTACTCTGAAAAAAAGACAAATGGCTACACTCTTTCCCCGGCAACGGCACCAAAATGTAGAGCTATAAAAAGGGTCTCTTTCACCTCTAATCACCTCACATTAATATGTCAACCCGAGAGCGTTTTGTCATTACAAAGAGTGACTCAATCCGAGGCTCATTTGTGAGAGTAATGCTAGTAGTACAGTGCTTAAGAAATACAAGAGTAAACGGATGCTTAACTGAAATCAAATTACTTTAAAGAAATAAATCACACACTCAGGAAACTCAATAACTCATCAGTCAAGGGTTCGGTAATAATAAACCATCCCTTCAGAAACTGATGGGAAAAGAACTAAAGCATAGATCACAAGCCTGGGAGCTAAACAGTGACTGATACTGCTCACTACAGTCTTAGATCATCTCTCACAGCAAACCATCAAATGCAGATAAATAGATCAACAAAGGAAATAAAGGATTAAACCACAATTCTGAAATGGAACAGCAACTCTAAAATTGAACAGCAAGTGAATACTAAGTCCCGCGGGTTATAATCAAACTCAATCTATACACTCTTTGCAATCAAGGAACATTCTATCATTCTAAAGGCGGATTACACAAATCATATTAATGGAACAGCAATAACGATTAATGAATTATGGGACAATACTGATTCAGTGGAAACGCACGCAACACAAATGTTAATATAACAACTCTGTAACATAACAGTAAGGATATGCGATTAACTCTTGAAAGGAATAATAACGCAATGCGGAGTTAACACACAAGTCTAGTTGTAGAAACTTCAATGATTCAAACTGGAACAGAGCATGTAATATGAACTTGTAAAGCATATCAAATAATCGAATAGCAATAATAAACAAACCACACATAAACGAAGCTGTAATGGTACAGAAGCAAGTGTCCTTCGGGGCCGGGCCCTTAGCCTCCAAGGATGCACCGCTTTAGGTTAACGCAGACGCGAAGATGGAATAATCACCAGGCTTTCATTAAGACATTGATCAAAAATACATCGAACCAGTTCTCAACAGAGCTTAATAACCAAATCTGATGTTTTACAGAAGATTACATAAAACGTATCTTATCTCGCCATCACTAAACTAACAGTGCTGTCTCTTTTTATAAGGACGATGGCGGAGATGTCCAAGCAGCTAGATAAATAAAGCAGCGATCCCTCAGGATCTTCGATCCTGAGGGATTCGCCAAACAGTTAACTCTTCATCCTGTCTTTGCTATTGCGCTGAGCTGGTGTCCTCTCCTTCTTGCCCGAGCCGATTCACCTTGATCTTGTTTCCCTATGTTTGCGTTCGGTTCTCATCCAGAGGGACAACAGTTATCCCCACTTCGTTCTTATCTTTAGAGCGGCAACTCTTCGTTTTCTTCTTTCCCCGTATAGAAAATAACCATTATCAGTGGCTAAGTTATACACATCGATTCTCACATGTTTTGTGATAGTTTCTTATGACTTTCCAAATCCATGATACAAAAGGTTCACAAATTGTATTAAAAATTCATTAAAGTAATCAGCAAAATCATACCTTTTCAGTACTCCACAGAAGACAACTAGCTGCAGTTGCACCAGCCCCAGCCCCAGCAGGCCAATCAGCGGAAATCTTATCTGACTTAGAGCATCACCTAGAGCGCCTGACTCTAGATATTCCATAGACGGACATAGATGAGATTCCACTCAGATTACAGAGATACGTGATTGGTGTTCCAGGACCTTTTAGGAGGTTCCTATGCAGGGTGGCCCGAGCAGTAGTCTCTTATCATGATCACCATCAATGATGGGATGATCGTGTTGTAGACTCATATTTTGACTTTTTGTGTTATTACTCTACCGATCATAAGGTGTTTCCAACCTATGATCGAAGACAATGTATATTTTTTGAAAACACTCCTATATTATGATATATCATTATTCACCGGCTATCTGTGTGCATGTTTTGGATGTTGTTTGATTTGCTGTTTTGATTATTGCAAATGTTGATTTATCATACTAGAAGCAACTGCATATGCTAATGTATTTAAAGGTCTTGGAATATGTTGATATTCGATATAATCAAATTCACGTTCCAAGAGACGAACTCTTAAAAATAACCGTAATAACACTGGATTCCTAATGGTATAGACCCTGTTAAGCTGTAATACAACAAGTTCAAAATCAAACCTAACAATCAAACTCTAAATTCCAAATGATATGGATTCAGACAATAACTCAATCACTACACTATACTCGGCAATGTTATTCGTTGTTTGACCCAAGGCTTACCCCATGCATGGATATTAACTTGTCAGAGGGTGAATAAATAACCCAAGCTACAGAAGAAATGTTCCGTGTACTACGACAAGCACCATCAGCAAAACCAATGTAGGTTTGAAGAGACGTCGACATCTGCAATATCAGGATTAAAACTCAGATAAGCAGGAATAGTGATAAAAACACACTTCTAAACTAGGCACACTTTTCTAATCTAAGACACACCAGCAGTAAAGAAATCTAATCTAATAAAAAATATCCACACCAAGTTTTAAGCATAATATCGCTTTAGATAAAGCCCATTTCTGGGTTTATCCAAAGGGATACCGTCAAAATCTATCAACTCATAGGCACCTTTTGTTAACTTTCATTTGATAATGAAAGGACCATGCCACATAGGCACGAATTTCCCAGCTCCTAGTTTATCGTTGGCTTGATCATAAAGTAAGACTAGGTCTCCTTCTGAAAAATTTCGAGGGGTCACGCTTCTATCATACTGAGCTTTAATTCGTTTAACATGAGCCTCGTTTGCTATTGCAGCATTTCGTCGATTCTCATCTAATTGAGCCAAGTACAAGAAACGTTTTTCCTCTTCAGACGTAGCTGGGAGTAATTCTATGGCTAATTTCAGTGACGGAATTTCGCATTCAATCGGCAACACAGCTTCCAAACCGTAAACGAGTTGAAAAGGAGTGAAACCAGTTGATGTTTTTACCGAGGTTCGATATGCCCAAAGTGCTGAAAATAACATGGAATGCCAATTCGTCTTGTGAATACCAATAATGCGTTTGATCATGGTGACTAAAACTTTATTGATGGCTTCAACCAGACCATTGGCTTGTGGATAATACGGAGTGGAACTATCGTGACGCAAGCCAAGTTGATCTGTCAGTTCAGTCATCATGACATTCCGAAAATGACTTCCATGATCTGTAATAATGGCTTGAGGAACACCGAACCTAGCAATTATGTGATTAAATATGAAAGTTGCAGGAGTCTTGCCGTCAACCGAAAATGTAGGCATCGCCTCGGCCCACTTAGTAAAATAATCTACTGCTAAGATAATATACGCATTCCCCCCGGCCGAGTGAGGGTTACATGTAATAAAATCGATACCCCATTTCGCGAAAGGACCAACAACAATTATGGGATGAAGAGGAGCGGGTGGCGCACGCATTTTATGATCAAAAAGTTGACAATTATGGCATTTCCGGATGGCATAAATACAATCTTTGAATAATGATGGCTAGAAATAACCAGCGCGCAATATATTTTGGGCAGTGGCATACCCAGACATATGACCGCCACATGCTCCAGAATGGAAATCATTTAAAACCTTTTCAGCTTCATCATGAGTAAGAAAACGTCAGAAAACAGAATCCGCTCCACAATGATAAAGTGTATCACCAATAATATTATACTGTTGGGATTGGAAACGTATTTTCCGTCGCTGAGATAGTGAGATTTCAGGCCGAAAATATTGGGTTTGGAGATAAACGATAATATCTCCATACCATGGATCAAGAGTACTGATAAGAAACAAAGATTCGTCCGCAATGGACTCCTCTGCCACTGTTTCAGTATTAGTAGAGGGGAAATCACACATTAGTTCCGCAAAGACCAAAGATTTCTTTGCCTTGGATTTTTCAAATTCCAAGTCAAATTCCTGGAGGATAACTATCCATTTGGAATACTTTCCCCCTAGCAATTGTTTGGTTAAAATGTACATCATAGGGTTGCAATCAGAAATTACTGTGGTTTTGCGTAACAAAATGTAATGTCTAAATATTTGGACAGCTTGTACAGCTGCCAAGGCCAATTTCTCCACATGCGTGTATTTGATCTCAGTCGGATGCAGATTTTGACCAAGATAGTAAATCACATGTTCATTGTGAGATTCATCTTCCTGAACCAACACCATCCCAATAGTGGAATGAGAAGCGGCGAGGTACAAAAAGTAATCCTGATTGTAATTGGGAGGATGCAATAACGATGCATGGGTCAACGCGTGTTTAAGTGCATCAAAAGATCGATCAGTGATCTCATCCCAAAAGAATGGAATGTTCTGTTTCAACAATCGGGTAAAACCTTTTGTAAGCTCGGCATAGTTAGGAATGAATCGATGTAAAAATTTTTCTTTCCCCTGCAAACTTTGGAGTTGGCATAAAGTCGAAGGAGGAGGCAATTTAACAATAGCTTCGACCTTCGACGGATCGACGCGAATGCCTGCTTTTGAAACAACAAATCCCAGTAAACGACCTGATTCTACACAGAAAACACATTTGTTGTGGATTCAGCCTAATTCGATAATGCCGACATCTCATAAATATGGCTCGTAAATGAGTGAGATGGTCGGCCCTATGCAACGAATGAGTAGGTAAATCATCGAGATAGGGTTGCACAATGTGTTTAATATCATGAAATGCATAAGACATTGCTCGTTGAAAAGTTGCTCCAGTGTTCTTTAATCCAAAAGGTAGTTTTCAATAAGCAAACGTCCCCCATGGACAAATAAAATTTGTTTTCGGTTGATCAGCATGGAGTATGTTTATTTGATTGTAGCCCGAAAATCCATCCATAAAGAAAACATTTCACTGCCAGCACAATCATCAATTATTTGATCGATATAGGGGGTTGGATATTTGTCCTTTGGACAAGCTCGATTAATATCCCTATAATCGATACATACTCTTATTGTTCCTTGTTTTTTAGTCACATGAACAATATTCGATACCCAATCCGTTAAGGGGATTGGATAAATGAATCCTGCACGAAGTAATTTTTCAACTTCTGCTTTGATAGCAGTAGCTTTTCTTGGATGAATTTGACGTAAACGTTGACGAACAGGTTTAGCATCCAGGTAAGTCTTAATTTCATGTACAACGATTGAAGGATCAATTCCTCGCATTTCTTCATAGGACCAGGCAAATACATCACGGAATTCTTGAAATAGGGCTTTATAAATTTTAATTTCATCTTCCGTACAACAAGCACCTATATGAATGTTTTCAATTATTCCTGGTTTTATTGAAATGTCAATGGGAACCGTTCGAGATATATTTTCCAAATTTAACTCAGAATCAGGATTTTTCAAAGGATTCTGTGGTTCTTTAACATATTCAGCAGTAAAAATTGAAGCGAAATCATCTTCAAAATGATCTAGCTCAGGTAAAAACGAAGATCGGTGATGTAGATCTTCCCATGGTAAATCGTCAGCAGACAAAAACTCACAAATATGCTCATCAGTATGAACAAGTTCAGGAAATGTCGTTGTGGCTGAACTAGACATAGAAAGTGATTCCTCATGGATCCCATTCATTGGATCAATTCCGGTTGAAGAGGTGTCGGAAAATGACTGTACTGCCTGATATGCAATTTAAAATGGACTCAAAGGCATCATGCCATCAAATGAATCTATCTCGGAGTCAGAGGGTACGATCCAAGGATCATCAAACATAACATTGTCTGATGAAATCATGTGAATATTTGCAACAACAGGTGATACGTTAGGAGGAGGAAATGAAAAAGTTCCTAGTAAACCAGAATCTTTAATCAATCCTACTCCAACATCCTTATAAGGGATAGCCGCTTTACCAGCGTGCTGGATTGTTTCTGTAGAAGCTGGGTCAGAAGAAAAATAAGTTAACTGATCTATTGTAACAATATTTCCTTGATATGGAAATTTTATGAGCGAAAGACCGAAGAAACAACAACAGTCATAGCATAATACCAACTACGACCTAGGAGAAGGTTGTAATCTAGAGGGGCATCAACCACTTCCACATCTAGATTTACTATTTTACCTTCGACCCCTATGGGTAAATCCTGCAAAATACCAAAAAGTTGAAAACCTCGACCATCAAAAGCCTTAAGAATCGTCGGACATTGGTTAAGTGTAGGAGAACCAAGTGATTTCCAACACTGAATCGACATAATACACGTTGAAGCTCCCTCATCAATCACAGTCCGAAAGATTGGTCTGTTTTTTACTAACACTGGAATCTGGAAAGCCATTTGGTGAGGTAGGCGAGGTGTACTATTTTTTAAATCGAAGATTATAAGATTAGAATCCTGAACATCGACAGCTCCTATGGCAGACAATAATAATTTACGTTGTGCTAGACACGATTGCAGCACTTCCAAAGCCGACATTGTTGAAGGAGAAACAGCTAAGTCTTCAACAATGTTGTAATTCTGATCAGCTCTCGCATGTGGATTGAAAGCTGATTTACGAAGAACACCTTTAGTAGGCGGTTTGATTATTAAGTCTAGATTTTGTTTCTCGATCTGTAGTGGACCAGAAACAGGAGGAGGTGTAGTTGATGTATTTGCATTAGAAGATTCTGCTTCTTTACCATCAACAGGATTCTTACTACCGTAATCTTGCGATCGCGTCGCAATCCTTACATGAGACATCATCATAATAGGCTCTTCTAAAGTAGTCGAGGAAGAACCAATCATATTACTATATTGAATTGGAAAAGGATCCTTCAAGATAGCAGGTTGTTATGATCCTTTAACGAATTTCATAACTTCGGCTCGATATGGACATTCTTTCGTCAAATGATCTTGTTCACAAATGAAACAAGGATAGCGAGGTTTACGTTTTTCGTCATTGGATTCATCTTTATCAGTTTTCTCTTTCGAATTCTTTTTGTTTTTATTCTTCCCTTTCTTTTTACCACTGGATTTAGATTTGGTCGTAGATGTCTCTACGACGTGAATATCGGCAGAAACTTCGGGGGAAGATTCTCCTTTCGGGGAATCTGGTAAAGTTATAATAGGAGAAGAATTCTTTGAAGATTTCTTCTTACTTTTAGAATTGACTGTACCAATCATACCATCAGCGGCATGAGACCCTGAAGGAGCAGCAACTATTTGACCTTGTTTTGGAAGGTCTGGGATTTTTTCATGTAAAGTACCCGACTGCGTATAAACGAGGTCAAGGTACTGAGCTTGAGAAATTACTTGCTCTTCAGTAACAACACCAGCCTTAGCTACATCTTTAGTAATCTTGGGTAACAATGATTTAACAAACCATTCTGCCAAAATTTGATTCGGAATATAAACTTTCACCAAACGTCTCCTACATCGCCATTCATGGATATGATCAGAAATATACGTAGACGTGGATTGTTTCAGCGAAGTTAATAATTCCGTGCCATTGCCGTATCTGACTGGCAACTTAAAATGAGTCAAGAAGGCAGTTTCTAACTAACTGAAGTTATGAAACGAGCCTCGTGGTAACTCGATGTACCATTTGGCTGCAAGACCAATAAGAGTTCTTTGGAAAAGACGTAAGCGAATTGAATCATCAATAATTGAATTAGACGCACACCAAAGGTGATAAGTCATGACGTGATTTGATGGATCCTCTCCTCGCTGTATCTTTCCTTAATTTTTATATATCACTAGAAACTTATGTGGTATCACACGCGCCCGATAATAAAAAATTGGATCATTCGTAAGGCGTGTCAAATCAGGTAAATCCAAAGTTGCAATAAATGGTAACTGACGGCTAGGATCACGAAAACCTTGAGTAGCCAAAGCAGTTCCAGGAGGCAGATATCTAGGATAACTTGGAATTGGATTAGCATTAGGAATTATATAACCTCCTGAAAAACCAGGATTAACTGAACCGAACTGGGGTTGTTGAGGCTGTTGATAAGTATAGCCAGGGTACGGTTGGTACTGAGAGTTTGGATTTTGTGTATAGGGACTAAATTGCGGTTGTCCCTGGTACAGTTGATACGTGAATTGCGGTTGACTTGTGACAACCGTACTTGTACCGGCTTGTCCCGTAGGCATATGAACCGAAGTCTGAACTGAGGGTCCTGACTGAGGTACAGAGACTTGAGGGATTTGCACGGATACAAGGATAGCCGAACTCGGGGCTACAGACACTCCAGAAATAGGCGTAACAGGTTGAACAGACGTTGCAGCAGTTGCAGCAGTTTGGGGCGGAGTCTGAGGTGTACTAGGCCCAGCCTGCTGAACTGAACTAGGTGCAGGAGTTTGAATGGCTGGCTGACCAGGTTGCTGAGTTGAACCAGAAACCAATGGCTGACCAGGTTGATAAGGTAACTACACATTAGGCTGCAAAGGCTGTTGATATTGGGACGGATCCCACACCATCATTCCGAGGTATTGTCGCGTAGCGAGAAGGTTGGAACATAAGGAAGATAATCTCTGTTGAACATAGGGTTGCTAATTAAGAGGTAAATTTCCGGCTCCTTGTATAGATGGTCGACTCGTGCGTCGTTGGTAACCTTGAAATTGGGCACCGACCTCGAGGTCGAGCAACCTCGAGGCGCGCACTCCAGGTTGGGGCGGAGTGGCGCAACTCGAGGAGCATATTGATTGGGGGTTGACCTCGTGTATGTACTCGTCCCAAGGTCGACACCCTTGAGGCATGTACCGTCCCGGGGTACCTTGTACTGTGTCAGCGATGATTCTGTGCTCCGTTCCCGAAAAGCTACCTTGAGGTTGTGCCTCGGGTGGTAACTGACTACCTTGAGGTTTCCCTCCAGGTGGTAACTCACTACCTGAAGGTTGCCCCCCAGGCGGTAACTGACTACCCTGAGGTTGTCCCCCAGGCGGTAACGGATTTCCTTGAGGTTGCCCCCCAGGCGGTAACTGACTTCCTTGTGGTTGAGGATTGGGAACATTGCCAGACATCATAAAAATTTTCTCTGCGTTTGACGTTTCAATTTTAAGACCATTAAGACCAGATGATAACACGTTTTCAATGGGTTGAGGAGCTTCTCTCGAGAAAGTACCAGATAGAGCTTGATATCCCGAAGGAACAGAAGGACCACCGTGTAAAAATGATTCTGGAGTCTGGGAAAACATGGATGACTCTCCTACCATAATGGATGGCGGATAGTAACCTCTGGGTGTAGGATGAAGTGGAACTCGAGGTGGATGAAAAGAAAGACCCAGATTTTCTAAAAAATCTGTTAAGGATAGATACCAAGCACTAGTTCGAATAGGGCTGTAGAAAATAGATTCACGCTCCCTAAGATTTAAATATTGAGGGGAGTCGGGAAGAGATATATCTTCTTCTAGATTAGTAAGTTCTTCAATGGAAATAAGACCAGCTGGAAGATCGTCAGTGACGATATTTCTTACCCTAGGTGGACCCAGATCGCTAGAAGTTGGTGAAATAAATCCTGAGGATTTTTAAAACGTAAAAGTTCAAATAAAACTGTGAGGCCTTGTGTTCATCAACTAGTTCAACCGGTAGGAGAAATATAACCAAGAATCTCCGTAAACCGAAATCACTCTCTTAAATATATTCGTTGTGTGTGTTTGATAATCGTGATGAATTACAATAGATGATGCTCCAATTTCTATCGATCTAATCCTGCTGTACCGCTAGATGATACCAGAGCACGTAGCCCTTCAAGTTGGCTTGGCGTATATTCAGGGGGTTTCCCTTGTAGTCTCTGGGATTGTCTTGGCAGGTTCACCACAATTAAAAATTAATTAATCACACGCAAACAAAGAAAAATTCAATGAAAACACCTAAAGTCTTTAAGAAACAAACAGTTGAATCATACGCTTAAAAAATCTAAGAGTTCAAACCACACACAAATAGTAACTTTTCGTACTAAAAACACTAGTTGGTGATGAAATCCAATTTAGTAGAAATTTAATACGAAAAGGGCGGTTGGAACAGTTACCCTGACAACCTGCTTAATGAAACAGACCGGTGCAAGTTTCTCCACTATACCATCTCGAGTGAAGATAACCCTCCGGAGAGTCCAAGTGAGTCTAGCCGACGTCTGTTCCAGGTACAGTGGGATCTTCCCTCCACCGTCACCTTAGGAAAGAATCCTATAGATTATAGCCACTAAGGTTACCAACTGAAACAAATATACCTGGGGGAACAGTCTACGATCCGACACACACGCAAGGGCAGAGTAACAAAGCTCAATCCCCTTGAAGGCTCCTTGAAATAATCCAAGGTTTATCGACAAGTGACCCCTGGCTCCTCGATAATGGTCTATCCGAGGTTTATCGTTGTTAATACGTGTATATCTTCTATCGTTCCCAATGAGGAAGGATTGATTACCCCACCGGTTCAGATATGATCTCGTGCTTGACTCCTTTAGGAGGAGCTTCCCAGAGCATAGATGCAACAATTGGAATTTCTTCCTACCACAAGATTTGTCTACTTGTTTGTTTTTACTATCTTGGAGAGTTAATTACTCCCTACTCCAAGATACTAGCCTAAGCTATGTTGGTGATAAGAGCCCTAGAAAATAAAAGATTGCTAGATGAATTTTAAGTAGGCGTTACTTTTAAGAGCTGTTCCTTAAGTCAATGGGTGCGGAAATGAAACTTTGGTGGTGTGAAGACTCGACTTCCAAAACACTAAAAATGCACCTAGAAATGATAATCAATTCTTTTTCTTTTAATGAACTTCTATCTAAAGAAATAGTTAGCGAATGCAATCTTTTTAATAAACAATTCTTCCTTTAAACATAAAGAATGATCGAAAGAAAATATTTTTGTCTTTTCCAATAAATGATTGAAGCTCACAACGAAATCCTTTTTCTTTCAAAACTTGTAGCTACAAAAACAATTTTGCTTCAAAAGAGATCTACAAATTTCTAAAAAGCACTCAAAACTTCAAATCTAATTTTGAGACCTACTAATTTGCACTCAAAACTGCAAAACTAATCTTAAGATCTAAATTTTTTTTAAACAATATTAATGAATAAAAGCTTTAAGATTTTTTTGAAGAATGTTTTACTTATTTGTTCAGAAAACTAAGGATCTATTCGTCCAGAATAACAAACAGATCAAAAACACTCAATTATGTTTTAAAAATGAAATTCAAAAACCAATAACAAAGTTCTTTTTCGAAGATTTGCAAAGAAACAAGTAGCTATATTTCGATCCCCGCAGATCGCCAATTCCGTTGCGTATAAATCGTTCGAGGACAAGACCGATCTCCCTAGTACTAAAAGTATCTAGCAACAAAACAACAAACAGACAAATCTTCGTCAAGAATATATTTCATATGAAAAACTCTATATAGGTGTTAAAAGACCTACCTTATGTCCAGTGCTTGTTTGAAGTTGTTGTTATCCTTCGCGCGCTTGAAGGAGTTTCGTTTGTAAACCTGCAGTCACAAACAAGAAAAGTATTACATAGCACCTGTATAGACATCATCATAAACCATGCTTATCATAGTGATCAAGGAATCTATGAAATAAACCATTAATAGACAGCTTATTGAGAAAAATGAGTATATTTGTATTAATTTCAAAAGAAAGAAAACCTTACAACCTGAGCCTTGATTTTGCACAGGCCTTCCCGGGGTCCGAAGCAGGAGTCTCCTCTACTTTGACAAGCTCTACACTCTTTCAACCAAGACAAATAGAGGTATGTGATCTCTCCTCACAAAATTCTTTTTTTAACTGAGTATGAATCTCAACAGCACTTATCTTCAAATATTCTAAAGCCCCAACTCCCTTTGAGGCTACCCAATGCCTCTTTTTATAATGGAAAAGTGGAGGTTTTTCTATTCCAAATATGAAGGGATAGAATCCTCCTTCAAATGGATAAGCTCCTCACATCAAGGGGTTAGCTCCATAAGGTAAAGGATACATCTACCTTATCAAAGCGTACTTATTCCCGAAAATTCTCGTCTAGAATCTTCTAGAATTAATCTCAAATCAACTTTTTAACTTTACTTTCTCGCTTTTTTTAGTTTTACAGGTGTCCGCACCTATAACACATAGAAAGTGTGGTTTTGGTCCGTAGGATAGCTGAACATTAGGTGCGGGCCCGCAGGAAATGTATAGAGAAAGTGCGATACCAAAGTTTAGGAGATTTCTAGGAAATTTTCTCTGATTTTCAAGGCTTGATATGAAGAACTGATATGTTAGACTTGCAAAAGGGGGAAGTATGAGTTATAATGAGCTCATACCTTTAGCAGAATATCAGGATGAGAATTTTTAGTGTAACACGCTGGCAACATATCTCTGAGAAGAGATGTGGTGTACGCAGGCCTCTGAACTGTGTTACATTGAGACATAATGGAAATGAGCAGCTAGGGTACTAGGAGCGCTTATCTCTGAGAAGCGATGTGTCAGCTACCAGCCCCTGAACTGTGTTACAATACATACATGATCAGAACAAGCGAGCTAGGGCACTGGTAGTGCATATCCCTGAGAAGATATGTGTTGGCTCCCAGCCCCTGAACTGTGTTACAAAACTGAAATGATGGGACAAGCGAGCTAGGGCACTGGTAGCGCTTATATCTGAGAAGAGATTTATCGGCTCCAAACCCCCTGAACTGTATTACAATGAGGCTTGAGGGCCTATTTATTGTTGAGAAACAATGTAGAATCCAAAATTCCCAAAAACCTAACCCTAGGAGATGAAGCACCAATTTGTGGGTCCTGCTTGGGTAACTGGTGTTTCAACTTCCTTGGGATGTAATTTGGCATCTTATCTCCGTTTGACATGCTAAACAGTTTCAGTTATAAACATCTATCCCAGCAATTACAGATTGAGTGAGAAACATGGTCTACGACACATGAAAACATTGTTTAGGGCCTCAAAACAGCTCCAGAAGTTCAGGACCTGAAAAACTGCTATAAATAGTAAGTTGTGCTGAAACTTACAAACTGAAATAAATGATGGTGGGGGTTCAAATGGACTTGGTGGGTGGCACGAATATTCACCTGGATTATTAATGCCCCAAAATGGATCTGGGTGTGCTGGACCCGAAAACCTGCTAAAAATAGTAAGTTGTGTTGAAGCTGAAAAACTGAAAGAATTGATGTTGCAGGTCCAAATGGAATAGGTAGGAGGCCACCGATATCCACCTGGATCATGCATGCCCCTAACTCAAGTTTTATTTTTGTTCAAATTCTGAGCAAATTCAATTGCCACTGCCTCATCTAAGCCTTCTAGCTTCTAGAAATACTCAATCTTCGCGGCACCATCTTCAACTGGTGTGAAGCTGTATTGGCCAATATAAAAGGCCAATTGACTAGAGAAAAGAATGGTAAGCTAAAAAACTTTGGATATGGATCCATTGTCGTTACCTTTGCTCTAGAGAGGATCCCCATGCTAGCTCCGCAGAGTATTTTTGTTGATGCCGGTCGAGTTCGAGAACCTAGGATGACTCGTTGGGTCGCATTGATGGCCCGTCACAGTATTGAGGGCTCTGAAATTGTTCGATTTCCTCCTTCATATTTTCGTTGGCTGGATCGCCAAATTTTTACCATAGAGGACTTTCCATATGTCGGGATATATTTCCGCGGCGACCAAGAGATGACTCTCCCAACCAGGGAATAGTGGGATGAATCAGGTAAAATCATTTTCAACAATTTCTAAGTTCTAATTTTTTTTATTTTTTGATCATCTTGAAGCTAATAACCAAAAGTTTTGAATGCATATGTGGGCCCACAACGACCAGCCCATCTCCAACCTTATGATAGAAGACAACTAGTCATAGCTTCTCTTTACTCATCCACCTCAAAGTATTTATAATAACATGGAATGCCAATTTGTCTTGTGAATACCAATAATGCGTTTGATCATGGTGACCAAAACTTTATTGATGGATTCAACCAGACCATTGGATTGTGGATAATACGGAGTGGAACTATCGTGACGCAGGCCAAGTTGATCTGTCATTTCAGTCATCATGACATTCCGAAAATGACTTCCATGATCTGTAATAATGGCTTGAGGAACATCGAACCTAGCAATTATGTGATTAAATACGAAAGTTGCAGCAGTTTTGCCGTCAGCCGAAAATGTAGGCATCGCCTCGGCCCACTTAGTAAAATAATCTACTGCTAAGATAATATACGCATGCCCCCCAACCGAGTGACGGTTACATGTAATAAAATCGATACCCCGTTTTGCGAAAGGACCAACAACAATTATAGGGTGAAGAGGAGCGGGTGGCGCACGCATCTTACAATCAAAAAGTTGACAATTGTGGCATTTCCGGACCGCATAAATACAATCTTTGAATAATGATGGCCAGAAATAACCAGTGCGCAATATCTTTTGGACAGTGGCATACCCAGACATATGACCGCCACATGCTCCAGAATGGCAATCATTTAAAACCTTTTCAGCTTCATCATGAGTAAGACAGCATCGAAAAATAGAATCCGCTCCACGACGATAAAGTGTATCACCAATAATATTATAATATTGGGATTAGAAATGTATTTTCCGTCGCTGAGATCGTGAGATTCCGGGCCGAAAAGATTGGGTTTGGAGGTAAACGATAATATCTCCATACCATGGATCAAGAGTACTGATAAGAAACAAAGATTCGTCCACAATGGACTCCTCTGCCACTGTTTCAATATCAATAGAGGGGAAATCACACATTAGTTCCGCAAAGACCAAAGATTTCTTTGCCTTGGATTTTTCAAATTCCAAGTAAAATTCCTGTAGGATGACTATCCATTTGGAATACTTTCCCCCTAGCAATTGTTTGGTCAAAATATACATCATAGGGTTACAGTTAGAAATTACTATGGTTTTGCGTAACAAAATGTAATGTCTAAATATTTGGACAGCTTGTACAGCTGCCAAGGCCAATTTCTCCACATGTGTATATTTGATCTCAGTCGGATGCAGATTTCGACTAAGATAGTAAATCACATGTTCATTGTGAGATTCATCTTCCTGCACTAATACCATCCCAATAGTGAAATGAGAAGCAGCGAGGTACAAAAGATAATCCTGATTGTAGTTGGGAGGATGTAATAACGGTGCATGGGTTAACGCGTGTTTAAGTGCATCAAAAGATCGATCAACGATCTCATCCCAAAAGAATGGAATGTTTTGTTTCAACAATCGGGTAAAACCCTTTGTAAGCTCGGCATAGTTAGGAATGAATCGATGTAAAAAGTGTTCTTTCCCCTGCAAACTTTGGAGTTGGCGTAAAGTCGAAGGAGGAGGAAATTTAACAATAGCTTCGACCTTCGATGGATCGATGCAAATTCCTGCTTTTGAAACAAAAAATCCCAGTAAACGACCCGATTCTACATAGAAAACACATTTGTGTGGATTCAGCCTAATTCGATAATGCCGACATCTCATAAATATGGCTCGTAAATGAGTGAGATGGTCGGCCCTATGCAACGAATGAGTAGGTAAATCATCGAGATAGGGTTGCACAATGTGTTTAATATCATGAAATGCATAAGACATTGCTCGTTGAAAATTTGCTCCAGTGTTCTTTAATCCAAAAGGTAGTTTGGAATAAGCAAACGTCCCCCATGGACAAATAAAAGTTGTTTTCGGTTGATCAGCATGGAGTATGTTTATTTGATTGTAGCCCGAAAATCCATCCATAAAGAAAACATTTCACTGCCAGCACAATCATCAATTATTTGATCGATATAGGGGGTTGGATATTTGTCCTTTGGACAAGCTCGATTAATATCCCTATAATCGATACATACTCTTATTGTTCCTTGTTTTTTAGTCACAGGAACAATATTCGATACGCAATCCGTTAAGGGGATTGGATAAATGAATCCTGCACGAAGTAATTTTTCAACTTCTGCTTTGATAGCAGTAGCTTTTCTTGGATGAATTTGACGTAAACGTTGACGAACAGGTTTAGCATCCAGGTAAGTCTTAATTTCATGTACAACGATTGAAGGATCAATTCCTCGCATTTCTTCATAGGACCAGGCAAATACATCACGGAATTCTTGAAATAGGGCTTTATAAATTTTAATTTCATTTTCCGTACAACAAGCACCTATATGAATGTTTTCAATTATTCCTGGTTTTATTGAAATGTCAATGGGAACCGTTCGAGATATATTTTCCAAATTTAACTCAGAATCAAGATTTTTCAAAGGATTCTGTGGTTCTTTAACATATTCAGCAGTAAAAATTGAAGCGAAATCATCTTCAAAATGATCTAGCTCAGGTAAAAACGAAGATCGGTGATGTAGATCTTCCCATGGTAAATCGTCAGCAGACAAAAACTCACAAATATGCTCATCAGTATGAACAAGTTCAGGAAATGTCGTTGTGGCTGAACTAGACATAGAAAGTGATTCCTCATGGATCCCATTCATTGGATCAATTCCGGTTGAAGAGGTGTCGGAAAATGACTGTACTGCCTGATATGAAATTTAAAATGGACTCAAAGGCATCATTCCATCAAATGAATCTATCTCGGAGTCAGAGGGTACGATCCAAGGATCATCAAACATAACATTGTCTGATGAAATCATGTGAAAATTTGCAACAACAGGTGATACGTTAGGAGGAGGAAATGAAAAATTTCCTAGTAAACCAGAATCTTTAATCAATCCTACTCCAACATCCTTATAAGGGATAGCCGCTTTACCAGCGTGCTGGATTGTTTCTGTAGAAGCTGGGTCAGAAGAAAAATAAGTTAACTGATCTATTGTAACAATATTTCCTTGATATGGAAATTTTATGAGCGAAAGACCGAAGAAACAACAACAGTCATAGCATAATACCAACTACGACCTAGGAGAAGGTTGTAATCTAGAGGGGCATCAACCACTTCCACATCTAGATTTACTATTTTACCTTCGACCCCTATGGGTAAATCCTGCAAAATACCAAAAAGTTGAAAACCTCGACCATCAAAATCCTTAAGAATCGTCAGAGATTGGTTAAGTGTAGGAGAACCAAGTGATTTCCAACACTGAATCGACATAATACACGTTCAAGCTCCCTCATCAATCACAGTCTGAAAGATTGGTCTGTTTTTTACTAACACTGGAATCTGGAAATCCATTTGATAAGGTAGACGAGGTGTACTATTTTCTAAATCGAAGATTATAAGATTGGAATCCTGAATATCAACAGCTCCTATAGCAGACAAAAGCAATTTACGCTGTGCTGGGGATGATTGCAACACTTCCAAAGCCGACATTGCTGAAGGAGAAATAGCTAAGTCTTCAACAATGTTGTAATTCTGAGTAGCTCTCACATGTGGATTGAAAGCTGATTTACGAAGAACACCTTTAGTAGGCGGTTTGATTATTAAGTTTGGATTTTGTTTCTCAATCTGTAGCGGACCAGAAACAGGAGGAGGTGTAGTTGATGTGTTTGCATTTGAAGATTTTGCTTCTTTACCATCAACAGGGTTCTTACTACCGTAATCTTGCGATTGCGTCGTAATCCTTACATGAGACATCATCATAATAGGTTCTTCAAAAGTATTCGAGGTAGAGCCAACCATCTTACTATCTTGAATTGGAAAAGGATCCTTCAAGACAGCAGGTTGTTGCAATCCTTTAACGAATTTCCTAACTTCGGCTAAATATGGACATTCTTTCGTGAAATGGTCCTCTTCACAAATGAAACAAGGATAGCAAGGTTTACGTTTTTCGTCATTGGATTCATCTTTATCAGTTTTCTCTTTCGAATTCTTTTTGTTTTTATTTTTCCCTTTCTTTTTACCATTGGATTTAGATTTGGTCGTATATGTCTATATGACGTGAATATCAGCAGAAACTTCAGGGGAATATTCTCCTTTTGGGGAATCAGGTAAAGTTATAATAGGAGAATAATTCTTCAAAAATTTCTTCTTACTTTTAGAATTGACCATACCAATCATACCGTCAGCGGCATGAGACCCTGAAGGAGCAGCAGCTATTTGACCTTGTTTTGGAAGGTCTGGGATTTTTTCATGTAAAGTACCTGACTGCGTATAAACAAGGTCAAGGTACTGAGCTTGAGCAATTACTTGCTCTTCAGTAACAACACCAGCCTTAGCTACATCTTTAGTAATCTTGGGTAACAATGATTTAACAAACCATTCTGCCAAAATTTGATCTGGAATATAAACTTTCACCAAACGTCTCCTCGAAAGCCATTTCTATTAGATATGATCAGAAATATCTGTGAGCGATGGATTATTTTAAAATGATTGACAATTTAGTGAAATGGTATTAAGCGTAACAGCGAAAATGATCAGAAGCGATTATAGCGACTAAAGTTGTAAGCAGGGCCATGTGGTAACTCAGTATACCATTTAAGTATGAACTAAATAGAGTTCTTTGGAAAAGGCGTGGCGAATCGAATCATCAATAGTGAATTAGACGCACACAGTGATAAGGGTCATGGCGTGATTTGATGGATCTCTCTTGACTTACCTTGAATTTGAGCGGTATATCAGCGGAGAAGACTTTATGGCATTGGTGGCGATTAGATAACAAAATTGGATGCATTTGTAAGGCGTTAATCAAATCCGGTAAATCTAAAGTTGCTATAAATGGTAATTGACGGTTAGGATCACGAAAACCTTGAGTAGCCAAATTAGTTCCAGGAGGTGGATACCCATGATAGCTGGGAATCGGATTTGCATTAGGAATTGTGTAACCTCCTGGAAAACCAGGATTAATCGTACCAAAATGGGGTTGTTGAGGCTGTTGATAAGTATAGCCAAGGTACAGTTGATACTGATAGTTTGGATTTTGTGTATAGGGACCGAATTGTGGTTGTCCCTGGTATGGTTGATACGTGAATTACGGTTGAATTGTGACAACTGTACTTGTACCGGTTTGTCCTGTAGGTATCTGAACCGAAGTCTGAACTAACGGTCCTGACTGAGGTACAGAGACTTGAGGGATTTGCACGGATACAGGGATAGTCAAACTCAGGGTTACAGATACTCCAGAAACAGGTGTTACAGGTTGGACAGTCGTTACAGCGGTTGCAGCGGTTTGTGGCGGAGTCTGAGGTGAACTAGGCCCGGCCTACTGAACCGAACTAGGTGCAGGAGTTTGAATAGCTGGTTGGACAGGTTGCTGGGTTGAACCAGAAATTAAAGGTTGTCCAGGCTGATAAGGTAACTACACATTAGGCTGCATAGGCTGTTGATATTGGGATGGATCCCACACCATCATTCCGGGGTATTGTCCCGTAGAAGGTTGAACATAAGGACCATAACTTGGTTGAACATAGGGTTGATAATTAAGAGGTAAATTTCCAACTCCTTGAATAGATGGTTGACCAGAAGGCTGTTGGTAACCTTGAATTGGGTACTGACCTTGAGGTTGATAACCTTGAGGCGCGTACTGAGGCTGGGGTTGATAAGGACCCTGAGGAGCATATTGATTTTGGGGTTGACCTTGAGGTATGTACTATCCTGAAGGTTGATACCCTTGAGGTATGTACTGTCCTTGGGGTTGTCCTCCAAAATAATATGATTCCACAGTTTTTCCTGGGAAAAATCTACCTTGAGGTTGCGCCCCGGGTGGTAATTGACTACCTTGAGGTTGCCCTCCAGGTGGTAACTGACTACTTGAAGGTTGCCCCCCAGGCGGTAACTGACTACCCTGAGGTTTCCCCCCAGGCGGTAACGAATTTCCTTGAGGTTGCCCCCCAGGCGGTAACTGACTGCCTTGTGGTTGAGGATTGGGAACATTACCAGACATTATATAAATTTTCTCCGCATTCGACATTTCAATTTTAAGACCATTAAGACCAGACGATAACACGTTTTCAATGGGTTGAGGAGCTGCTCCCGAGAAAGTACTAGATAGAGCCTGGTGTCCTGAAGGAACAGGAGGACCACCGTGTAAAAATGATTCCGGAGTCTGTGAAAACATCGATGACTCTCCTACCATAATGGATGGCGGATAGTAACCTCTTGGAGTAGGATGAAATGGAACTCGAGGTGGATGAAAAGCAAGACCCGGATTTTCTAAAAAATTTGTTAAGGATAGATATCAAGCACTAGTTCGAATAGGGCTGTAGAAAATAGATTCACGCTCCCTAAGATTTAAAGATTGAGGGGAGTCGTAAAGAGATATATCTTCGTCTGGATTAGTAAGTTCTTCAATAGAAATAAGACCAGGTGGAAGATCATCAGTGACGATATTTCTTACCCTAGGTGAACCAAGATCGCTAGAAGTAGGTGAAATAAATCCTGAGGATGTTTCTAAAACAGAAAGTTCAGTTTCAGGTTCAGAGATTTCAGGTTCATCAACTAGTTCACTGGTAGGAGAAATATAACCAGTAACTTCAGAAACTGAAATCAGCTCTTGAATATATTATGTTTTAGGTGTTTGATAATCAGGATGAATTACAATAGATGATGTTCCAATTTCTATTGATCTAATCCTACAGCTGCTAGATGATACCAGAGCACGTAGCCCTTCAAGGTGACTTGGTGTATATTCAGGGGGTTTCCCTTGTAGTCTCCGAGATTGTCTTGGCAAGTCTACCACGATTAAAAATTAATTAATCACACGCAAACAAAGAAAAATTCAATGAAAACACCTAAAGTCTCTAAGAAACAAACAGTTGAATCACACGCTTAAAAAATATGAGTTCAAACCACACACAAACAGTAACTTTCCATACTAAAAACACTAGTTGGTGATGAAATCCAACTTAGTAGAAATTTAATACGAAAAGGGTGGTTGGAACAGTTACCCCGACAACCTGATTAATGAAACAGACCGGTGCAAGTTTCTCCACTATACCATCTCAAGTGAAGAAAACCCTCCGAAGAGTCCAAGTGATTCTAGCCGATGTCTGCTCCAGGTACAGTGGGATCTTCCCTCCACCTTCACCTTAGGAAAGAATCCTAAAGATTATGGCCTCTAAGGTTACCAATAGAAACAAATATACCTGGGGGAACAGTCTACGATCTGACACACACGCAAGGGCAGAGTAAAAAAGCTCAATCCCCTTGAAGGCTCCTTGAAATAATCCAAGGTATGCCAACAAGTGACCCCTGGCTCCTCAACAATGGTCTATCCGAGGTTTACCGTTGTTAATACGTGTATATCTTCTATCATTCCCAGTGAGGAAGGATTGATTACCTCACTGGTTCAGATATGATCTCGTGCTTGACTCCTTTAGGAGGAGCTTCCCAGAGCATAGATGCAACAATTGGAATTTCTTCCTATCGTAAGATTTGTCTACTTGTTTGTTTTTACTATCTTGGAGAGTTAATTACTCCCTACTCCAAGATACTAGCCTAAGCTATGTTGGTGATAAGAGCCCTAGAAAATAGAAGATTGCTAGATGAATTTTAATTAAGCGTTAATTTTAAGAGTTGTTCTGTAAGTCAATGGGTGTGGAAATGAAACTTTGGTGGTGTGAAGACTCAACTTCCAAAACACTAAAAATGCACCTAAAAATGATAATCAATTCTTTTTCTTTCAATGAACTTCTATCTAAAGAAAGAGTTAGCGAATGCAATCTTTTAAATAAACAATTCTTCCTTTAAACATAAAGAATGATCGAAAGAAAATATTTTTGTCTTTTCCAATAAATGATTGAAGCTCACAACGAAATCCTTTTTCTTTCAAAACTTGTAGCTACAAAAACAATTTTGCTTCAAAAGAGATCTACAAATTTCTAAAAAGCACTCAAAACTTCAAATCTAATTTTGAGACCTATTAATTTGCACTCAAAACTACAAACCTAATCTTAAGATCTAAATTTTTTTTAAACAATCTAAATGAATAAAAGCTCTAAGATTTTTTTGAAGAATGTTTTACTTATTTGTTCAGCAAACTAAGGATCTATTCATCCAGAATAACAAGCAGATCAAAAACACTCAATTATGTTTTAAAAATGAAATTCAAAAACCAATAACAAAGTTCTTTTTCGAAGATTTGCAAAGAAACAAGTAGCTCTATTTCGATCCCCAGAGATTCGCCAATTTGTTGGGCAGATAAATCGTTCTTGAGGACAAGACCGATCTCCCTAGTACTAAAAGTATCTAGCAACAAACAGCCAAATAGACTAATCTTTCGCTAAGAATATATGATATATGAAAAGCTCTATATATGATTTAAAAGACCTACCTTATGTCCAGTGCTTGTTTGAAGTTGTTGTTGTCCTTCATGCGCTTGCAGGAGTTTCGTTTGTAAACCTGCAGTCACAAACAAGAAAAGTATTACATAGCACCTGTATAGACATCATCATAAACCATGCTTATCATAGTGATCAAGGAATCTATGAAATAAACCATTAATAGACAGCTTATTGAGAAAAATGAGTATATTTGTATTAATTTCAAAAGAAAGAAAACCTTACAACCTGAGCCTTGATTTTGCACAGGCCTTCCCGGGGTCCGAAGCAGGAGTCTCCTCTACTTTGACAAGCTCTACACTCTTTCAACCAAGACAAATAGAGGTATGTGATCTCTCCTTACAAAATTCTTTTTTTAACTGAGTATGAATCTCAACAGCACTTATCTTCAAATATTCTAAAGCTCCAACTCCCTTTGAGGCTACCCAATGCCTCTTTTTATAATGGAAAAGTGGAGGTTTTTCTATTCCAAATATGAAGGGATAGAATCCTCCTTCAAAGGGATAAGCTCCTCACATCAAGGGGTTAGCTCCATAAGGTAAAGGATACATCTACCTTATCAAAGCGTACTTATTCCCGAAAATTCTCGTCTAGAATCTTCTAGAATTAATCTCAAATCAACTTTTTAACTTTACTTTCTCGCTTTTTTTAGTTTTACAGGAGTCCGCACCTATAACACATAGAAAGTGTGGTTTTGGTCCGTATGATAGCTGAACATTAGGTGCGGGCCCGCAGGAAATGTATAGAGAAAGTGCGATACCAAAGTTTAGGAGATTTCTAGGAAATTTTCTCTGATTTTCAAGGCTTGATATGAAGAACTGATATGTTAGACTTGCAAAAGGGGGAAGTATGAGTTATAATGAGCTCATACCTTTAGCAGAATATCAGGATGAGAATTTTTAGTGTAACACGCTGGCAACATATCTCTGAGAAGAGATGTGGTGTACGCAGGCCTCTGAACTGTGTTACATTGAGACATAATGGAAATGAGCAGCTAGGGTACTAGGAGCGCTTATCTCTGAGAAGCGATGTGTCAGCTACCAGCCCCTGAACTGTGTTACAATACATACATGATCAGAACAAGCGAGCTAGGGCACTGGTAGTGCATATCCCTGAGAAGATATGTGTTGGCTCCCAGCCCCTGAACTGTGTTACAAAACTGAAATGATGGGACAAGCGAGCTAGGGCACTGGTAGCGCTTATATCTGAGAAGAGATTTATCGGCTCCAAACCCCCTGAACTGTATTACAATGAGGCTTGAGGGCCTATTTATTGTTGAGAAACAATGTAGAATCCAAAATTCCCAAAAACCTAACCCTAGGAGATGAAGCACCAAATTTGTGGGTCCCGTTTGGGTAAATTGGTGTTTCAACTTCCTTGGGATGTAACTTTGGCATCTTATCTCCGTTTGACATGCTAAATAGCTCGTTATAAATATCTATCCGAGGACTACAGATTTTGAGTGAGAAACATGGTCTACGACACATGAAAACATTGTTTAGGGCCTCAAAACAGCTCCAGAAGTTCAGGACCTGAAAAACTGCTATAAATAGTAAGTTGTGCTGAAACTTACAAACTGAAATAACTGATGGTGGGGGTTCAAATGGACTTGGTGGGTGGCACGAATATTCACCTGGATTATTAATGCCCCAAAATGGATCTGGGTGTGCTGGACCCGAAAACCTGCTAAAAATAGTAAGTTGTGCTGAAGCTGAAAAACTGAAAGAATTGATGTTGCAGGTCCAAATGGAATAGGTAGGAGGCCACCGATATCCACCTGGATCATGCATGCCCCTAACTCAAGTTTTATTTTTGTTCAAATTCTGAGCAAATTCAATTGCCACTGCCTCATCTAAGCCTTCTAGCTTCTAGAAATACTCAATCCATCTAGCATCCCTAAATATATGGTTGGCTTCTAAACAATTCTGCAAGGCACCCATAAAATTTGGGTCGTGCCTGACCATTGCTCCACCCATGTTTGTTGTTTGTTTCTAAATTTTCTTCTTGCTTCTCAGCCCCACTGTAATGTCACTGCACTGCTCACTGTTTCTCGGCGTCTCTGCTTATCCCAATTGACAAGTTTAAAATGAGGATGCAAGGTTTCAGTCGAGGAGGTTGACGGGAGGTGAAATATTTTACGGATTACTGAATCATACCTTACACTAATATTCATAAATGTCTCGTTATGGAAAGTAATGGGATCTAGTACACACACTCTTTTCCAACCGGATTTAGTAATCATTGGCATTTGTGTTATTAATTGGGTGCATGTGTTTTTTATAGAGGTTTATGACTATGGCTCGTTGTAATGATTTCAATACATATCCCCTCCCCCACCTTAGTGGTGACAGCTGCCTATGGTCACCATGGAATATCATTACTTCTACTAATTAATCACCAAATCATAAATGATATTGTTTACCTTTTGAATGGCATACCTGAGGTGACGTGGAGGAAGATTTCGAATTTACGACGTTCTTCTTGTAGAGCTCGTGTTGTTGTGTTTGGCTGGCATGATTATTGCTATTATGGGATGAAACATAATAAACAGTGTTCGTGGCTGTCGGCTATTGCATGTGTAACATCCAATACAACCCTTAGATTATTATTCAAAAAAATCATAATAATCAAGATAAACTGGTACAGAAAAGAAAATTAAATGAATACCATCATCCTATGAAATAGATCAGGAAGGGAAAATGATGTTTTGATAAGAAAAACATGGGTGTATATCCACCACAAGAGTGGTTTTCAGTTGTTACCAACTGTCTCACTGTGTCTTGGAAAGGGGTTTTCATAGTTAGATTTATTATTATTATTATTATTATTTTTTCAAACAAGTGTAGCAGTTGCCACAAAGGTGGTTTTCAACTACTACAATTATTGGAATTTCAATTTTTAGGCTGCACAGGAGAATGTTCCACTGTTGTCATAACATGAAGATCAGAGTCCAATACAATGTTAACAAATAATTCCTTTGAAGCGGGTTGATGATATAACCTTAGACGGTGTCCATTAACCAATAATGGTGTCTTAGCACTGTCGATGGTAACCAATTGTACAGTCCCATTGTCAAATATTGTATTCACTTCGTACGGACCTAGCCATCTGGTATAGATCTTGCCTTTGAAGTATTTGAACCATGAATCATACAAAAGAGCCCAATCTCCTTTCTGGAACATTTTCTTCTTAATAAACCCATCATGTCATCTAGCTATTTTCTGTTGAATGATCTCTGTTTGTTGAATAGCAACCAGTCGTTTCTCTTCCAACTCATTAAGCTAGTTCATTCTTTGAGTATGTGTCGTACTCAGATCCAGATCAAGCTACAATGCTATTATTAATGTCTTTATTTCAAACTCTATGGGGAATAAAGGATTCTTATCATAAACCAATTCATATGGTGAGAAGCGTGTAGTGTTTCTCCATGTTTTCCTATAAGCCCACAGTACCTCTGGAAGTTTCTCGACCTATTTTCTTTGGTGGCTGGCTACTATCTTTGTTAAGATTTCATCAATGACCTTATTGGTGCTTTCCACTTGACCATTTTCTTGTGGGTGATATGGTGAAGTGATTATGTGATGAATTCCATACTTTTAAACCAGCTTCTTGATCAAATGAGAAGTGAATTGAGGCCCTCCATCTGTCACTATCTCTCTGGGTACCTTGAAGCGACCAAAAATATCTTCAAATAGGAATTCTTAAACAGTCTCCTCTGTTGCTCTGGTTAGTGCCTTTTCTTCGACCCATTTTGTGACATAATCGGTGCTGACCAATATGTATGATTTTTATTGTGATGAAGGATTAATTGGCCCCAGAAAGGCTAGGGCCCATTTATCAAATGGTTCTATCACTATCTAAGGCTATAATGACATCTCTTCTGATTTCATAGGCTGACCCATTCTTTGGCAACTATCACATCCTTTCAAAAAATTCTTGTCATCCTGGAATATAGTTGACCAGTAGTACCCTGTTGAGAGTACTTTATGTCCTGTCCTCTTTTCAGCGAAGTGTCCTCCACAAGGTTCCTCATGACAAGCCTTCAAGATCTCAAATACATCATCTTCTCTAACACATCGCCTAATCTAAAAATATGACCCGGTGTGATAGAGATTTCCTTCTATCCAGGAGTAGGTAGCACTCTGTTGTATAATCTTCCTTCTTTCCTTGGAATACATTCAGTGTGGAAGGTAATTAACTATATCTGCATACCATGTTGAGTGAGTAGAGATGGCAAAAATATATTCATCTAGAAAATAATCCTCAGTGGCAGTTCAGTCATCACTTATAGTTAATCTAGAAAGAAAATCAACTACATTATATTTTATGGGTTTATCTAAAATAGTAATACCAAATTCTTGTAATAGAAATAACCATCGTGTAACTCTACCATTAGTAACAGGCTTGTTAATCAAAAATCAAATTGCAGCATGGTCAGTGTGTACAAAAACTTGGTACCCAGTGATGTAGTGTCGAAATTTCTTGACATCATGCACTACTGCTAGGAATTCCTTCTCAGTAACAATGTAGTTGAATTCTGCTAGATTTAAGTTCTTGTTGATGTAATAAATTGTGTAAGGTTTCTTCTCCTCCAACTTCCCCAAAACAACACCCACAGTCATGTTCGATGCATCTGTAGCAATATTAAATGGAAATTCCCAGCTTGGTCCTCATAAAACAAGTGTTTTTGTTACACAGTTTTTCAACTTTAAAAAGGCCTGCTCACACTTCCTTGTCCACACAAATTCTGCATCTTTCATGAGTAATGAAAATAGAGGAGATGAAATCTTTGAAAAATTCTCTATAAATCTCCTATAGTATCATGCATGTCCCAAAAAACTACGTACCTCTTTTGGAGTCTTAGGGGTCGGGATTTTCGAGATTACCTCAATTTTTGTAAGATCTACCTTTATTCCATCTGCCAAAATGAATTTTCCCAGCACAATTCCCTCAGTAATCATCATGTGGCATTTTTTCGTGCTCAGAGAAACATTAGTTTGTTCACAGCATTCCAACACTTTTTCCAAGTTAGCTAATGTTGTCTCAAAGGCATCCCTGTAGGGTGTAAAATCATTCATAAATATTTCGAGACAGTCACTCAAAATATTAGAAAAAATACCCAATATTTCCCTCTGAAAGGTTGTTGGTGCTTTATAGAGGCCAAAGGGAAGGATTTTGTATGAAAAAGTACCCCATGGCGAAGTGAAGGTCGTCTTGTCTTGGTCTTCCGGGGCAATATGTATTTGATTATAGCCACTAAACCCATCTAGAAATGAAAAGAATTTTTTTCCAGAGAGAGTATCCAAAACCTTATCAATGAATGGTAAAGGAAAATGGTCCTTTTGAGTGGCCTTGTTAAGCTCTCTATAGTCAACACAGACTCTCCATTTGCCATTCTTTTTCGGAACTATGACAAGCAGAGATACTCGTTGGCTGTTAGAAATGGCGTAGATTAAATTAGCATTCAGGAGTTTATGCAATTCTTCTTTTCTTGTCTCCTTAAGTGCAGGGTTCATTCGATGTTGTGGTTGTCTAACTGGTTTGCAGCCCTCTTTAAGGTAAATGCGGTGGGTGCATAGGCCAAGATGGATTCCTTTCATATCCGTATAGTCCCATGCAAATTACATTTTTTATTTCTGTAACAGCTGTATCAACAATCTTTTTTGTTCAGCAGTCAGGTTAGGATTGATGTTTAAACATTTCCCTGGTTCGATTTCAATGGGACTGCTGATAGTATGTGGATTTGTTTTCAAATGTTCAATAATCGCATCATCTACCTCATATTCTTCTCCCAAATCTCTAATTGAGGCAACAAGGAGTGAATTACTAATAAAACCATTAATGATATCGTCCGTTGTTTCATCCTTAAAGTATTGTGCTTTCCCAAGTGTGAGAAGAGGTGGGGAAATATCAGATTTGGGTGCAAATTCATCCCACCAGGGACTACTTGAATCCATATGAGGTTTTTCTGGGGGATAAATGTTCCGGTTCTGAGTGGCCTCTCCATATTAGATCACCATAGATCCAGACCTACATCAAATATATGCAACTGGAGTGGCCAGCCACGGTCTTCCCAAGATTAAAGTATGACCCCCAAGGTTGGATTTGGTTTGTAAAATGAGAAAATAAACTAGAAAATTCCAGGAAGCCACAGTGTTAACCACATCTTCTATCATTCCCTCGGGCTTGACATGGGGCCTATCTGCTAATTCAAGCACTATGGGTGTAGGTCTAAGTCCATGAAGTCCTAGAGAGATGAAGAGGTATTTAGTCATGACATTAATAGTTTCCCCTAGATCAATCAAATCATTGGTTATAGGTTGATTTTCAATATGGAAAGTCACTGTAGGGTTCCCTAGGTCATTATATTTAGTCAACAAAGGTTGATCAATCATAAGATAGGACAATTTACCCATGACATGGATAGTAGCAGGGTCTTTAGGTTTCCTTCAAGGTCTTTCGACGCATAGATCCCTCACTGTTTTAGCATAGATAGGTACTTCTTTAAGAGCTTGTAATAGTGGAATCCACACATACAAATTCTGCAACTCCTTGAGGAATTGAGATTTAGGTTGTGAGACCAGCCCAGTTTCAGTTAGTTATTGAGGGTATGGGGGGTTCTTAATGCTAACAGTTGAGTCAGCTATCACATATGTACCATCCTTACTCAGATTAGTTGTTGTAGAAATAGCAGATCCTCCCAAGATGGCTACTACAGATGTAACAATAAGTGTTGTATCAGTTGTTACATGTGTAACAATTGCCTCAGAATCATCCATATCCTTCCTAGGTGATTCACATTCTTTGGTAATAATGGGAATATGTTCAGATCTAATTACTTTCCCTGATCAAATTTGAACCTCGTTAATTCCAATAGGAGTAATAAAATAAGTCTGGAGGGTAACCTGAGCATCCATGTTCTGAGCTGCCTTATTATTTGAATTGGGGTTAGGTTGCACATGTAATTGGAGTCGGACAGAAGGTGTAGGCTTTTGAATAGAAGGCAGTTATAATTGTTGCTGCTGCATTGGTATAGGAGGGGGTACTGGACCTTGACCATTACTTCTCCATTTCTGACCAAAAGGAATAGGTTGTGATGGAGGATATTGCAATGGTGGAGGAGACGGCCACTGGTTCCATGATGAAGGGAATTGTGTTGAGGAAGGAGTAGGATACTGCCATGGATATTGCTGACTATTATAAATGTTATTCCAAGGATAAAATGAGGAAAAATTTGAAGGCATACCTGTAGGTTGTGGCTGCCATGGTATTTTTGATCCGATGAAATAGGAATATTGAACATCCTCGCTTGATTCGTGGAGTACCGCCTTCATTCTGGGCAATTCAAGACACTGATTTATAGAATGCGCTAAATCACAGATGTTGCACAGGCTGACACTATTCAGTCCACATTCTCTTTCAAAATGTTTCTTTTTGTATCGGGGACATAATATTGCTAAGGCTGCTTAAGCTTCTTCTTCCTCTTTCTTGACTTATACCATAGTGATCTGGATAGAGAGAGTGCTAAGGAGGTCGGTTTTAAAATCCTCAAATAATTTCCCGATCTCTTCTCTAGTTACTCCTCCACTCATGGACTTTTGTATCTGGACTGAAGGGTCCCGAACTGAAACTCTCCCTTTGACCGATCCTCTTGAGATACGCAGGCAAGGCTTCATTATTTCATCAAGTGGTTCTTGTGATATGTCTCCTTTTCCCAATAGGTTCAGATGCTTCAGACAATCATCTCTTATACCTCTTAAAAATATTGGCTTTATAATTTCTGGATCTAAGTTACTGAACTTAGACCTCTGTAAATTGTATTGAAATCATTCCATATAGTCTTCCAGGCTTTACTCCTCCTTTTGTGAAATTCTGAAAATCTCATCCTTCAAATCCCTGTTTCGACAGTAATCTTGATACTTAAAGAGGAAGGCATCTCGCATTCCATTCCAGGTTCGAATCGTGCCAACACCCAGTCTCATGAACCATATTAATGCTTCTCCTTTCAGAGTATTAGGGAATAATTTAATCTTCTTGGCATCTGAATTGTAGTCATAACCTCTACACAGCACATCAAATTCGAACACAAAGGTAACAGGATCTTCAACAGCCATCCCTTGAAAGGATGGTAGGGATGATAAAGTAATATTCTTCATAGGAGCCTCATCCCATGTTACTACTATTGGGAATTCAAAAATAACAGAGCTATCTATCTTGACATTCTCGTCCCCCATGGCTGATTCTTCATGATGTGATGAACTGACCTCAGAGTGTACTGGAGATTGACAAATAAAAAGATCAAGCTTCTTCAAGACCAATTGTTTAACAACACTGCCAGCATCCAATTGATGATCAATTGAATGTTGTTTCGTAGGTCCCTGATGCTCCCCACTGGTCTCTCCATGTCCTTCAATTCTCAGATCCTAATCAATGATTCTCCACTGCTATTTTGAATCTATAGTTTTGGTATTAGGAGTGGATATGTTTTTCAAAGGATGGTGAGGTCTGCACACGGAAGACACCTACAGTCCAGACTTTGATATGGTAGCTGCTTTATGTGGTCCTGTCTTCCTATTATCTCTGTATGACATGGAATGTTCCTTTTCTTCCCTTGAGATTATATATCCAAAGAATTTCTTTCTTCCCAAATCTACACTCTTCTTTTCCTTCTTACGACCCGTCTTTCCTGTAGTGAGTAGAGTGGGGGGTGTTTGTAGATGTTTATGTTTTCCTATCGACACACATGGGCCCTATGTGTATCAATTCATCCTATATGTGCTTCATTTTCTATAGCAGTGAGCCCACCCAAGTTCGTTAGAGAAATGTGCAGGTTATTACCTCTTGTCTTACTACCCAACGACTGTATAGTTGAAGACACCCTAAAAGAACACCCAAAAATTCAACTCCTAAGTGTCCCAGCAAGACATTTGTGAGCCCGCTCAAGTTTGTTAAAGCGATGCGCAGGTTCTTACCTCTTGTCTTACTGCCCGGAAATTATGTCATTGGGGACACTCTAAGACAAAACAAATGCTCAGAAATTCACTCTCCTAAGTGTCCCAGTAAGACATTAGTGAGACCTCTCAAGTTCATGAGAGCGCTGCATAGGTTCTTACCTCTTTTCTTACTGTCTAGAAATTGTGTCACTCGAGACACTCTAAAAACAAACGGAATTTGAATTTCTAAGAAACAACTCTGATTTATTGGATTGTCATAGCCATCCCCAAAAACGACGCCAAAAATTTTGGGTTGTATTAATCACTATTAAATGACTAAACATTACACACAAATGATCAATCCAAGGACGTATTTTTATTCCAATGACAGTTGCACTATCTGTGTCGATACACCCAACCAGAAGGAATTCCAAAGAAAAGAGATCGTTGATGAAGTAAATGCTAGAATTAAATCACCCATGCAAAAATAAAATGATCTACAAGACTGGACTCACACTTCAATTAATCTGTTCTAGCGCGCCACATAAAATATATCCAACTTGTATCTCTAATATCATATGTGTAACAGCATAAAAAGTATTGAAATTGAAGCGGATATATTCACAGCAGAAAAACAAAAACATCACCTCTACTGATACATAAACTGAAATAAAAACACATATACACATCTAACTTAATCACTGCAATCCCTGCTAAGAAGGAGGGCCCTTCCTCCCTAGCAGGGTGCAGGTAAAGAAATAACTTAATGGAAACTAAATTGAATAACACATGTAACAAAAATAACAGATAATTTGTATTATTCTGAGCATAATTACGGAGCCAAAATAATGTTGTTCTCTGCTAACCTTTCGACATCTAGGGCTAAGAAATATATAGTGGTTACATCTCAGAGAATCAAGGGATAGATCAGTAATGAGAATCTTATTATTCTCATGCTGATCAAAATAGAATACATAAATTTATAATCACTTCTTAATAAAATTCTGACTAGAAAATTTTAGATTACCGTTACACAGTAATTTGTC
Organism: Pinus albicaulis; assembly: GCA_034641835.2. Taxonomy (NCBI): domain Eukaryota; kingdom Viridiplantae; phylum Streptophyta; class Pinopsida; order Pinales; family Pinaceae; genus Pinus; species Pinus albicaulis. The sequence continues at coordinate 594,637,236 of CM076579.1, forward strand.
ACTGTCCCTGCAATCCCCATATTGCCCATTGGAGGGTCATTTCTATGACCAATAAGTAGTGTCATGCCTTGAAAATACCATCATTGCATCCCTTGCCATGATTACAACAATCCTTCTGTTGACCATTTCCTGAGCAGACCACTAAAAACACCTGTTTTTTCATTGGTGCTGGTAGCCCGTTATGCCCTCGTGCCAATGAGGAAAATTAACACTGAGCCTACGCCAGTTGGTACTCTATCTCAGTGAGCTGCTCGCGCCAATATTTTTATGGAAATTTTTTTTAAAATATAGGCGAAGTTTCGATTACAACAAATTCGTGGATGAGTCATAGGGAGTGGTTCGACTGAATAACCACGGCCTTCCTCCTTTGGCCTCTTGTTTCCACCTTATGGGGAAACCTCCCAAGGGATAAGGCCTCCCTTCCACTATTGTAGGGATCCCAACCTCCTCGTCTCCTCTATAAATATAGCCATCTTCCATTGATGTGCTATTTTAATAGATAGCTGAAAAAGATAGCATAGAGAAGAAGCAATCATAGCTTCAGGAGAATAGTGCAGAGTGTGATTTTTTGTGTGTGTTGAGAACATAGTGAGATCTTGGACCTTTGTATGTGAGAGTGTGGCAAACGTGCTTGGATACAGACTTGCTGAAGGAGAATCTCAACATCAAGGCTTGGTTGTAAACTCCCCTTGTCTTTATCATAATAAAATCATCTAATGTTTATCTTTCACTCTTGTTTACATTTATAATGAGATTTCTACCACTCCTTGATCAATTATATAGATTTTAATTGTTTTTATTTTTTTCATGGTTTTACGCTTGTCGATTTATCTTGACTGTCTATACAGGTAATCGAACATTGGTAGCAGCGTGCATCAAGCTTGGGAAGAGCGATGGATCAAGAAGCTTCGAGGAAGACGAAAACATAGCATCAGAATGGGGTAGGTCATCTTCCTTGCTATGAATTTCATTTACAATCTAGGAAGGTAGATGTTATTATGTTCCTGTAGTTTCTAGACCCACCCTAGGGCTAGAGGGATCGCCTTTGTCCGCAGAGGGGATTTACCTGGACAACAAATTGGCGACTCCGCTGGGGAGTTTCCTTTTAGTTTGTCACTCTTCAAGATCTTATTCATTTGACGGATTTAGTCAAACGAACATTTCCCTGTTTTTTCCTATGGTTTTCATCAATTGCAATCTTTTATTTTTTGCTTGAAGTGGTGAGTCTGGTCTTGGTTGGGAGAAATTCTTTGCTTTTTCCTGTTTAGGCATTGGCACTTTTATTGTTCTGACAGTCACACCGATTGGTGCTAGTTGTTAGTTAGAAACCCCCTCCAATTGGCCATTGGCGCTAGTTGTCAGTGAGCAAGTCACGCCAGTGGGCGCTAGTTTCACCCACCAAAGTCGTGCCAATTTCAGGGTGTGTTAGCCACCTATAATAATTTGTCAAATCAAACAGGTGGCTAAACTTGTCATCAAGCCTTAAAGTGATAAATTCCCTTGAAAATCTATCATCCTTGAAGTCTTATGGTTTTCCTATCATGGAGGTTCATCTTCACTATTGTTTCCATCTTAAAACCATGTTGATTCATCAAAGAAAGTTGTCCCAAAGGCCCTCAAAACTGCCTATTTTCACTCCTTCCCCCCCCCCATTTTCACAAAGCCTTCTTTCATTTTTTAACCCTCCATTTAGCCTCAAAGGCCTCAAATCCCCTTCAAGCCTTGTGAAATTCCTTTATAAGGTTTAAAAACCCATCTTTGCCCCTATCGGAACCTCCAAATTCCTCAAAAAACCCTTTAAAATCCTTGAAAATCTCTGTTTTCTCACTAAGGGCTTAAGCCCCTTTCGGTTTAGCCCTTAGCCCCTTTCCTCTGCATGTGACCCGGAGCCATAACTAGACGTTAAGTCCTTATCGCTCATCGCAATTGGAGTTTCCTTTCCCTGGCCCTCCCTTTATTCTTCTAATCCTCTAATGCGATAGGCGCCCTTTATTCCGCCTTCAGTCCTTCCACTTCCCACAAAACCGTGTTTTTGCCTTATAATTAGCCCCCGCCATCGCAATCGCAATTTTCCTTTTCCCGAAATTCCCTTTATCCTTTTCCCTGATGTGATAAGCGCTCTTCCCTCCAAACCCCTGGTCCCACTTACTCCCACAAGACCACACCCCAGGTGCTTATTCTGTTCCATATCCATCGCATCGACAAATCTCAGTTCATCGATCCCTTTCCTTTCGTTCCACGTAGAATGATCCCCAACGCGATCCCAACCGTCCACCCAATAGATCTGACGGCTCACGCACTATCCCGTTGTCCACTCCGCGACAAATAATCACATGTCACTGCATGGCCCACCATGTATTCCACCCCTGCATCTCTACGACTATAGCGTGCAACCCGCACCGTCCGATCTGACACCCTAGATCTAACAGTCACTATCCAAAATCGCAAAATATTTACACCCTAGGTTTAATGCTCCAAAATTTTGTGAAATGGGCAGTTTTGAGAATCCACATGTCAGCCAATGTATGGAATCGCATTCCATTCACTCAAAACCGCTTCCCCCCATTTTATTATGCGAAAACCATTCCCGGTTTTCCCCCATACCGCTACCCTCCGCAACGTCGCTCCCGATTTAATCCTAACTGTCAATCTCTTAGATCGCACGGTCCATGTTATATCACGAACCCATTCATTTTCTCTCCATCTCTCTCCCGAAATGCTCACCAAGAGATCTCCACCGTAGATCGTCCTAATCTAACAGTCCCCATCCCTCATCGCACCCAAACCTCCATTGGACCTGGTTAGCTGCTCTGCCAGGGTTTGCTTCCCATTTTTCCACTGCAATCACCATCCGCACTGCTCCTTTCCCTCTCGCTAAGCCTTCTGCAAGAAGTCTAACCCAAATTCGCAGGATTTCATAACGTGTTTGCTGTGTTTTTCAGGTTCAATGGTGATCACTATCAGTTTTCCCACAGTCATAGACAGGTGATAGAGAAGGCTCAGGGTGACGATCTTGCGGCCTGAAATCAATGCAAAGGGACTGAGGAGGGATGAATTACATGTCTCGGCCCTGTATCATGAGCACCGACCGAACGAAAAAAACCTCAGACACCAAAGCCACCTGTACACGTCAGTAGCGTAGAAGAAATGACAAAGAATATCAGCAAAGACTAAAATTTAATGCATAATACTGAAGATTTGACACTCAACCTGAAGAATAAATGCAGAATATCAGTAAAAAAAGAAACAAAGGATATCTATCAGCAGAGTGTCCTTGCCCCTAAGGAAGGACAAGTTCCCACAGCCTAGTTCATTATTCATCGAGCCTCAGAACAGTTATTACTCTAGCGGAAATCCTTATAATGTCAGTACATTGGTTGCACAGCATGGAAGACCTGAAAGCCAGATTGTCTACCTTACTTGTCACAGAAGATTAAACAGAGTAATACAGCCAGAAAGTATTTCAAAGGAACATACCCTTAGATTTATTGTCAAACTGACAAAGACTCCTAATTCATCTAAAGGATACACACAGTTAATGTAAGACCATTAAGCAGAGTGGGCATCCAAATACTTCTCCCCTTTGCCTTAATGAATCATTTAAGTCCTATCTACCACTACCACCACTCATTCACCTATAAGAACTCATCGAAAATGCATTGTAAGGGTTGAAGTGGCGATTGTAAGTTTTGGAATCTGGGCTGCAGCAGTCCATAATATGGTTGGTAGAAATTCTTTCGGTAAAATCACATGTAAAAAGAACGTGGTCGCCAGTTTTGTATAGCGTAAGCCCTGGGTGTGCGTACAGAATCTTTTGTTAAAGATTCCTACTCTTTTGTCAAGGATTTGAAGGAAGTTAAGTTGGATATTGATGATAGATTTGTTAGTTTTGATGTTGTTTCACTTTACACCAATATCCCCATCAATGAGGCTGTTGACGTTATTAATCGCATTACTGATCCAGACACAGCCCCTTTAGTTAAACTTTGTTTAACCTCCACTTTCTTTAGTTTTGAAGGTGAATTCTATGAGCAAACTTGCGGTGTTGCCATGGGTTCTCCGCTTTCCCCGATTGTTGCGAATCTGTTTATGGAGGACTTTGAATCTAGGGCTCTTTCCTCAGCTCTTTTCCAGCCAAAGTTATGGAAAAGGTTTGTTGATGATACTTGTGTTATCTGTCCTCATGGTAAAGATAAGTTAGATCAATTTTTCCTTCATCTGAATAGCCAATCGAGTTCCATAAAATTCACCATGGAACATGAGGTGGATGGTAGCCTTCCTTTCCTTGATGTCCTTATCTCTAGGAATGATGATGGTTCTTTCTCCCATCAAGTTTTTCGAAAGAAAACTCATACTGAGCAGTATCTTCATGCTAGCTCCCACCATTTCCCTGCTCAGAAATTAGGCGTCCTTAGCACCTTAGCCACGAGGGCGCTGAGAATCTCTGATGAGTCTCACCTTGAGAAGGAAAAGATCCATTTGTTGAATGTCTTTTGTAATAATGGTTATAGTTTGTCGCAAGGCCTCAAAGCTTTCCTCAAAGCGGAGAAAGGTCCTTCTTTTAAGAATAAAAATAAAAAAGAACCGGGTGAATGGTATGGTAGTGTCAGCCTTCCGTTCATCCAAGGTACCACTGATAAGATTTCTAAAATCCTTAAAAAGCATAAGGTATCCTCTTATTTCAAGCCTCTTAATACAATTCGTAGTTCTCTAAAATCGGTTAAAGATCCGATTGACCCCAGGGATGGAAAAGGTGTCTACATCATTCCCTGTTCCTGTGGGACTCCTTACATTGGTGAGACGGGTCGGTCTATTAATCAAAGGATCTGTGAGCATGCTGCTGATATCAAGCATAGTAGATCTCACTCGTCCGCCTTAGCTGAGCATGCAGAAAAGACTAACCATCATATTTGCATAGAAGATGCTAAGGTCATTGCTAGAATCGACCATTTCCATCATCGTAAGTTGAGAGAGGCTATTGAAATTGAAAAACGACCCGTTAATCTCAATAGAGACGACGGTTGGAATATCAGCAGGTGTTGGATTCCTGCTTTATATTCTTGATTTATGTATTTATTTATTTATTTATTTTTATTTTTATTTATTTCTTTAATTAATTAATTTTATTTATTTATTTATTTATACTTTATTTTTTTATTTATTTTTATTAAAAAATTTTAACTTATTTATTTATGTTTATATTTATATTTATTTATTTAATTAATTAATTTTATTTATTTATTTTTTATACTTTATTTATTTAAAATAATAATAATAATAATAAAAAAAAAAATTCTATTTTTATTAATTTGTATTTTATTTTTGTTTTTATTTATTTATTTATTTATTTATTTCATTTATGATTTATTATTTATTATTTATTTATTTATATTTATTTATATTTATTTATATTTATATTTTATTTTATTTTATTTTGTATTTTTATTTATTTATTTATTTATTTATTGTTCTCTATATTTGGTTTGACTCTTTGTTTGACTATTGAATTGATACGTTGTTAAATTACATGGATAAGAATTAAATGTATTTATTAATTATTAATAATAATTGATTATTATATAAAAAAAAAAAAAATTTACATATATGCACCAAGATTGGTTAAATTATTTACCATTATATTATTGAATTGGTCAATTAGATGTTTAAATATATTAAAGGTTGTAAAAATTTATTAAAATAATAATAATAAATAAAGAAATAGAAATTAATTAATCAATTAAATAAATAAATAATGGAATATTTACTTTTTCTTAGTCAAACTAGCCGTTATCCTAACGGCTAGTTGAGCAATTTCTACATCTATTTATACTTAATGTCTGGATCTGATCTCTCATAGTCCTGATGATGAACCACACTGGTTGGTTCGAAACCCGTCGACCACGTTCTTTTACATGTGATTGTAAGTTGTTTATTGAGTTAGATTTCTGTGAGTAGTTGTTATAAATAGGCTAGGAGATAATTTCTAGATGATATCAAGATATTGGACAAGAATGTATGTGACTGGTTTTTCTCTACTAATATGACAAGCATGTTCATTAGATCCTAATCTAAGTCATTGGTGGTGTGTCCCTTCTCTGTTATGGTTTTTCCTTAGTGTTAAATTATGTTTCATTTTCTCTGATAAGAAACAGTAATTTTAGCTTAGGATATATTGCTGCAGCTACCATAACACTTTCAGCACATTCTTATGTTTATGTTTTTTACTATTTGTGTATCTAAGAACAAATTCAATATAATTTAACTAGTCAAAGAGTTGGTTCACCCATACTTACTGATGTATGAATTTAGAGTTTGTTTCTTAGACGTTCTTGATTAGTTCAACTGAAAGAATAGGAAAGTAGGGAGATTTAGTGATTAGCCCTATCCCCTAAGTTCCCCTTCCAACAGTTAACTTTTCTAAGATCCCTTTGAGTTGAATGTCAAAATCTAAGAAGGTTAAAAGTCTTTCTCTGATCTTAGGTCGCACTCTGTGTTTGAACTTAAGTGTTTTCTACTGTCTGAAAGTAGTCAAGAGGACTGCTGGATTGTTGTCGTCGAAGTTAGCCTCATCAGGAGTATTGATCATAGAGGTATAAGGTATGCCTTGTCCCTTGAATTACTCCGAAGTGGTCACCTTGGAAGGTTTTCCTTCTCATTTCCATTCACCTCCTTAATGTTTCATCCCATTTAATCATCTTAAGAGATCCTCTGTTTTAGATGACTAGCTCTTTGAAAGCCTTGGATATTTGAATTGAAAGTAAACCCTTTTATGACCCATTGCCCAATGGACTCGTATTCTCTTTGAATTATCTCGCCATTGTTGAAAATCCTTCAGTACTCATTCCTTTACCTTACAATGAACCCTTCTGTCAATGATTCCCAACCAAACAAACTAAACAAAACCCTTGTTCTCTATAACTAGCCTAATACCTTAAACTGAACATGAAAGATATACATTCCTTTACCTTTATAGAGAGATCCCTCTTTGGGTCCAGGAGGGCTAGATCCTGAGATCCCAAAGTGTTTTGATGTTGTCCTATCATTTGGTATTGCCAGATCTACCAAATCACAGGAACCACAACATAATGGCGACTCCACTAGGGAACTTTGAGTAAAACACTCCTTAAAACATCTCTAAGAACTCAAAGAAGACCAATTAGCCTTGATTTGGTACATATTGCTGATGTGGACAGCAGCCTGCTTCAAAATATTTTAAACCTTCCACCTAGCAACTCCATAGTTCCTAAATGACCAATAGACTCCACTGGTGATCAGTAGGCCTGTTGATTATCTCTGTTTTCACAAGACTCCACTGGGAGACCAGTTTCATCACAACATCATCCATACTAAAGGAAACACATGGTAGTAAGCTTCTTTGTTTAAGGATAGTTTGCCTCTTAAAGATTGTTATACCTGGCTAACTTTCTTTGTTGAGTCTGAAAACTTAACATACTGGCTTCAAGAAAAATCCATACCAGAGCTTATCCTGATCCAAATCCTCCTGAAATAGTTGAAAATCCAGAAAGCATTCTTTGGGAGTATCTCACAACTAGGGATCCAACTATTGTCAGACCCATTCATAGAGCTTACTCAACACCTGAAAACCTTGCAGCTCTATCAGATACTCAAGTTGACTTAAACTTACCAAGTAATTTACCAAGAACTAATTCATTCAGTGGTATAGATCAGACAGACTTTGAGCCTCCAAGTTCGCCACCACATAGTGGTCAACAAATTAGTAACAGAGAAACCCCTCCATCCACACCTCTTGTTTTCCAACTCATTCATAACTTGGGTCTCTCTCACCCAAAGTCTACTCAACAGTCTGTGGTTGGTCCAAGCAATTAATCCATCCATATACCTACTGCTCAAGCTACTCCTTTACTCCCACAAAATCCTGCCATGGCAACATGGTATGACCCTCTAGTCCTACATGCTCAATTGGCTTCCTTACCCCAAGGATATCAGACCTCTATTCCATTATATGAAGCCACGGGCTCAGTCACTACCTCACAACACATAGACAAAATGAATGACTACTGTGATAGAAATGAGATAGCTGATGAGACCATAAATCTCGGGCTGTTTGCTCAAAGTCTTGGGGGAGAAGCTAGGAAATGGTTTAAAAATTTAGCTCCACATAGCATCGAGGACCTCCCTGCCTTTCATCAATCATTTTTGAACAAATGGGAAGTGAGGAAGAACCCTCTCCAAACCTTGTCTGAATATGAGAACATTAAGAGAAACGAGGGAGAATGGGTCCAAGAATATTGCGTTAGATACAACAGTATTTACAACGCTTTACCAGCCCATATGAAACCTCCTCAGGGGTTAGCCCTCATGAAGTTCCCTGATGGATTTGATCCTAAAATGGCTTATCAAATAAGGGAAAGAGACTATCACACATTAAAGGATATGTAGAAAGGGGCAGTGAGAATGGAGGCAAACTTAATTGCCAAAAGAGCTACGATGAGGGCTGAAAAGAAGGTAACCTATAGGGAAGACACCACTACTTCTACATCTGATTCCAAATTAGATAATCTGGCCAAAAACATGGATAAGCTAGAAAGGATGATGGAGAAAATGGTTTTCTAAGCCAATAATCAGAATAGAAATCGGTCTCAAAACCAGAACCAAAACTTTAGGAGAAACACTCCTCCCAATAGACAAAGAGATTCTGATCAAAAAATCATACCTCCATTCAAAGAAAATTTTCTTGATGAGGATGAGGGGATAATAGAAGAATCAGAGGGAACAAATATTAATATGTTGGGAGGAGGTACTGAAGATCTTACATTTTTCACAGAAGACAACCAAGCCTTATTCACGCATTGTGAAGATGAAGGGTTGGAATCTAAATAATATAGGTTAGGATTCGAGAACGCCATCTTGCAGGTCCGTGAAAAATATGATCTCATAAGTAAAAGAAACTCAGAAACTCCCAAACCAAAAACCTCTAAGGTCACTATCAAGAAAAGGCCTGAAAAGACTCCTAAAGAGACTGCTAAAAATGACAAAGGAGCGGCTGAAAGTCCTGGAAAAACCAAGGGTAAGAGCACCTAATCCAATGACAAAACTAGTAGCACTAGTATTACAGCTCTTGCCCCTGAAAAAACAGTTTCAACTGATGTACATAGTGAAAATCAGCAAGCTGATTTTGCCAATAAAATAGTGACCAACAAAACAGAGCTGAACCTTTCAAAGACCCAATTTCCTTTCAATTTGGAAAGTGAGATTGCCAAAATAAAAAATTTTGTCCCTCTCACTGATTTGACCACCCAGGATGTATATAAATGTCAAATTTTGAAAGCTTTAAACTTAGGAGAAAACAGTAATTCTATTAACTTAAATGATGATCAACCAACTCTCTTATTTGGCCCAAAAATTGAAAGGAAATTTCAGGAAGGAGTAGTGGCTCCTTTCAATGTCAGTCTAAATATCCATGAAAAAATCCTACATAATGTTATGCGTGACACAGGGGCTTCACATAACCTCATGCCAAAAGTGATCATGGAAAAATTAGGCCTAGAGATGACCAGAACATATAAGGATTTATATTCTTTTGTCTCTAGCAGAGTGAAGTGTTTGGGCCTAATCAAATATCTCTGCGTAAATTTGACCCAAATCCCAGCCAAGTGCATGGTAATGGATGTTGTAGTGGCTGATGTACCTCCCAAATATGGCATGTTGGTGTCAAGATCATGGGGTTCTAAGCTGCAGGGTACAATGCAAATGCATATGACATATGCCACTATCCCTATTTTTAGCCAACCTAGAAGACTCTATAGGGAATCAAACATGAAATTCATGGTGAGAAGCCCAGAGAAACCAGAGAATTCCCCTCTTTAATATTTCCACATAGACCTAGACTCTTTTATCCTTTACAACGATGAATTCGCTAGTGAGCAAGAGCTAGAAGATAAAATTTCAAGCAGCAGAGTAGAAAATACTAATCCAAACATAATGGAAACACTGAAAATAGAGGAAAACGAGGGAGAAGTGCTTGAAAGGTCTGCTGAGTTAGAAAATCAGAGTGAACAGAGCCAATACTGTGAACAACAGATTACCCATCAATCTAAACTCCATGAGAATCCTCAGGGACAAAACGTAACCCAACATGGTGCTGACCTCAGAAAACAACATAATGATGAACACGACATTAGGGGTGAAAGTGATAACAAAACCGCAAACAGCCCCTTATGGAGCATGATTTTTGATGGATCTTGTACCAAAAAGAGTGCAGGAACAGGAGTATGGTTGCACAACACTGAAAACAGTTATGCTAAAAGCCATGCTTTCAAGTTAAACTTCAAATGCGCCAACAACATAGCAGAGTACAAAGCACTCCTCTTAGGATTACGTATATTTAAAAAAGTAGGAGCCAAGAGGATATTTGACCATGGAAACTCAGAACTAGTCATCAAACAAATAAATGGAGAATACACTGCCAAACATCCCAGTTTAAGGGCATAGAAAAATGATGCCATGGATCTTTTGAAAACATTTGTAGAATATGAGCCGGTGTTTGTCCCCAGAAGTCAAAACATACTTCCCAACGGATTGGCTTGTGCTGCCAGTTCATGACAAAGACCACTTAGCCACAAACAATTCATTTTTCAAACAAAATATAGACCGGTAGTACTAGACAACGAAAAATACTGGCAGGTCTTCAAGGGTGATAAACAAATAGAGGATTTCTTGCTTTCGAGGAATGAGTTTGAATTACCTAATTCAAAATTTAAGCTCAGTAAGGACCGTTTAGATAAAGAGCCCCCTGATGAAGAAAAATCATTCTCTATTGCAGAAATAAACATGCTGACCAAAGAGTTTGAAAATCAAAAAGGAGAGGGAGACATAGAGGTACTGTAGTCCAAAGACAGAGGCATACCCAGAGGACTAACACCCCTTGAAGACCTCTTTGATTTTAATGATGTGGCAAATAAGCCCACTATAGAACCCACTAAATATGATGTCGAAGAATGCAATATAGGCAGCAAGGACCAGCCTAAGATGATCAAATTATCTAAGACATTGCCAGCTCATATCAAACTAAAATACATTGATCTATTTAAATAGTTTTTTGATGTTTTTGCTTGGAGCTATGAAGATTTGAAAGCCTATGACACAGAGATCATCCAGCACAAGATCCCATTGAAAGAAAACTAGAAACCTTTTAGGAAAAAAATGCGCAGAATAAACCCCGTACAGTTACCTTTGGTGGAAAAATAAATTAAGAAAATGTATGAGGCTGGAATCATAGTCCCTGTGAGGTTTTCAGACTGGGTATGTAACCTTGTGGCTGTAAGGAAAAATACAGGGGAAATTAGGCTATGTATCAATTTTAGGAACTTAAACAGGGCCTCACTAAAGGACAATTACCCTTTACCCAAAATGGAACACATCCTACAAAGGGTAGTTGGGTCTAAGAAGATTTCTCTGCTAGATGGCTTTTCAAGATACAACCAGTTCTTAGTACTCCCAGAAGATCAACTTAAAACAACCTTCACCACTCCTTGGGGTACATTCATGTATGTGAAGATGCCCTTTGGATTAATGAATGTTGGTGCCACCTTTCAAAGAGCCATGGATATTTCATTCTCAGAAGAAATAGGTCACTTCATTATAATTTACATTGATGACATCACAGTTTATTCCAAAACTGATGAATAACACCTTAAACATTTGAGAAAAGTCATTGAGAAATTCAAAAGGTATGGGATATCTTTAAATCCCAAAAAGACATTTTTTGGTCTCCAAGAAGGAAAATTATTGGTCATATCATATCTGAAAAGGGAATTAAAATAGACCCAAAAAGGGTTGAGGGTATATTAGAGATCAGTCACCCTAGAAAAATCAAGGAATTGCAATCTTTCATTGGAAAGATGAATTTCTTGAGAAGATTCATACCCAACCTTGCAAAACTCCTTAGAAACATGACAAACATGCTAAAGAAAGAAGTAGGAGTTAAATGGACCCTAGAAGCCAAAAATTCCTTTGAACTGGTAAAACATGCACTCACCCGAGCACCAGTTCTTATCAGCCCTGATTTTACTAAGGATTTCCCCATCTTCTCATTTCTGTCAGAACACACTGTGGTTGTTTTCTTGTTACAGAAAAATCCAGAGGGGCAAAAGTAGCCAATTGCATTTTTCATCAAAGCATTAAGAGATGCACCTCTGAAATATAATATCATGGAGAAACAGGCCTATGCCTTGGTGAAGACTTTGAAGGATTTTAGACTTTATATTTTAAATTCTCATATTATTGCCTTTGTGCCTAGTATAGTGGTGAAATACATTTTGTCACGGGATCCAGATGGCAAAAGGGGCAAGTGGATTGTTCTGATACTAGAATATGATTTGGAAATCAAACCCACCAAACTCATCAAGGTTTGGGGCCTAGCACAATTAATGGCCAAATCTAACTTACAAGCCCTTGACATAAATATGGTAGATGCTTTGGATGAACGTGAAGGGTTACCTGCTCCCATTGTTGAAGAACAGTTCCAAAGCTCACCTTGGTATGCTGATATATTGTATGTGCTTCTAAATCTTAATGCTCCTCATGATTTATCTAAGAAAAAGGCAAGGTTTTTAAAGTTGAAAGCTAGAAATTACTGCATTTTAAATGAATGTTTATATTGGAAAAATGCCAATGGTTTGTTGCTTAAATGTTTTCCTGAAGTTGATGCAGATAGAATCGAGCATGAGTTCCATGAAGGAGAATGTGGAAGCCATCTCTATTGGAAAGCCACTACCAATAAAATCCTTAGAGATGGCTATTACTGGCCCACCCTCTTCCAAGATGTCCACAAAATGATAGTTTCCTGCCACAAATGTCAAATCTTTGAAGGCAAAAGAAAAATCCTTCCTCTACCTTTACAACATGTCACTATTGAAGCTCCTTTTCAACAGTGGGGCCTGGACATCATAGGGGAAATCCACCCTGCTTCATCCGCCCAACATAGATGGATACTCACAGCCACTGACTATTTCACTAAATGGATAGAGGCCATCCTTTCGAGGAATGCCATAGACTCAGCTATCATAAAATTTCTTGAAGACCATATCCTATCTAGATTTGGCTGCCCTAGGAAAATTATCACTGACAATGCTGCTGCATTTGGTTCCAAAAATATGATTTATTTTTGCCACAGGTATCAAATTGTGCTTAGTCATTCCACTGCTTATTACCCTCAAGGTAATGGGCTGGTAGAATCATCAAATAAGAGTTTGGTGAAAATCATCAAGAAGCTACTGGAAGAAAATAAAAAATCATGCCATAATAAGCTAGTGCATGCTTTATAGGTAGACAGGTTGACAACAAACAAATCCATTGGAATGTCTCCCTATCAGCTATTTTATGGAGCAGAAGCAATATTCCCTACTAGTTTAGGTGTACCAGTGGTAAAATTAGTCCAAGAAATACAGTCAGAGGAAGATAGCATGGTGAGGAGGATCAATCAGACCATACATCTCCAGCAAACAAGGAAGGAAGTCTACAACAGAGCTCAAAAAGTACAAGAGAATATCAAAAATTTGTTTGACAAAAGGGCAAAGGCCTGTGTTTTCAAAATTGGGGACAAGGTACTCAAATGGGACGTTAGGAGCGAAGATAAGGGTAAGCACAGCCAATTTGACAATTTATGGCAGGGCCCTTACATCATTCAATATTCCATTGGTCCCAATGCATTTTTTCTGCAGGAAATGGATGGTACAGACTTGTTTGGGGGTCCTGTCAATGGCAGGATGCTCAAGCATTATTTCTGCTGAAATTCAGTTTAAATTTTTCACTTCCATTGTAAATAGCATTGCTTTATTTTGTTTAATATATGTATATATAAAGAAAGGCTCATAAAAGCTCAAATATTGAACCTATGGAGTTCTAAAAAGAATGGCTCAAACTAGACCAAAACCTGAGCCAAAGTAAAAGGAAGAGGGCTGGTTCTAACATGCCCAAAACTTGAACCAGCCAAGAAGAAGAAAATAGCTCTAACAAGATCAAAATCAGGGCTGAAATGAAAAGGAAAGGTGACTCTAAAAAGCTCAAAATATGAGTCACGGCAAGAAGGAAGAGTGTTTTGAATTTCATATGTTTAGCCTTCAAAATTTTGATTTTGAGTTTCTACAATTTTCAGTTCATGTGCAGCTTGCTTTTATGTCATGGACCCACAGAAAATCAGACATTCTAATCCTGGTTTGGCTGTGTTTTCAATTTTTGTTTTAGAATATAGAGAATGAAAATCTGCCAGATAGTCTAATTCTGGTAGATATTAGTTTAGGTAGTGAAGCTATGAGTCCAACTGTTTAATCTGGTCTCATGGAGGAATAAGGGTAGAATTAGATTAGTTTTTTTTTTCAATAAAAATGATGATGTGAAAGGTCTGCAAGTCTAAGTGCACCTCAAAGAAAAAATGTTAAGACAGTAGGATGGGTAGGTAGTTGTTTGGGAAATTTTGTTGCTGATATAGTTCTCATCACTTTGTAGCAGCTAATAAAAGAAGAAAAGATGGTCGAGTACCAGGCTCTAGCCTACTTCCAAAGATTATATTTGAGATTCTTGACACCTTCAATAAGATGCCATCCCCATGTGGAGCCACTGTTAGCCACCTATAATAATTTGTCAAAGAAAACAGGTGGATAAGCTTGTCATCAAGCCTTCAAGTGATAAATTCCCTTGAAAATCTATCATCCTTGAAGTCTTCTGGTTTTCCTATCCTAAAGTTTCATCTTCACTGTTGTTACCATCTTAAAACCATGCTAATTCACTGAAGAAATTTGTTCCAAAGGCCCTCGAAACTACCTATTTTCACTCCTCCCCCCCCCCCCCCATTTTCATAAAGCCTTCTTTCATTTTTTAACCCTTCATTTAGCCTCAAAGGCCTAAAATTCCCTTCAAGCCTTGTGAAATCCCTTTATAAGGTTTAAAACCTCGTCTTTGCCCCTATCGGAACCTCCAAATTCCTCAAAAAACACTTTAAAATCCTTGAAAATATTTGTTTTATCACTAAGGGCTTAAGCCCCTTTTGGCTTAGCCCTTAGCCCCTTTTCTCTGCATGTGACCCGGGGCCATAACCAGACGCTAAGTCCTTATCGCTCATTGCAATCAGAGTTTCCTTTCCTTGGCCCTCCCTTCATTCTTCTAATCCTCCGATGTGTTAGGCGCATTTTCTTCTGCCTTCAGTAATTCCACTTTCCACAAAACCGTGTTTTTGCCTTATAAGTAGCCCCGCCATCGCAAATGCAATTTTCTTCTTTCCAAAATTCCCTTTATCCTTTTCCCCGATGTGATAAGTGATCTTCCCTCCGAACCCCTGGTCTCACTTACTCCCATAGGACCACATCCCAGGTGCTTATTCCATCCCATACCCATCGCATCGACAAATTTCAGTTCATCGGTCCCTGTCCTTTCCTTCTGCATAGAATGATCCCCAACGTGATCCCAATCGTCCACCTAGCAGTTCCTACGGCTCACACACTATCTCGTTGTCTGCTCCGCGAGAAAAAATCACACGTCACTACATTGCCCACCGTGTATTCTACCCCTGCATCTCTGCGACTATCGCGTGAAACCCGCACCGTCCGATCTGACACCCCAAATCTAACAGTCACTATCCAAAATCGCAAAATCTTTACACCCTAGGTTTCACGCTCTGAAATTTTGAAAAATGGGTAGTTTTGAGAATCTACATGTCGGCCAATGTATGGAATCGCATTCCATTCACTCAAAACCGCTTCCCCCCATTTTATTATGCGAAAACCATTCCCGATTTTCTGCCATACCGATACCCTCCGCAACGTCGCTCCAGATTTAATCCTAACCGTCAATCTCTGAGATCGCACGATCCATGTTATATCACGAACCCACTCATTTTCTCTCCATCTCTCTCTCAAAACTCTCACTGAGAGATCTCCATCGTAGATCGTCTTGATCTAACAGTCCCCGTCCCTCATCACACCCAAACCTCCATTGGACCTGGTTAGCTTCTCTGCTAGGGTTTTCTTCTCATTTTTCCGCTGCAATCACCATCCGCACTACTCCTCGCCCTCCCGCTAAGCCTTCTACAAGCAGTGTAACCCAAATTCACAGGATTTCATAACGCGTTAGCTGTGTTTTGCAGGTTCAATGGTGATCACTGTCAGTTTTACCACAATCACAGACATGTGATAGATAAGGTCCAGGGTGACGATCCTGCAGCCTGAAATCAATGCAAAGGGACTGAGGAGGGATTAATTATGTGCCTTGGCCCTGTATCATGAGCATCGGTCGAATGAAAAAACCGTCAGACACCAAAGCCACCTATACATGTCAGCAGTGCAGAAGAAATGAAAAAGAATATCAGCAAATACTGAAGTTTAATGCATAATACTGAAGATTTGACACTCAACCTGAAGAATAAATGCATAATACCAGTAAAAAAAGTAACAAAGGAGATCTATCAGCAGAGTGTCATTGCCCCTAAGGAAGGACAAGTTCCCACAACCTAGTTCATTCTTCATCGAGCCTCAGAACAGTTATTACTCTAACAGAAATCCCTATAATGTCAGTACATTGGTTGCACAGCATGGAAGACCTGAAAGCCAGATTGTCTAACTTACTTGTCACAGAATATTAAACAGATTTCTACAGCCATAAAGTATTTCAAAGGAACATACCCTTAGAGTTATTGTCAAATTGACAAAGACTCCTAATTCATCTAAAGGGTATGCACAGTTAATGTAAACCATTAAGCAGAGTGGGCATCTGAATACTTCTTTCCCCTTTGCCTTAATGATTCATTTAAGTCCTATCTACCACTACCACCACTCATTCACCTATAAGAACTCATCGAAAATGCATTGTAAAGGGTTGGAAATTAACTGATTGTAAGTTGTTTATTGAGTTAGAGTTCTGTGAGTAGTTGTTGTAAATAGGCTGGGAGATGATTTCTGGATGATATCAAGCTATTGGACAAGAATGTATGTGACTGGTTTTTCTCTACTAATATGACAAGAAAGTTCATCGGATCCTGATCTAGGTCATTGGTGATGTGTCCCTTCTCTGTTATGGTTTTCCCTTTGTGTTACATTATGTTTCATTTTCTGTAATAAGAAACATTAATTTTAGCTTAGGATAAACTGCTGCAAGTACCCTAACGCTTCCTGCACATTATTATATTTATGTTTTCTGCTATTTGTGTATCTAAGAACAAATTCAATATAATTTAACCAGTTAAAGTGTTGGTTCGCCCATACTTACTGATGTATGAATTTAGAGTTTGTTTCTTAGACGTTCTTGCTTAGTTCAGCTGAAATAATAGGAAAGTAGGGAGATTTAGTGATTAGTCCTGTCCCCTAAGTTCCCCTTCCAACAGTTAACTTTTCTAAGATCCCTTTGAGTTGAATGTCAAAAGCAGAGAAGGTTAAAAGTCTTTATTGGATCTTAGGCCTCACTCTGTGTTTGAACTTAAGTGTTTTCTACTGTCTGAAAGTAGTCAGGAGGACTGTTGGATTTTTGTCGTCAAAGTTAGCCTCATCAAGAGTATTGATCATAGAGGTATAAGGTATGCCCTATCCCTTGACTTACTCTGAAGTGGTCACCTTGGAAGGTTTTCCTTGTCATTCCCATTCACCTCCTTAATGTTTCATCCCATTTAATCAACTTGAGAGATCCTCTATTTTAGATGACTAGCCCTTTGAAACCCTTGGATATTTGAATTGCAAGTAAACCCTTTTATGACCCCATTGCCCAATGGACTCGCATTCTCTTTGAATTATCTCCCCATTGCTGAAAATCCTTCACTACTCATTCCTTTACCTTACACTGAACCCTTCTGTCAATGATTCCCAACCAAACAAACTAAACAAAACCCTTGTGCTCTATAACTATCCTAATACCTTAAATTGAACATCAAAGATATACATTCCTTTACCTTTATATAGAGATCCCTCTCTGGGTCCAGGAGGGCTAGATCCTGAGATCCCAAAGTGGTTTGATGTTGTCTTGTCATTTGGTATTGCCAAATCTGCCAAATCACAGTAACCACAACAAGTGTATGAAAAATTGAGGTTTTTTCCCTAAATCCTTCACCAGTGTGTCTTGCCCTTCCGGTACTTTTCTCTGTATGATGTACACGTTCTCCCCTTTACTTTTTCACTTGTGAGGATAGATTACATTGCTCACTATTCAACTAAAATGTCTTCTTTCGTTGATTGCTTGATGTAAAATGGAATGAATGCCTTGTTTTGAGCTCATGCTTTGGAACTCCTTTTTGTGCTTGACCTCATATGTCTTGTAGCCTTTTGAGGAATTTCATTATAAAGTGCTTAAAACAACGATTGCATTCTTAGTGTGGTTTTGCATCATTTTTGCATTCATCCTTCCATTAAGGTGATTTGTGTTCATTTAGTTTTCGTCTCAAATTTTTCTTTTTGTTAAAATGCATTAGATCACATTGTATTGAAAAGAATTTTTGAGATTTATCATTGAACTTAGATCACATTTTTTAATGATTGAAAGCTAAAAATCACATCGAGTGCATTCCCTTTCATTAAAAGTATGCATTAAATAGATTCTCATTTCATCAAAAAATGCATTGAGTGCATTCTTATTCTTTCGAAGAAAGGAAATTGTGCATAGATTACAATTGCATAGTTTTCAAAAAAGAGGATTTTGCATAGATTACATTGCATAATTCACGTCGTTGAATGTTTTAGACTACTTTTGGATAGTGAAAGTCATCTAGTTTGGAAAAACGTTTCTTTTTCAATATTGTTGTTTGTTGCATCATTGTTTGGAACTCTTCCCTTAACTTGATAACATTCTTAGAATTGAAAGATTTCTTTTCTCATATAGCTGCATATAGGAGATTTTCATATGTCATGCGGTAGGGCCTTGAAATCAAAACGTAAATTGAAGATCAACCGTAAAATTTACTCAATGAACCTAAGGCAACATTGAAACTTAACGACAAATTTAGTGGTCTAAGTTAGTGACGTGTTACGGCGTCGTTAAACCTAGTAGCTTTCATTTTCCATCTGGCTTTAGACAGTGCTAGTATGGACTTGTGCTCCCTATTCCGTCAAGTATATAAAGGGAGACCCCTCTAGGTTTCAATCCTTTTATCCATAGGAAGTCGAGTCTATCGCCCTGTAACCGTGATACACTGAGCACAACATTCGCGGAGACTACCTGCATGTACTTCAATTCCTTGGTTTATTTCTCTTTCATTTTATAACCAAGGTGTGTATGGCAGTTCACGAGAACCTGGTACACCCTTTTGCCTAGACTACCTGAGCAGCCATTTTCGATCTTTACTGGCTCCATAAATTTGAAAATATCATCGAGCACTTGTCCTTTCATGCTCATTTTCAACTTGAAAGTGATAGAGTCACCTTTTTCCTGTTTCTCGACTCTTAAAAGATGAAACGGTAGAGTTTGGTTTCAGTGTCTTAAAATTAACTGTCCACGAAAGATTCTTGGTTAATTTTAGTTTCCTTAGTGTTTTGTTTTAACGTTGTTTCTGATGGCAACCTTTCCAGAGTTTACCAACCAAGGAATCCCCTCCGAAGGGAGTCATGGTCCTTTTCCTGCTTTTAGGAATGTTGGTGCTCCTTATATGGCAACATTGTCCCTTCCTGGGTTAACTGTTGGGTTGCCTATTTGGTTATTCTCGACCTCTGTGGCCTTGAGAGTTCCGCCCACCGTACAACCATCTCCTCCACCTAAACAACATCATGTTGATTCTAAAGTGGACCTCTCCCCTTCTTCGCATGTTTCTTCATCCTCTTCTCCTACTTTTCCTGGTGAAAGTTTGGATTCCAGTAACCAGGTGGCTAAGAAGAAGAAGAAGAAGAGGTCAGATAAGCGAGAGGCTAATACTGCATCTATTTCGCCTAAGAAGCTTTCCATTGATAAACCATTGAACCTTCCACAGAAATTCAAATTCCCTTGCATTTTGTGCAAAGGTTACTACCTTCTCCGAGATTGCCATGGCATTCCCAAGGTACTTGAAGTATGGTCCGATGGTCATCCACCATTTCCTTTGACTTCTGGAAGTCATGTTGGTAACACATCCTCTACTAGTGCTAATAAGACTCATAAGAAACAGGGTAAGATTATCAATCCCTGTAATTTGTGTGAAGGGCATCACCCCATTCACCTTTTTCTGTACATGGATGAAGCCAAGAGAGTGTTGAACAACTCTACTATTTTTGCACCCTGCCTTATGGCTAGTTACCAGAAATTTTCTTTGAGTCCTCCATTGGTTGATTCCACGATCGGTCAAGAGTCATCGTTGGTTGATCCCGCTCCCCTGGAAATTTAAATTTAGGAATCTGTTCCTGACCAACCATTGGACGTGGAATCGATCTACTTGATCTTGCCTATGGTACATCAGGTATTTTCCCTTGAGAGTGGATCTCATCCCCCCCATGTTCTTCCTATTTCATCAGATTCTTTGGACTTGGAGAAAGTTTATTCTGTCCCTGTAGTTCAAGAAGTTTCTCCCCCTAATCCTGATATGGAGATGGAGGAAGATGCTACTCTTGTTCTAGTAACACCAAGGGAAAACCATCTCAGTCCGATGGTACCCCCTCCAAGTAGTTTGGTCGCTTCCTTTGATTGGAGTCGATTTTCTGGATACCACCTTCCGTCTTATGTGCCTTTCGATATAACAGTACAAACCTTTGATTTGGTAATACCCAGCACTATAATAGATGAAGGCACATCTGTTAGTATTCTGTCTTCCAATACTTGGCAATATTTTGGTTCTCCACTACTTATGCCTGTTATTCAGAATCTATTGGCTTTTAACAGAGGAACCAGTCAACCGTTAGGGATCCTTCTGAAGTTTCATGTTAATTTTTGAGGGAAAACTGTCCAGATGGACATGATGGTTGTTCCAGGCCCCTTGGATTTCAATTTACTCTTGGGGTGTGACTATACTTATGTCATGGGTGCTCTTGTCTCTTCCCTCTTTCATGTGATGTGTTTTCCACACAAAGTTCAGATCGTGACCATTGATCAGCTTTCATTCTTTGGTCCTAACATGACATCTAGTCCACCATCATCCCTTCCGGGTCTTTACCCGCCAGTTGTATCTTCCCCGCCGCAAGTTAATTATGTGGCTACCTGTCCCATGCCCGCATTCAGTGATAGTGTCATTGTGCATTAGGTGCTGGGGGTACTGGGTCATGATTTCTGAGATGTTGTTCTCCCATCCGGTGTGGAACTCTTGGACTCCATGACTTCTTATTCATCATGATGAAAGGTCATCGGAGCAGGGTTCTTTTTCTTGTGTCAAGATCCTTAAAAAATGAAACAAGCTCGTCAGAGCAGAGTTCATTTTGTTATGTCAAGCTCCTTAAAAAATTAAACAAGGTCCTCGGAGAAGAGTTCATTTTCTTGTGTCAAGCTCCTTAAAAAATGAAACAAGCTCATCATAGCACAGTTCGTTTTGTTGTGTCAAGCTCCTTAAAAAATGAAACAAGGTCTTCGGAGCAGAGTTCGTTTTCTTGTGTCAAGCTCCTTAAAAAATGAAACAAGCTCTTATGAGGATAGCTCTTTTAATGTGTCAACCTTGTTAAAATAATGAAATATGTTCTCGTTCAATTCGAGTCTTTGATAAGATCTCGTAAAATCCCAGTCGAGTCTTTCTATTGTTCTCGTAATTTGAACCTTCACTCCATCTACCTTTCATATGGACTGAAGCTTGGGGGGCATGTACATCGAATTGAGTCACCATGCTGGGGGCATGCTTATCTTTTCAAGCATAGTTTGTTTCCATTTCAAGCTTGTGAAAAAATGAAACCGGTTTCAAGCATATTTTATCTTTGTTTCAAGCTTGTGTAAAAATGAAACCAACTTCAAGCAGAGTTTCCTGATTTCAAGCTTGTGTAAAAATGAAACCTTTCCCATTTTACCTCTCGTGATTGCCATTTTATTAGCCTGTTTTGTCAAATGAGCCTTGGTTTTCTCATTCCATCATCCCCATCTGCTTGGCCGACCATACGCCTTCACTTGATTGTTTTACCCAATCCCGAGGAACTGCTACGATGAGTGGTCTTTTTAGCTAACCTCTTAACCTTTACTTTTTATGAGCAGCTCCACCATCACCGGAATCAGTTGCTACCCTTTATACCACTCATTTCTTGAGGAGGAGTCATATTTTATCTCTTTTCTGACTCTCAAAAATTGAAAAGATTCTCGAGACACTTGTCATTTTGAACTCGTTAAATTGGTTGTGAAACGACATCTACCCAATATACGTTTACCCCTTTTTCGGGCTGGGATAGATTATTTGTGAAAAAGGAATACCCTAGCCTATCGCAACTAGGAGGTCCTCTCAAACATAGTTTTCTACCTTTTCGGATCTGTGGGACTACCTACAAAAAGGGATTGCTGGAGTTTTCTTTTCCACTGTCTTTTCAAACTCTCTAAATACGAAAAGACACTAAGTTCTTCCTTTGTCAAACTCGTTAAAAATTGATGACATCGGACTCTGTCGTAATGATGTTACTCGAGTTCCTCCTTCTTAGGGCTTGTAAAAATGTACTAGGTTGGATTTTTTCGAAGGAAAAACTTATATGACAAGCATATGGTATCCTCTTCAATCTTGTATAAAAATAAAGAGGTACTCGCCAGAAATGGTGGGGGAAAATGGAATTTATTCATCAGTTGTGTTGGCAGTATGTTACTCTTGAACATGACACTTGTCTGCAGTTCATGTTGGGGTGGGATATCTTCACTCTGTCACTTTGCCTCCATGGGTTTGGGAAATCCGCTTGCCTCTCATTCGATTACAAATATTGTCAAGATGACCTCTAATCCTATTTGATTCAAATGCTGCCAAATTCCAGAGTCGTGTCGCCGAAATGTTCAAGAGAAAATCCTTCTGCAGTTTGTACATTTCCTGATCCTCTGTTTTAGTACTGATTCACACTCATTTTACCTTCTTTGTTTCATTTCGATGATGTGGGATTCATTATGACCCTCCTTCGATGGATCGCTTCTTGTCGACTTCAACTCATTATCCAGGAAGTTGATCTAGAGACTCCTTTCTAGTACCTTAGAGCTTGCATGCCCTAATGGCAAGTTCTTCGCATTCGACGACAAGTTCACATCATTGGCCTTTGATCGGGTGATTTCACGGGTGTTCAAATTCAGATCACTATTCACATTCTGTGGATTTTACTAGTAGTACCTTGAGAGCCATTGACATTATGGGTGGTTTCTCTTGCACTTGTTAATAGTTCACGTCATTGACCAGTATTCAAGTGATTTTCTAGCATGTTTGACTTCAACACGTCTATTCACATGTTGGAATTTGTACTTTGATCAGGTGATGTTGGAGGACAAGACCCTTGTTGAGGAGGTAAATCCCCTCTGCGGACAGAAGCGATCCCTACTAGCCCAGCAGGGGTCTAGAAACAATCATCAAATGCTACAGCGCAAGTTCCTAATTGCAAATAAATAAGCCAACAGTGGAGGCCTACCTGGAGTCCAGTGCTATGATTCGTAGAAGAGACAGCGTTCTCGTTCCTCAGCCTCGGTAGATCATGATCCCCACGATCTCCGTGAATGGACACCTGCACATGCAAGAAAAAACACGAATACAAGCATAAAATCCAGAATACACAACTATATATCAGTCAGAAAGGATATAACTCATTATCAACATAAGTGAAAAACAGAGTGGAACCATAACCGGTAGTCATTCATTAATAAGAAATCGAAAGAGAGTACAACCAATGTTCTGATGCCGCGGTCTCCTTCGGAAGGGTCCCCAGTCATTCACGTCTCGCAAAGCTTGCTAGGGAAAGGGCAAACCTCTCTAGATTCTCTCGACGATAGTCTCCTTACTTGAGTCAGCCTTAAGGGAAGAAAGAGGGCTCTTACAACACCAAGGCTCTTGGGAATTAGGAGATTCAAAGCTTAGGCCCTTCAAGACTAGCTTGCAATGGCAACAGGCAAGATTTTATAGATGGGGAAGGAGGGAGTTGGGATCCCTACAATTGTGGGATTGGCCCTATCTTCAAGGAAGCTTCCATGAGAGGTGGCAAACCACTTCCCTTCATGGAACTCCCGGAGCCAAACCTCCCAACTCAAGATAGATAGCAGTTTCTGAGTCTGTTGAAACGAAACTTCCGCCATTCTTATTTAAAAAACACTCCTTAAATTGGTGTGCTTGTGCTATCTGAGACGAGTGCCGGTTAAGCAGCATTTCTTTAGTAAATTTTTCCCCATTGATGCAGTGAGCTTGTCTTCCGCGCGATACGGGAGATGTTTTCATGGTTTTTTGCAAGGAGATGTCTTTAGGGCAATTGAAGCTCATGTTTAGAGGAATGCATTGATAATGATTTCAAGGCATGACAATGTTCATAGGTCACAAAATGGGTCCTCTATTGTGCGGGACGGGGAATGGTAGGGACGGTGACAAATTATTGTGTAATAGATGCCCCCTAAAGTATGAGGCCCGAGAGTGAGAGGGGTGAAATGCTTTACGAGAACATGTTCAACTGAAGCCCCGCCGTCGGAAAACCTGCGTAGAAAAATACAACTGATATCTCAAGTACATGATGTATATGTGGTATCAGCGCAGCCATCCGAAACAGAGAACACTATAATCCAGATCCAGGGTATGGGCGCAGCCATCCAGCGAGGATCAAATAAATAGACTCAGGTATGTTCGCAGCGATCCAATCAGTGAGTCATGTACATAATGATAATAATCCACAATCGTAGCCTGAATTACAACAGACACAATCCAGGGTCTTGCGCTCCATCTCGACCAAAATAAAGTACAAGTTCAAGCATGTGAATATGTGAGCTGAAGTTGAACATGCAAGAACATCGTCTGATTACCAGCCAATGATGAGAGCTGTTAACAGACGCGAGAGGAACCACCAAAAATGACAATGGCCCTCAAGGTACTACAGGTACAATCTACGGCGTGTGAATCAATGAGCTGGCGTCGAACACCCGTAGAATCACTCGATCGGAGGCCAATGATGAAAACCCCACGTCGAATGCGACGTACTTGCCATTGAGGCATGCAGGCTCCAAGGTACCATAAAGGAGTCTCTAGATCAACTTCCTGGATAATGAGCTGACGTCGACAGGAAGTTCCCTTGATCGAAGGTGGGCCATAATGCTTCCCATATCATCGACACGAGACAGAGGAACATGATGTTTTTGTTGTGAATCAGGATCGTATGAGAATCAGAGGAAGGTTGATATTCGCAGAGGCCAACTTCTTTTGAACATATAAACGGCACGACAGTGGACTTGGTAGTATTTGACATCAACAGATCAGAGGTCATGGTGACGAGGCAATGAGCAGAATAGAGGTCAAAAGGGATTATCCAAACCCATGCAGGCAAAGTGAAGAAACGAGATGAGATGTCCCCAACCCGACACGAATGCAAACAAGTGCCATGTTCAAGAGCGACATACTGCCGACGACAACGATGATGGTTCCATTTTTCCCCCACCATTTCTGGCGAGTACCCCAATTATTTTTGATAACAAGCTTGAAGGGGATAGCATATGCTTGTGATATAAGTCCGCCCTTCGGGCGAATCCATCCTAGTGCATTTAACGAGTCCTGGGAAGGAGAAACTCGGAGAACGTCATTTCGACGAAATCCAATGTCATCAGGGTTTAACGAGTCTGACAAAGGAAGAACTCGGCGTCTTTTCATGTTTAGAGAGTTTGAAAAGACAGCGGAAAAGAAAACTCCACAGGTCCCTTTTCCTAAATAGTTCCCCAGATCCAAAAAGGTAGAAAACAATATCCGGGAAAACCTCCTAGTCGCGATAGGCTAGGGTATTCCTTTTTCGTAATCAATCCATCCCAGCCCAAAAAAGGGTTAAACTTATACTGGGTGAATGTCGATTCGTGTCCATTTTAACGAGATTGAAACGACAAGGGCCTCGGCGATCTTTTCATATTTAGAGAGTCAGAAAAGAGCTGAAAGATGACTCCTCCTGGAGGAACGAGTGGTATAAAGGGTAGCAACTGGTTCCGGTAATGGTGGAACTGCTCAAAACAAGATAAAGGTCAAGAGGTTGGCTAACAAGACCACTCATCGCAGCGGTTCCTCAGGAATGGGTAAAACAACCAAGTGAAGGCATATGATCGGCCAAGCAGATAGTGATGATGGAGTGAGAAAACCAAGGCTCATCTGGCAAAAACAGGCTGATAAAATGGCAATCACAAGAGGTAAAATGGGAATGGTTTCATTTTTACACAAGCTTGAAATCAGGAAACTCTGCTTGAAGTTGGTTTCATTTTTACAAAAGCTTGAAACAAAGATAAACTATGCTTGAAACCGGTTTCATTTTTACACAAGCTTGAAACGGAAACAAACTATGCTTGAAAAATTAAGCATGCCCCTAGCATGGTGACTCAATTCGAGGTACATGCCCCCCAAGCTTCAATCCATATGTAAGGCAGATGGAGTGAAGGTTCAATTTACGAGATCAAGAGATAGACTCAACTGCGATTTTACGAGAACTTATCAAAGACTCGAATTGAACAGGAACGTGTTTCATTGTTTTAACGAGGTTGACACATTAAAAGAACTATCCTCAGACACCTTGTTTCATGGTTTAAGGAGCTTGGCACAAGACGAGGAACTCTGCTCCGACAAAATTGTTTCATTTTTTAAGGAGCTTGACACAAGACAAGGAACTGTGCTCCGACAGACCAAATTTCATTTTTTAAGGAGCTTGACATGGGAAAAGAACCATGCTCCGACAACCTTGTTTCATTTTTTAAGGAGCTTGACACAAGACAAGGAACTCTGCTCCGACAACCTTGTTTAATTTTTTAAGGAGCTTGACGCAAGACAAGGAACTGTGCTCCGACCAGACCCGATTTCATTTTTTAAGGAGCTTGACACAGGAAAAGAACCATGCTCCAACCGACTTACATCAAAATGAACAAGAAGGCGGTGCTTCCAAGAGTTCCACTCCCGATGGAAGGAAAACATCCTGGAATTCAGGACCTAATGCCCCCAGTACACTATGCACGACGGCGTCTTCACTGAGTGCGGGCACAGGGTAGGTAGACACATAGTTGACCTGCGGTGGAGCAGATACAACGGGTGAATAAAAACCAAGAGGGGGTGATGGCGGACCATTTGCCACATTAGGACCAAAGAACAAAAGCTGATCAATGGTCACGATCCGTCCTTCATGCAGAAAACAGACCAAACGAAAAAGGGAGGAGACGAGCACTCCCATGGCATAGGTGTAATCGCACCCTAGGAGTAGATTGAAATCTAAGGGGCCTGGAACAACCATCACGTCCATATGGACAGTTTTACCTCCCAAAGTAAAAGGTAACATTGGAAGGATCCCTAATGGTTGACTCGTTCTTTTGTTAAATGCCAACAGATTCTGCGTAACAGGCATAAGCGGCGACGAACCGAAAGCTTGCCAAGTAGTTGAGAATAAAACACTAATAGATGCACCTTCATCTATGATGGTGTTGGGTACGACCAGACCAAAAGCCTGTACTGTGATCTCGAAAGGCACATAAGACGGAAGGCAGTATCCTGAAAATCGACTCCAATCAAAGGAAGCGACCAAACTACTTGGAGGGGCTACCATCGAACCAAGATGGTCTTCCCCTAGTGTTACGGAAGAAGAAGAAGCATCCTCCATGACCTCCATCTCGAAGGTGGGAGGGGAATCCTCCGGGACCCCCATTACGGGAAGTGGAGGAGCAGCTTCTTGGAGTATAGGGACAGAAGAATATTTCTCCCAGTCCGAGGAATCTAAAGAAACAAGAAGAACCTGAGGGGTGTGAGATCCACTCTCAACGGAAAAGACCTGGTGCACCGTAGACGGAGCCAGCTCAACCGATCCCACGACCAATGGTTGGTCGGGAATTGATTCCTGACTTTGAATTTCCGGAGGAGCGGGATCGACCAAGGATGAATCTTGACCGATGGTAGGATTAGCTGGTGGAGGACTCAAAGAAATCCGTTTATAACTAGCCAGGAGGCCTGGTGTAGAAACGGTTGTGTTGTCCAAGACTCTTTTGGCTTCATCCATATACGGACAAAGGTGAATGGCATGGTGCTCTTCACAAAAATTACAAGGATTGGTAATATTACCCTGCTTCTTAGGAGCCTTACCAGTAGAAGCTGAAGACGTGCCCCCAACCTGACTCCCGGAAGCCAAAGGCAACGGTGGACGACCGTTGGACCATACTTCGAGTACCTTGGGAATGCCAGGGCAGTCTCGAAGAATATGGTCTCTCGTGCACAACATGCAAGGGAACTTGACTTTCCGTGGAGGGTTGGGAGGTTTATCAAGAGGAGACGCATTAGAAGTAGCAGCTCTAGCCTTAGCCTCTCTCTTATCAGACTTCTTCTTCTTTGTCTTCTTCTTCTTCTTCTTAGCCACCTGGTTACTTGAATCCAAACTTTCACCAAGCGAAGTAGAAGAGGAGGACGCAGAAAAGGGTGAAGAAGGGGAGAGGTCCACCTTGGAATCAACATGATGTTGTTCAGGTGGAGGAACTGATTGACCAGTAGCCGAGACATTTGGGACCACAGAGGTTGAAAACAACCAAATTGCAACCTGAATGCTTAACCTGTGAAGGGAAATCGTTGCCATATAAGGAGCACCAACATTTCCAAAAGGAGGAAAAGGACCAGGATTCCCATCGTGAGGGGATTCCTTGGTTGGTGAACTCGAACTCGTTGCCATCATAAACGATCTTGAAATAAAACAAAACCCTAAGGAAACTAACTTTAACCAGGAATATTTCGTGGGAAATTAATTTTTAAAACATTGAAACAAAACTCAGCTGTTTCATCTTTTAAGAGTCGAGAAACAGGAAAAAGGTGCCTCTATCACTTTTAGGTTGGAAACAAGCGTGAAAGGACAAGCGCTTGATGACCTTTTCAAATTTAAAGAGTCAGAAAAGATCGAAATGACTACTCAAGAATTCTAGGCAAAGGGTGTACCAAATAACCGTGAACTGCAATATACACCTTGGTTTCAATAATGAAAGAGAAATCAACCAAGGACTTTCCGTACGTGCAGAAAATATCCCCGAATGCTGTGTCCGGTGTATCACGGGTATAGGGCGGCAGACTCAGCTTCCTGTGGATAAAGGATAGAAACCTAGTGGGGTCTCCCTTTATATACGCGACAGTACGGGGAGCACAAGTCCGTACTAGTGCTGTCTAAAGCCAAGAGGCGAACGAAAGCTACTAGGTTTAAAAACACCGGAACACGTCTCTAGCCTAGACCTCTAAATGTTGCGTTAATGTTTCAATGCTTCCTTAGGTAAATTGAGGAAATTTTATGGTTCATCTTCAATTATGTTTCGGTTTCAAGGCCCTACCGTATGTCATATGACAATCTCCTATATGCAGCTATATGAGAAAAGAAAACTTTTCAATTCGATGAATGCTATCTAGTTAAGGGAAGAGCTTCAAACAATGATGCAACAAACATCAAAACTGAAAACGAAACTTTTCAAACTAGATGACTTTCACTATCCAAAAGTATTTTCAAACATTCAACGATGCGAACAATGCAATGTGATCCATGCAAAATATTCTTTTTTGAAAACTATGCAATTGTAATCTATGCACAATTTCCTTTTTCCTTTTCAAATATTAAGAATGCACTCAATGCATTTTTTGATGAAATGAGAATATACTTAACGCATGCCTTTAATGAAAGAGAATGCACTCAAAGCGATTTTTAGTTTTCAATCATTAAACAATGTAATCTAAGTTCAATGATGTATCTCAAAAAATACTTTTCAATGCAATGTGATCTAATGCATTTTAACGAAAAGAAAACGATGAGACGAAAACTAAAAAAATGCAAATCTTCTTAATGAAGGATGAAAGCAAAAGGGATGCAAACAAACACTAAGAATGCAATTGTTGTTTCAAAATATTTTGTGACAAAATCCCTCAAAAGTTGACAAGACATATGCAGTCAAACACAAAAAGGACTTCCAAAGCAAGAGATCAAAATAAGGCATTCATTCCCTTTTACATCAAACAATCATAGAAAGAAGACATTCCAAATAATGAGCAATGTAATCTATGCTCATACAGAGGAAAGACCCGAAGGGAAAGACACACTGGTGAAGGATTAAGGGAAAAAATCTCAATTTTCATACACCCTGAAATTGGCACGACTTGTCCATTGACAAATAGCGCCAATTGGCACCAATTGGCGCGACTTGATCACTGACAACTAGCGCCAATGGCTAATTGGTGCGGGTTCCTAACTGACAACAAGCGCCAACGCCTGAAAAAAAAAAAACAAAGAATTTATCCCAACCAAGACCAGACTCACCACTTCAAGAAGAATCTAAAACAAACCCAAAAGAAAAGTACTGACCAAAAGAAGCTTCCGAACAAGGGTAAACCCTAGCACCTACAGGAAATGGCGCGACTGTCTGGCTGTAATCTGCGCCAGACAGGGAATGGCGCGAGTGATGAACTGGCAAACTGTGCCAATTGGCGCGACTGTCAGGGCATAAATCGCGCCAATCAAGCCAACCATGAAATGATGAAAATTTGGAAAAAAAGAGGTCAGATCTGATCCTCTGGGGGCTGAACCAAAAGCCAAACACTCAAAAAGAGCCAGCCAAAAGAGCCAATCAAGCAAGGAAGGCCAAGAAACAATCAAAATGAGACAATCAAAACGAGACAACGAAAACTAGACGATCCCCAGCGGAGTCGCCAAATTGTTGAGGAGGTAAATCCCCTCTGCGGACAGAGGCGATCCCTACTAGCCCAGCAGGGATCTAGCAACAATCATCAAATGCTACAGCGCAAGTTCCTAATTGCAAATAAATAAGCCAACAGTGGAGGCCTACCTAGAGTCCAGTGCTATGATTCGTAGAAGAGACAGCGTTCCCGTTCCTCAGCCTCGGCAGATCATGATCCCCACGATCTTCGTGAATGGACACCTGCACATGCGAGAAACAACACGAATACAAGCATAAAATCCAGAATATGCAACTATATATCAGTCAGAAAGGATATAACTCATTATCAACATAAGTGAAAAACAGAGTGGAACCATAACTGGTAGTCATTCATTAATAAACAATCGAAAGAGAGTACAACCAATGTTCTAACGTTGCGGTCTCCTTCGGAAGGGTCCCTGGTCATTCACATCTCGCAAAGCTCGCCAGGGAAAGGGCAAGCCTCTCTAGAGTCTCTCGACGATAGTCTCCTTACTTGAGTCGGCCTTAAGGGAAGAAAGAGGGCTCTTACAGCACAAAGGCTCTTGGGAATTTGGAGATTCAAAGCTTATGCACTTCAAGACTAGCTTGCAATGGCAATAGGCAAGCTTTTATAGATGGGGAAGGAGGGAGTTGGGATCCCTATTATTGTGGGATTGGCCCTATCATCAAGGAAGGTTCCCTGAGAGGTGGCAAACCACTTCCCTTCCATGGAAATCCCGTAGCCAAACCTCCCAACTCAAGATAGGCAATGGTTTCTGAGTTTTTTGAAACACAACTTCCGCCATCTTTATTTAAAAAACACTCCTTAAATTGGCTGGCGCGACTGCTGCTCTGGGACAGAGTGCCAGTTGGCGCGGCCTCTTTGTAGGATTTTCCCCATTGACGCGAGTGATGAACTGTCTTCCCGCGCCAATGCAAAAGGAGATGTTTTCATGGTTTTTTGCAAGGAGATGTCTTTAGGGAAATTGAAGCTCATGTTTAGAGGAATGCATTGATAATGATTTCAAGGCATGACAATGTTCATAGGTCACAAAATGGGTCCTCCATTGTGCGGGACGGGGAATGGTAGGGACGGTGACAAATTATTGTGTAATAGATGCCCCCTAAAGTATGAGGCCCGAGAGTGAGAGGGGTGAAATGCTTTACGAGAACATGTTCAACTGAAGCCCCGCCGTCGAAAAACCTGCGTAGAAAAATACAACTGATATCTCAAGTACATGATGTATATGTGGTATGGGCGCAGCCATCCGAAACAGAGTACACTATAATCCGGATCTAGGGTATGGGCGCAGCCATCCAGCGAGGATCAAATAAATAGACTCAGGTATGGTCGCAGCCATCCAATCAGTGAGTCATGTACATAATGATAATAATCCACAATCGTAGCCTGGATTACAACAGACACAATCCAGGGTCTTGCGCTCCATCTCGACCCAAATAAAGTACAAGTTCAAGCATGCGAATATGTGAGCTGAAGTCGAACATGCAAGAACATCGTCTGATTACCAGCCAATGATGAGAGTTGTTAACAGACGCGAGAGGAACCACCAATAATGACAATGGCCCTCAAGGTACTACAGGTACAATCTACGACGTGTGAATCAATGAGCTAGCGTCGAACACCCATAGAATCACTCGATCGGAGGCCAATGATGAAAACCCCACGTCGAATGCGACGTACCTGCCATTGAAGCATGCAGGCTCCAAGGTACCATAAAGGAGTCTCTAGAACAACTTCTTGGATAATGAGCTGACGTCGACAGGAAGTTCCCTTGATCGAAGGTGGGCCATAAAGCTTCCCATATCATCGACACGAGACAGAGGAACATGATGTTTTTGTTGTGAATCAGGATCGTATGAGAATCAGAGGAAGGTTGATATTCGCAGAGGCCAACTTCTTTTGAACATATAAATGGCACGACAGTGGACTTGGTAGTATTTGACATCAATAGATCAGAGGTCATGGTGACGAGGCAATGAGCAGATGAGAGGTAAAAAGGGATTATCCAAACCCATGGAGGCAAAGTGAAGAAACGAGATGAGATGTCCTCAACCCAACATGAATGCAGACAAGTGCCATGTTCAAGAGCGACATACTGCCGACGACAACGATGATGGTTCCATTTTTCCCCCACCATTTCTGGCGAGTACCCCAATTATTTTTGATAACAAGCTTGAAGGGGATAGCATATGCTTGTAATATAAGTCCGCCCTTCGGGCGAATCCATCCTAGTGCATTTAACGAGTCCTAGGAAGGAGAAACTCAGAAAACATCATTTCGACTGGATCCGATGTCATCAGGGTTTAACGAGTCTGGCAAAGGGAGAACTCAACGTCTTTTCATCTTTAGAGAGTTTGAAAAGACAGCAGAAAAGTAAACTCCACAGGTCCCTTTTTGTAAATAGTTCCTCAGATCCGAAAAGGTAGAAAACAATATCTGAGAAAACCTCCTAGTCGCGATAGTCTAGGGTATTCCTTTTTCGTAATCAATCCATCCCAGCCTGAAAAAGGGGTAAACGTATACTGGGTAGATGTCGATTCGTGTCCATTTTAACGAGATTGAAATGACAAGGGCCTCGGCAATATTTTCATGTATAGAGAGTCAGAAAAGAGCTAAAAATTGACTCCTCCTGGAGGAACGAGTGGTATAAAGGGTAGCAACTGGTTCTGGTAATGGTGGAACTGCTCAAAACAAGATAAAGGTCAAGAGGCTGGCTGACAAGACCACTCATCGCATCGGTTCCTCAGGAACGGGTAAAACAACCAAGTGAAGGCATATGATCGGCCAAACAGATAGTGATGATGGAGTGAGAAAACCAAGGTTCATCTGGCAAAACAGGTTGATAAAATGGCAATCACAAGAGGTAAAATAGGAAAGGTTTCATTTTTACAAAAGCTTGAAATCAGAAAACTCTGCTTGAAGTTGGTTTCATTTTTACACAAGCTTGAAACAAAGATAAACTATGCTTGAAACCGGTTTCATTTTTACACAAGCTTGAAATGAAAACAAACTATGCTTGAAAAAGTAAGCATGCCCCCAGCATGGTGACTCAATTCGAGGTACATGCCCCCCAAGCTTCAGTCCATATGAAAGGCAGATGGAGTGAAGGTTCAAGTTACGAGATCAAGAGGAAGACTCGACTGGGATTTTACGAGAACTTATCAAAGACTCGAATTGAACAGGAACGTGTTTCATTGTTTTAACGAGGTTGACACATTAAAAGAACTATCCTCAGACACCTTGTTTCATGGTTTAAGGAGCTTGGCACAAGACAAGGAACTCTGCTCCAACAAAATTGTTTCATTTTTTAAGGAGCTTGACACAAGACAAGGAACTGTGCTCCGACAGACCCGGTTTCATTTTTTAAGGAGCTTGACATGGGAAAAGAACCATGCTCTGACAACCTTGTTTCATTTTTTAAGGAGCTTGACACAAGACAAGGAACTCTGCTCCGACAACCTTGTTTCATTTTTTAAGGAGCTTGACGCAAGACAAGGAACTGTGCTCCGACCAGACCCGGTTTCATTTTTTAAGGAGCTTGACACAGGAAAAGAACCATGCTCCAACTGACTTACATCAAAATGAACAAGAAGGCGGTGCTTCCAAGAGTTCCACTCCCGATGGAAGGAAAACATCCTGGAATTCAGGACCTAATGCCCCCAGTACACTATGCACGACGGTGTCTTCACTGAGTGCGGGCACAGGGTAGGTAGACACATAGTTGACCTGCGGTGGAGAAGATACAACGGGTGAATAAAAACCAAGAGGGGGTGATGGCGGACCAGTTGCCACATTAGGACCAAAGAACAAAAGCTGATCAATGGTCACGATCCGTCCTTCATGCAGAAAACAGGCCAAACGAAAAAGGGAGGAGACGAGCGCTCCCATGGCATAGGTGTAATCGCACCCCAGGAGTAGATTGAAATCTAAGGGGCCTGGAACAACCATCACGTCCATATGGACAGTTTTACCTCCCAAAGTAAAAGGTAACCTTGGAAGGATCCCTAATGGTTGACTCGTTATTTTGTTAAATGCCAACAGATTCTGCGTAACAGGCATAAGCGGCGACGAACCGAAAGCTTGCCAAGTAGTTGAGGATAAAACACTGATAGATGCACCTTCATCTATGATGGTGTTGGGTACGACCAGCCCAAAAGCCTGTACTGTGATCTCGAAAGGCACATAAGACGGAAGGCAGTATCCTGAAAATCGACTCCAATCAAAGGAAGCGACCAAACTACTTGGAGGGGCTACCATCGAACCAAGATGGTCTTCCCCTAGTGTTACGGAAGAAGAAGAAGCATCCTCCACGACCTCCATCTCGAAGGTGGGAGGGGAATCCTCCGGGACCCCCATTACGGGAAGTGGAGGAGCAGCTTCTTGGAGTATAGGGACAGAAGAATATTTCTCCAAGTCCGAGGAATCTAAAGAAACAAGAAGAACCTGAGGGGTGTGAGATCCACTCTCAACGGAAAAGACCTGGTGCACCGTAGACGGAGCCAGCTCAACCGATCCCACGGCCAATGGTTGGTCGGGAATGGATTCCTGAATTTTAATTTCCAGAGGAGCGGGATCGACCAAGGATGAATCTTGACCGATGGTAGGATTAGCTGGTGGAGGACTCAAAGAAAGCCGTTTATAACCAGCCGAGAGGCCTGGTGTAGAAACGGTTGTGTTGTCCAAGACTCTTTTGGCTTCATCCATATACGGAAAAGGGTGAATGGCATGGTGCCCTTCACACAACTTACAAGGATTGGTAATCTTTCCCTGCTTCTTAGGAGCCTTACCAGTAGCAGCTGAAGACGTGCCCCCAACCTGACTCCCGGAAGCCAAAGGCAACGGTGGACGACCGTTGGACCATACTTCGAGTACCTTGGGAATTCCAGGGCAGTCTCGAAGAATATGGTCTCTCGTGCACAACATGCAAGGGAACTTGACTTTCCATGGAGGGTTGGGAGGTTTATCAAGAGGAGACGCATTAGAAGTAGCAGTTGTAGCCTTAGCCTCTCTCTTATCAGGATTCTTCTTCTTTGTCTTCTTCTTCTTCTTCTTAGCCACCTGGTTACTTGAATCCAAACTTTCACCAAGCGAAGTAGAAGAGGAGGACGCAGAAAAGGGTGAAGAAGGGGAGAGGTCCACCTTGGAATCAACATGATGTTGTTCAGGTGGAGGAACTGATTGACCAGTAGCCGAGACATTTGGGACCACAGAGGTTGAAAACAACCAAACAGGCAACCCAACAGTTAACCCAGGAAGGGACAACGTTGCCATATAAGGAGCACCAACATTTCCAAAAGGAGGAAAAGGACCAGGATTCCCATCGGAGGGGATTCCTTGGTTGGTGAACTCTGGAACTGTTGCCATCATAAACGATCTTGAAATAGAACAACACCCTAAGGAAACTAACTTTAACAAGGAATATTTTGTGGGCAGTTAATTTTTATGACATTGAAACAAAACTCTACCGTTTCATATTTTAAGAGTCGAGAAACAGGCAAAAGGTGACTCCATCACTTTCAGATTGGAAACAAACGTGAAAGGACAAGCGCTTGATGACCTTTTCAAATTTAAAGAGTCATAAAAGATCGAAATGACTACTCAGGAATACTAGGCAAAGGGTGTACCAAATAACCGTGAACTGCAATATACACCTTGGTTTCAAAATGAAAGAGAAATCAACCAAGGACTTTCTGTACGTGCAGGCAATCTCCCCGAATGTTGTGTTCGGTGTATCACGGGTATAGGGCGGCAGACTCGGCTTCCTATGGATAAAGGATTGAAACCTAGCGGGGTCTCCCTTTATATACTCGACGGTACGGGGAGCACAAGTCCGTACTAGCGTTGTCTAAAGCCAAGAGGCGAACGACAGCTACTAGGTTTAAAGATGCCAGAACACGTCTCTAGCCTAGACCTCTAAATGTTTCGTTAATGTTTCAATGCTTCCTTAGGTAAATTGAATAAATTTTATGGTTGATCTTCAATTATGTTTCGGTTTCAAGGCCCTACCGTATGTCATATGACAACCTCCTATATGCAGCTATATGATAAAAGAAATCTTTCAATTCGATGAATGCTATCTAGTTAAGGGAAGAGCTTCAAACAATGATGCAACAAACATCAAAACTGAAAACGAAACTTTCCAAACTAGATGACTTTCACTATCCAAAAGTATTTTCAAACATTCAACGATGTGAACAATGCAATGTGATCCATGCAAAATCTTCTTTTTTGAAAACTATGCAATTGTAATCTATGCACAATTTCCTTTTTCCTTTTCAAATATTAAGAATGCACTCAATGCATTTTTTGATGAAATGAGAATCTACTTAACGCATGCCTTTAATGAAAGAGAATTCACTCAAAGCGATTTTTAGTTTTCAATCATTAAACAATGTAATCTAAGTTCAATGATGTATCTCAAAAAATACTTTTCAATGCAATGTGATCTAATGCATTTTAACGAAAAGAAAACGATGAGACGAAAACTAAAAAAATGCAAATCTTCTTAATGAAGGAAGAAAGCAAAAGGGATGCAAACAAACACTAAGAATGCAATTGTTGTTTCAAAATATTTTGTGACAAAATCCCTCAAAAGTTGACAAGACATATGCAGTCAAACACAAAAAGGACTTCCAAAGCAAGAGATCAAAATAAGGCATTCATTCCCTTTTACATCAAACAATCATAGAAAGAAGACATTCCAAATAATGAGCAATGTAATCTATGCTCATACAGAGGAAAGACCCGAAGGGAAAGACACACTGGTGAAGGATTAAGGGAAAAAATCTCAATTTTCATACACCCTGAAATTGGCACGACTTGTCCATTGACAACTAGCGCCAATTGGCACCAATTGGCTCGACTTGATCACTGACAACTAGCGCCAATGGCTAATTGGCGCGGGTTTCTAACTGACAACAAGCGCCAACGCCTGAAAAAAAAAACAAAGAATTTCTCCCAACCAAGACCAGACTCACCACTTCAAGAAGAATCTAAAACAAACCCAAAAGCAAAGTACTGACCAAAAGAAGCTTCCGAACAAGGGTAAACCCTAGCACCTACAGGAAATGGTGCGACTGTCTGGCTGTAATCTGCGCCAGACAGGGAATGGCGCGAGTGATGAACTGGCAAACTACGCCAATTGGCGCGACTGTCAGGGCATAAATCGCGCCAATCAAGCCAACCATGAAATGATGAAAATTTGGAAAAAAAGAGGTCAGATCTGATCCTCTGGGGGCTGAACCAAAATCCAAACACTCAAAAAGAGCCAGCCAAAATAGCCAATCAAGCAAGGAAGGCCAAGAAACAATCAAAATGAGACAATCAAAACGAGACAACGAAAACTAGACGATCTCCAGCGGAGTCGCCAAATTGTTGAGGAGGTAAATCCCCTCTGTGGACAGAGGCGATCCCTATTAGCCCAGCAGGGGTCTAGCAACAATCATCAAATGCCTCAGCGCAAGTTCCTAATTGCAAATAAATAAGCCAACAGTGGAGGCCTACCTAGAGTCCAGTGCTATGATTCGTAGAAGAGACAGCGTTCCCGTTCCTCAGCCTCAGCAGATCATGATCCCCACGATCTTCGTGAATGGACACCTGCACATGCAAGAAACAACACGAATACAAGCATAAAATCCAGAATATCCAAATATATATCAGTCAGAAAGGATATAACTCATTATCAACATAAGTGAAAAACAGAGTGGAACCATAACTGGTAGTCATTCATTAATAAACAATCGAAAGAGAGTACAACCAATGTTCTAACGATGCGGTCTCCTTCGGAAGGGTCCCCAGTCATTCACATCTCGCAAAGCTCGCCAGGGAAAGGGCAAGCCTCTCTAGAGTCTCTCGACGATAGTCTCCTTACTTGAGTCGGCCTTAAGGGAAGAAAGAGGGCTCTTACAGCACAAAGGCTCTTTGGAATTTGGAGATTCAAAGCTTAGGCACTTCAAGACTAGCTTGCAATGGCAATAGGCAAGCTTTTATAGATGGGGAAGCAGGGAGTTGGGATACCTATTATTGTGGGATTGGCCCTATCATCAAGGAAGGTTCCATGAGAGGTGGCAAACCACTTCCCTTCCATGGAACTCCCGTAGTTAAACCTCCCAACTCAAGATAGGAAATGGTTTCTGAGTTTGTTGAAACACAACTTCCGCCATCTTTATTTAAAAAACACTCCTTAAATTGGCCGGCGCGACTGCTGCTCTGGGACAAAGCGCCAGTTGGCGCGGCCTCTTTGTAGGATTTTCCCCATTGGCGCGAGTGATGAACTGTCTTCCCGCGCCAATGCAAAAGGAGATGTTTTCATGGTTTTTTGCAAGGAGATGTCATTAGGGCAATTGAAGCTCATGTTTAGAGGAATGCATTGATAATGATTTCAAGGCATGACAATGTTCACAGGTCACAAAATGGGTCGTCCATTGTGCGAGATGGGGAATGGTAGGGACGGTGACAAATTACTGTGTAACAACCCTGGGCTTCGATTACAAAAGTCCAGGTTGCAAGGAGTGATGAGTCATTCATAATTATATGCATGATTC
Source organism: Pinus albicaulis (assembly GCA_034641835.2). Taxonomy (NCBI): domain Eukaryota; kingdom Viridiplantae; phylum Streptophyta; class Pinopsida; order Pinales; family Pinaceae; genus Pinus; species Pinus albicaulis. The sequence continues at coordinate 594,676,500 of CM076579.1, forward strand.
TTTAGACAGATGGCTGCGACCATACCTCGGGTTCTCTCATTTTTATCCTCTCTATATGGATGGATGTGCCCATACCATGGATATATTTCACATGATCCCTTCATTCGGATGGTTGCGTCCATACCAAGGATCCATTCACATGATCCTCTTCTTGATGGATAGTTGTGCCTATACCATGGATTCATGTATTTTCATCAAATATTTCAGGTCTCCCGACAGTAGCGTCTGGTTCATTGCACGTACTTGTAAAGCATTTCACCCTTCACTCATGTTCAAACTTCATACTTTAGGGGGCATCTGTTACACATTAATTTGTCACTATCCCTGCATTCCCCATCTCTCCCATTGGAGGGTCATTTCTGTGACGAATAAGCAGTGTCATGCCTTTCAAATACCATCATTTCATCCCTTGCCATGAGTACAACAAGCCTTTTCTTGACCATTTCCTAAGCAGGCCACTAAAAACACCTGTTTTTGCCTTGGTGCTGGTAGCTCTTTATGCCCTCGCGCCAATGAGGAAAATTAACACTGAGCCCGCACCATTTGGCACTCTGTCTCAGTGAGCTACTTACACCAATCTGTATATGGAAATTTTTTTAAAAATAAAGGCGAAGTTTCGATTACAACAACTTTGTGGATGAGTCATAGGGAGTGCTTCGACTAAATAACCACGGCTGTCCTCCTTTGGCCTCTTGTTTCCACCTTATGGGGAAACCTCCCAAGGGATAAAGCCTCCCTTACAATATTGTAGGGATCCCAACCTCCTCCTCTCCTCTATAAATATAGTCATATTCCATTGATGTGCTAGTTTAACATGTTCTAGTTGAACAGATAGCTGAAAAAGTTAGCATAGAGAAGAAGCAATCATAGCTTCGGGAGAATAGTGAAGAGTGTGATTTTTTGTGTGTGTTGAGAACATAGTGAGATCTTGGACCTTTGTGTGTGAGATTGTGGCAAACATGCTTGGATACAGACCTGCCGAAGGAGAGCCTCAACATCAAGGCTTGGTTGTAAACTCCCCTTGTCTTTATCATAATAAAATGCATCTCATGTTTATCTTCCACTCTTGTTTACATTTATAATGATATTTCTAACATTCCTTGATTAGTTAATAGATTGTAATTGTTTTTATGTTTTTCATGTTTTTACGCTTGTCGAGTTGTCTTGACTGTCTATATAGGTAATCGAACATTGGTAGCAGCGTGCATCAAGCTTGGGAAGAGCGACGGATCAAGAAGATGACAACATAGCATCAGAATGAGGTAAGTCATCTTCCTTGATCTTAATTTAATTTACAATATAGGAAGGTAGATGTTAGTATGTTCCCATAGTTGCGAGACCCACCCTAGGGCTAGAGGGATTGCCTCTGTCCGCAAAGGGGATTTACCTGGACAACAATTACAATCAAAACCGCCCATAGGCTGTTATTCCAAAAATACAATGCTAAACAACTTCTACAGCTATCGCCATAAAACCACAACTGTAGTGTAATGGATAAAGGACATATCAGCAACAGGTGTTTACGATATCCAGTTAGTGGTACAACTTTATTAGCAGTTCGCCAGCGGGTCTATAACAGCAGAGTGTAACAACAGTTTTTCAGCAGGTCTGTAACAACAAGGTGTAATAACACACCCTTAACTTCTCCTATGTATGCCATGATCGAGCTCTTTAGTGCTACAAATTACATCTGGAAAGACAACACAAAGACCATATATCTTCTCCAAACATTCATCCTCAATTAGTCATAAAAAGGCACGATATATCATAATAATTGATGGAATGGCAGAGTAATGAAAAAAAGGTAAAACAACGCAAGTTAGGAAAGAAAGGTAGTAAAAAGAGGCAAAGATAGTCCCATTGGTTATAGTCATGAAGAAAAATATGGAAAAAAAATGTAGGAAAAGTGTGCAAAACTGACACCCAACAACAGGGGTTTCACCCTCAGTCAACAGACAAAAAATTTCAATTCACAGCAGCGTCACTGGGTAGACGGTCACGACTTACCGGTGATTCATGGAAGGGGCTTGGAATTGAACTTAGCTACCCTAATTTCGATGGAAAACCCCTACCTATAGCATAATAAGGGAAAACACAATAGAAATTCAATGATATAATTCTAACAATGGCATACATTAAATATGATGAAAAAATTAAATAAAAACCAGAAAACACAAAGAGGATCACCTTAGCAAGGCATTACCTACAGTTTGGGCATACGAAGACTCTGTCTTGTCTTTATACCACAAATTAAACAAACCCAAACACCCTTTCAGCAAGACAATGTGCAAGGCATCCCCGGGAAGGATGGGATTCGAGCGTATAGACAGAGAAGGGATGAACCCTTTACACAATAAAAAAAAGAATAGCATATAATAAATCACTAGTTTGCAAGCATGTAGACAGATAAAGAGATCTTGTAAACAAACTGTAGAAGACATATCCAACCAAAGATTCATTCAATGAGATAATCGCACCCAAGGAGATATTAATGGCATAAAGGAACCAGGGGTTTACTTGTGCAAGGTAGCCTAGGTTGCAGCATGGCGAAAGAAGATCTTGTCGTGCTACATCAACAAGAATTATCGTGAACAAGCAGAGGTTTCATGAAGAAATCAAGAACGTTGAAGAAATACTAAGAGTGAGGTGTAGTGAAAAAATGAGATGAAAGACTGAGCAACGGTGTGGTGGTTGCCCTAACCACCCCAGAATAATGCAGCACAGTCAGATCTAGGGTTAACCAATTGAAGGTCTAGATCAAGCCACCCACCAACTCTAACAATTGAATGGACCTCAACTATTAAATGATTCAGGTGTCCATCGAGTTGTATGAGACTCGAATCAAATCCAAATTTTGATAATTAGTAAATTGATTGCAATCTCTTGCGAATCGTATGCTCGATTAAACCATATTTCATTAAGAAATGTCAAAGAAATTACACCTAATTCAATTGTACAGTGATACTATGATTACATCGTAATAAAACCAAATCTATGCGTTGAAAAGGATTGAATTTCGAAAAAGCTGAAACATATATTTATAATTTCAAGTTCTAATTTATGTATGCCAGAACTATGCCATATGGGCATTTAAATATTTATATATATATTGTTAGATATGACACATTCTTAAGGATAAGACTTTGGGAGTATGAATTTTAAACCATAATATGTTTATAAATCTAATACTTTGGTAACATATGGTATCATGTGGTGTGAAGAGTTAAGTAATTTTTTTTTTTGTATGGTGAATTTGATGTTTATGTCAATGGTTGTGACAAGTGGTATCGGAGCCACAATTACATGCTAGGGTCAGATGGGCCAGCACAATAGCATGGAAGTTTTCATTTTTCTCTTGTGTTGAAAATTGTGCACATTGACAGGAAGGATAACAAGAAGCTACCATGAGGAGAGGGACCAGTCATCAAATGCCCAGAAATACAGGGGAGACCCATCCCTTTCCCAATCCTGAAGTCAACCTAGAAATGTGGGTGCAGTTAAGTGTAGAGCAACACCAACAAACTAGTATAATACTAGAGGAGAAGCAATGCTAGATGAATAGATTGTTGGATACGGTACAACAGCTTCAAATAGAGATGACTCGAGTCTGAAGTGATAATGAAAACTCAATTAGATAGCAAGAAAAGATACTGAAGAGCCTCTCGGATAAGCAGAACCATCACACTCCACAGCATAGCCTGGAAAGGGATACCCACAAAGAAGTTGAGAAACAACAACACGTACATGATAACTCAAATCAGATTCGTACTCAACAGAGTAACAAGAGTAGAGCGTATAATGAAGTTGAATTTGGAAATATCTCATATCAGCAAGAACTAAAGAAACACAAAGTGGAATTACAAGGGGAATTTTGAAAAATGAAGCCTCCTACATTTGATGGAGAGGCTGAGGAGATGGTGCAAGCTTGGATAATAAATATGAATAAGTATTTCCAAGTTTACGAATACAAAAACAAACTTAAGCTCGCCTAGATACCTATAAATTGCGGGAAAAGGATACGTTATGGTGGCATGAGGTGAAAAACGTGTCTGGAATCGAAGATCAGAACGTGACATGGGATTAATTCCAGTATTATTTTAAATATAAGTACTTAACTGAACTATTTTATGATGAAAATCATAAAATTTCATTATTTGAAGTTAGGACAAATGTCTATGGATTAATTTGTTACAAAATTTACCTCTTTGTTAAGATATGTACCATATTTAAGAGATTTAAAGGCGAAGGTACAATGGTTCTTAAGTAGCTTACCTTCTCACATGAAAGAAAGAATAGAGTTATTGAACCCAAAAACAATGGATGAGGTGATAAGAAAATCCAAAATGTGATATCAGCAGTCTAAAGCTAAGGGAGAAATTGGTAGAAGTTGGCCACCTAAGAAAGTGCAGAAAGGCCCCTCAAGTTTTAAAAACAACAGATCAAGAAATTATAAAAACACTGTTAAAAATCCAGCAAATAAGCAAATTGGGAGAAATCAGAAAAAACCCAAATGGGCGGCTGAGGAGAGACATATAGAGGCTTCTAGTAGGCTTGACCTTGGACAGTCAAAAAAACCCCCATTACAATGTTGGGGATGTGGCAAAGCGCATTATTTCAAGAATTTATCTCATCAAGGGAGAAATGAAGTGGCATCCAACCTGCAAGAGGCATATACAGTGGGATATGTGGTGCAAAAAATACCCAGGATCAATGTTTCTCTGGAAGATAGGCAAGCGGATTTTCAACCAACCATGATTGAACTAGAAGGTAAGATTCAAAACCAATCCGTTTACATTAAGGTTGACCCTGGAGCCAGTGTGAGTTGTATAAAACCCCGCATAGTTTAAAATTGTAAATTGAAAAATCAAAATTTAAGAACCCATGGCTGGTTCAATTGGCTACGGGGGCCAAAAGGAGGGTCAATGCCAAAGTCCCAAATTGTGAACTGGAAATATTTTGTTGGGTATGGATTGGTTAGAAAAAAATTGGTCATTAGTGGATTGTAAAGATAAATTTATCTACTTTAAATCTAAATATGGTACACAAAAATAATTACAAGGAATCAAGAAGCACTTTGATTATGTCCCATTACTGCGCCATAGCTAAATAAATGCATTAGAAAGGGGTGTCAGCTCTATGCAATTAAAATGGGTTTCTCAAATTCCAAGGATAAAGCCCTCATGCTGGAAAATATCCCTGTTATACAAGAATTCATGGATGTATTTCTTGAGAGTATTCCAGGATTACCACCAAGACGGAATATTGCTTTCATAATAGAATTAGTACCTGAGGCCGCACCTATATCAAGGGCACACTAGAGAATGAGTGTACTTGAGTTGACAAAATTAAAAAAGCAGCTGCAAGAGTTAATGGATAAAGGGTATATTCATCCAAGTGTATATCCTTGGGGAAAATCGATGTTGTTTGTTAAGAAAAAGGATGGGAATATGAGAATGTGCATGGACTACTGATGGCTTAACAAGTTGACGGTCAAAAACAAGTATCCATTGCCACGCATAGATGACTTGTTTGACCAAGTGAAGGGGGAAACATTATTTTCAAATATTGATTTGAGATCAAGGTATCACCAAATCCGGATTAAGGATGAAGATATATCAAAAATAGCATTTCGTAGATGATACGGGAATTATGAATTCATGGTGTTACCATTAAGGGTTAACCAATGCACTAGAAACTTTCATGAGCTTGATGCATGGCATCTTTCACCCATTTTTGGATAAATTTGTTTTGATTTTTATAGATGACATACTGATCTACTCTAAAAATATGGAGGAACACAACGTGAATTTATGTAGAGTGTTGAAGATGTTATGAGAACATCAACTCTATGAAAAATTTAGCAAATGTGATTTTTACAAAGAGAAGATCCAGTATCTAGGACATGTGATATCAGTTGAAGGGATTTTTGTAGACCTAGAAAAGATAAAGACAATCATGGAGTGGAAAGCCCCTAATAATGTGGTAGGCATGCGTTCATTTATGGGTTTGGCTAGTTATTATCGATGTTTCATCCATAATTTATCTAAAATAACTTTTCCTATTACCTCCCTGCATTGGAAAGGAAACGTCTTTAAATGGACCCAAGAATGCCAAAACAGTTTTGAGAACTTGAAATAACTATTAACCACTGCCCCTATAGTCAAAAGTCGAGGATTAAAGAAAGGAAGTTGAAGTATGCATTGATGCCTGCAAAGAAGGGGTTGGAACAGTTTTGACCCAATATATATCAAACCAAACTAAAGAAGCTACATATATATCAAACTCTCATGGAAAGTAATTTTGCATATAAAAGAAACTACAAGAAAGCACATAATTAAATCTTGAACCAGGATTGTTCAGTTTAAACGCAAAATACCCACGAAGGGGTTCCAGATAGAATATTATAATTCACCGAATATAAAGTATGACATAGTCTGAAAATAGTGAATAAAATTCAAAATCAGTTGAGCCGACATATGGAGTTATGAGTCTGAATTTTTTTAACCTTCTTAACCTAAAACATATAGCCAAGCCATCACATGAAGGATGGAACTACAATAATCAATAAGAAAAATATTCAACTGGAGAATCAGAACATCAAACATCTTATAGAAGAGAGGAATAACCTGTTTCTAATTTTTCCATCAAATATCTTTCATGCAGGAATTTTTGGGATATGAGGCACCCTGTACACACAACGGTTTCACCTTAGTCAACAGACAACAACTTTCAATTCACAACTGCGTCATTGGGTAGACAGTCACGACTTACCGGTGATTCACGAAAGGATATTAAAGTTGAACTGAGCTATCCTTCGTTTGATGGAAAACCCCCACCTGTAGCATAACAAGGGAAAACACAGGGGAAATTCAATGATACAATTCTAAGAATGGCATACATTAAATATGATGAAAAAAATAAATAAAAACTAGAAAACACAAAGAGGATTGCCTCAGCACGGCGTTACCTACAGTTCAGGCATACGGAGACTCTGTCCCTTCTTCATACCACCAATTGAAAAAACCCGAACACCCTTTCAGCAAGACAACTCGCGAGGCATCCTTGGGGAGGATGGGATTAGAGTGTACTGATAGAGAAGGGATAAACCCTTTACACATTAAAAAAATAATAATATCATATGCTAAATCACCAATTTGCAAGCATGTAGACAGATAAAGAGATATTTCAAACAAACTATAGAGGACATATCCGACCAAATATTCATTCAACAAGATAATCGAAACCTCGGAACTATTAATGGCATAAAGGAACCAGGGGTTTACCTGTGCAGGGTAGCCGAGGTTGCAACATGTCGAAAGAAGATCCCACTGTGCTACATGAACAATAATGACCATGAACCAGCAAAGGTTTCACGAAGAAATCAAGAAAGTCTCAAAGATACCAAGAGCGGGGTGTGGCAGACAAATGAGACGAATTACCGAGCAAGGGTGTGGTGGTTTCCCTAACCACCTAATACTACCGCAGCGCCATCAAATCTAGGGTTAACCGATGAAAGGTCTAGATCAAGCCACCCAACTCTAACATGTTTAAGGACCTCAGCTATTAAATGAGCCAGGTGGCCATCGAGTTGTATGAGACCCGAATCAAATCCAAAGTTCGATAATTAGTATATTGATTTCAATCTATTATGAGTTGTATTCTCCATTAAACCATATTTCATTATGAACTGTCATAGCAACTACATCTAACTCAATTGTACAGTGATATTTTTATTACATCGTAGTACAACCAAATATATGCGTTGAAGAGAATTGAATTTCGAAAACAGCCGAAACATATATTTATAATGTCAAGTTCTAATTTATGTATGTCGGAAGTATGTCATATGGGCATATATATATATATATATATATATATATATATATATATATATATATATATATATATATATATATATATATTTAAAGATAAGACATATTCTTAAGGATAAGAATTTGGAAGTATGAATTTTAAACCATAATATGTTTATAAATCTAATTCTTTGGTAACATATGGTATCATGTGGTGTGAAAAGTTAACTTAAGTGACTTTTTTTTGTATGGTGAATTTTGTGTTTATGTCAACTGTTGTGACAATATATATTTTACTAGTTTTTCAAATACAATTTTTTGGTTAGTTTAAAATCTGCCAACAAATTTGTTGGAATTGCAATTTTTTTATTATGTAGTGTATGCAATCTAAGTGTCTAAAGGGAATTTCAATATGTTTAATCCATCTATATATATACATCCTAACCTTCAAACACCAAAAGTTAAAAAATATCTTAATGTGCAAAATATTTGACCCTCTTTGACATTTCCATGATTTTCAAATAACAACAATATGTGTCTAAATTATGAAATATATATACTATTTGAAGTGATTTGATGTGAAACTTATGTTTTTTACTATACAAATGATCACTCTTACTCATTAATTTAAAAATAATAATAATAATAATTAAAGATCCAATTTGAAATGGAAAGTAGTTTTTTTAATTTGAAAGGTTATTGTTCATATTAACCTTATAGGTTGATGAGTTAAAATAAACTTTTCTATTCATTTGGGAAGAATATTTTTTTATTTTTAATAAATCAAAATTAATGCTTACTTTAATATTAATAGTTATTCTTATATTGAAAATAATATAAAACTATGTTTAAACTAGGTTTCCTTTTTAAGATTTCATCTTTAATATCCATAATACAAGTTTTCAATAAAAAAAAGGGAACACGTTATTAACATATATACACAGTGGTTAATTTTGAAATATATTTGTAAAATAAGTTGATTCCATTTATTAGAAAAGGGGAAAATATTTTCTTCCTATGGGAATTAATACAAGAGATAACCCTTTCTAATTCAATAAAAACTATTTTTTATATTTGGAAACAACATGGTATTAGCTTTTGGAATATTTTAAAAAAACATATACGTGTGAAAGATATATTTTATTAATATAGATCCATTTTAATGATTAGCTTTTTGAATATTTAAAAAAAAATTAATGTTTGAAAGATATATTTTATTAATATAGATTCATTTTAATAATTAATTTGGCAAAGAGAGAATATATGTCTTAAATTTAAACCTTTTTATATGTGTAATGTATATATACTTTAAATATAAAAAAATTTCAAAACATATATGAAGTTATCTACTTGAAAATATCTTTGGCTATTTGGATTACATATATTATTTGTTGGGTTTCATAAAAGTTTTGAATATATATATATATATATATAAAATACTTAAATTACTTGAAATGTTTTATCATAAGTTTTTATTTTTACCCATATATGTGTGTATATATATATATTATTTTTTATATGTCACATATTAAAATTAAATTAAAAATTGATTATAAAGTAATTTAATTTTCTACTTTTGATCTCCTTTTCTTTTTAAGATTATATATATATATATATATATATTGGATATTCAAATAATTTATTTAATTAATATATTGGAATATTTTTAAAAGTATAAGAATTATACATCTTTTTTACAGTTAAAAATGAATTTATAATTTTTTTTTAATTTTTAGTTACTTTATCTTTGTTTAATATAAAAATAACTTACTTTACATGAACATCTAAATATTTTATTTATAATTGAGAACAAAAGTGATTTTTTTTAACCACATACCTCGAATTAATTCCATGTGTATTACATATGTATTATAGGTTGTGATTATGAGTTGTAATTGTGACTTCCTAGATTACCATATTTAGCTACTCAGATTCACTTTCTTAGGATTTATGTTTGATAAATCAATATCTAGTTCTGTTTTACTATACATGACAAACTGGGAAAGAAGCATGTTTAGGAACTAGATTTTCTATTTGATAAATGATTAAGTTAATGTTTGAAAAATTACTTTCTTAAGAGAGGGAAAGTAGAAAGTGTTATTTTTATTTTACGAGAGTAAATTTAACATGGATTATAGATTTAAAATTTTGCACAGAAAAGTTTATTTAGCCAAACAAATAAGAGGAAAAAACAAAAAATTTAGGGTGGCCTGTAAATCCCATCTATATTATAAAAAATAAGAGAAGCCCTCTATTCTTCCTAAAATAAATTTTATCACAAAAATATTCTCTTACAATAGAATCAACCAAATGAAGGGTTTTCCTGTACATGTAATGGCACTATGGTTTAGCGCTAAGCCCTGAAGAGGCAAGGCAAGGGTTATGGTCCCTGGGCCGAAATAGTTACTTACATTATCTTCTAAACAATAACTTGCAGAAGAAAAATACAGTACAGGAGGTTTTCCCATATAATTATTAATTAGTGATTCATTATAATCAGCCAAGAAGTAATCATAAATAATGTAATATTATTTTATAAGGAAACAGTATTCAGTAGCAAACCAAACTAAAGCATCTATGTATATGTCAAACTCTTATGGAGAGTAACTGTGCATATAAAAGAAACTACAAAAAAGCACAGAATTAAATCTTGAATCAAGACCGTCTGGTTTAAATGAAAAATACCCAAGAAGGGGTTTCAAATAGATTATTATAATTCACTGAATATAAATTATGAATTAGTACGAAAACGGTGAATAAAATTCCAAATCAGTTGAGCGGACATATGGACTTATGAGTCTGAATGTTTGTAACCTTCTAACCTTTGTAACCTAAAACTTATAGCCAAGCCATTGCATGAAGGATGGAATTACAATAATTAATAAGAAAAATATTTAACTGGAGAACCAGAACATCAAATATATTTCATGCAACCATTGCCGGGATATGATGCACACTGTACACACAGGTGTTGGGCTATATTAATCACTATTAAATGACTGAAAAATACACATAAATTATCAATCCAGGGATGTCATTTTATTCCAATGACAGTTGCATTGTTTGTGTCGATACACCCAACCAGAAGCAATTCGAAAGAAAAGAAATCGTCGCTGAAGTAAATTTTTGAAGTAAATAACTCATGTAGAAATAAAATTATCTACAAGACTAGAATCACACTTCAATTAATATTTTCTATCATGCCACACAAAAAATATCCAGCTGGTATCTCTAATATCATATGTGTAACAGCATACAAAGTATTGAAATTGAATCGAATATATTCACAGCTGAACAACAGCAACAACACCTCTATTGATACATAAAATGAAATACAAACACATATACACAGCTACCTTAATCACTGCAATCCCTACTAATAAGGAGGGCCCTTACTCCCTAGTAGGGCGCAGGTAGAGAAATAACTTAATGGAAACTAAATTGAATAACGCATGTAACATCAATAATAGGATAATCTGTATTAATCTGAGCACAATTACAGAGCCAAAATAATGTTGTTTTCCATTAACCTTTAGACCTCTAATGCCGAGAACTATAATGGTTAAATCTCAAAAAATCAAGGGATAGATCAATCATGAGAATCTTATGATACTCATGTTAATCGAAATAGAATACATATAGTTATAACCACTTCTTAATAAAAGTTTGACTAGAAAATTATAGATTACAATAAAAACCGCCCACAGGCTGTTATTCCAAAAATACAATGATAAACAAATTCCACAGTTATCGCCATAAAACCACAGCTGTTGTGTAACAGCTAAAGGACAGATCAGCAGCAGGTGTTGATGGTGTCTAGTTAGCATTACAACCGTATCAGCAATTCACCAATGGGTTGGTAATAGCATAGTGTAACAGCAGTTTGTCGATGGGTCTATAACAGCAAGGTGTAACAGCATCGCTTGTTGTAACAGCAGACCCTGAACTGCTCCTGTGCACCTCATTCTTAGAATCTTTGGTTCTACAAATGACATCTAGAAAGAGAACACAAAGACCATAGATCTTCTCCAAACATTCATCCTCAATTACTCATAAAATGGTATGATATATCATAATAATTGATGAAATGGCAAAGTAATGAAAACGAGGTAAAACAATACAAGTTAGGATAGAAATGTAGGAAAAAGAGGCAAAGATAGTCTCATTGGTTATAGTCATGAGGCAAAATAGGGAAAAACAAATGTAGGAAAAGTGTGCAAAACTAGCACCCAACATCTCTCCCCAACTGAAATACTTGCATGTCCTCATGCAAACTCATCTCTCATGGGAATATCTCTGGTGCAGGTCGGTGAGATCATAAGCACTAGTTGTATCTTCGTCTGTAGACCTGTACCCCTGATTTTCCATCAACTAACATACCTAGGACTCTGACTCATACTTACTCAATTCATAATTACTCTGATAATCCTCAATTGGCAGCCAGATCAAAGGAAAATTGAATCTCAATCCAAGCCAAAAAGCACCAAGGGATTGTACAATCTGTGTATAAGCTGGTACATGTGTAAAAGCCACCACGAAATTCTGGAATGAGAATGGGTCCCCCTTCAGTAGCTCAGTACTGATGGCTTCTATGTGTTTCAAGCACCCTGTCAATGCTCAGCTCTTCATCATTGAGAAATCATTTAGGCAGAAGTTCACAATCCTTCTTCTATAAGTGGTAGTCGGTTCCTTAATTTCGAGAGTACTCAACATTCTCCTGAATTCTCGCCTTATCTCAGCAGCCCGTCCTGGTTCTGCCCAAACCCTCAATGTCGTATTCTCCTCATAATCCTCCATATATTTTATGGTCAAATGCCATTCAATCTGATTATTCATGAAGGACACAAAATCTCTCAACGGAAGATCTCCCAAATAGGAGAATATTGTCACAACCATCTGCATACTCACATGCTCACAAATAATATTGTGTAAGAATAACTCACATAGCAAGCTTTTCTCGTTGAAATCAGAGGCATGGAACACATCCAAAAAAGTGTGAGTGGAATTTACATAAATAGGGTTTTGTCCTCCATAACAACTTTCATCTGGAACAAGAAGTAACGTTCCTATAGAAAAATAGGATAGGATGGAGAATGTTGCCTGAAACCCAGCAAATTGAGGGCAAAATAATGAACTTTTTTCTTGTCTATGGTAACATCTTGAAACTGTTGTTGTAACAGTAGCAGTTGTTCCTCCTATTTCTTCAAAGCTTCCTTCTTCTTATAATTCTCCAATCCTTTCTTCAAATCTTCTTTCATCCATCTTTCATGTAAAGTGTATATTTCTCTTTGATGTTCCTTAAGAGAAATTGTCCCCTCTCGAAGGGACATTTCTTCCTGTTTCCACTTGTGTAATTCATAAATTAACAAGATTTTCTTAGAACTCCATCCCGATATGCAACCCGATTTTCTTCTACATTCAATATCCACATAAATAATGGGTGTAAAAAACTCTTCTAAATGGGGTTGTTCCACCTCTGTTGTTGGTTCTTGTGTAACAACAGCTTCCTCGGTGGGTTCTTGTGTGTCAGCCCCTTTGTTTCCACCTAGATTAGTCTATGTTTCCATTTTTGTTTCTTCTACAATAGGAGTGGCCTCCACGGGTTCTTGTGGGTTGGCTTCTGGGTCAATTATCATAGGAGGCTCTACTTTAACTGTTGGTTCTTGTGTAACAATAGTATCATCAACAGGTTCTTGTGTAACAGCCTCCTGCCTTTCTGTTTATGTTTCCATTGGGCTGATATTTTCTCTACATACCTTACATCCCATTTTTGTTAAGTCTTGAAAACATTTCATGCATACAAACACCAGTATTTCCTTCCCCTCAGATAATTTTCTCTTTAATTCTTCATTTTCCTTGCTTAGATTTTCGAGTTCTAAAAACAGGACATGAGTGTCATCCTTACCTGATGAGGAGGTTTCCTTTCTTCTTGAAAGACTTGTACTTTTGTCTACTCTATGGCCATAGGGAAAGGTTCTGTAGGTATGCTGACTTTCACCCTTTTTTTTGGTCTTATATCCTCAATTGGTTCATCAGTAGGCTCTTTCCCAATTCTAACTCTAGCAAGCTCAGTCTAGGTTTCTACTTTTGCCTGACTTCCTCCTAAATTTGTGGTATTTTTCCCCTGGCTTGTCCTGGGCCTCTTTCTCTTGAATTCTTCCCAAGATTTTCCTTGCTGGCCTTAGGCATCCTGCATGATTAACTTGATGAGTCTGTTATTAGTCACACATGCCTCCGGGTGTGCTACTATATTTACTGATGTTGCCATATGCTTGATGTTCCCTAACAAGTAGAATAGAAATTTATTATTTTTTTGGTGCCGAAGATGATTAAGAAGAGGAAAGTGATAATTAAACACTATCATGGATCTTCCATCACAAGTGATATATTTAATTAAACCCAGGGTGACATATGCCCAAGGATGTGGAAGCGACAACCTGTCAATTCCCCTCCCTTTCTTCTCCAGTTTTTCTTCTCCTTATAGGAAGTCTTATTTCAAGGAGGGGTCATTGATTTTTCTGTTAAACCACCTCTATCCCTCTACCGGCAATGTAGTTACCCGGGCAATTATATCTTTAGTCACCTCAACTTGCATGCCCCTAACTTGGATTTTGAATGTTGTTCAAATTCTGAACAAATTCAATTTCGACTGCCTCGTCTGAGCCTTCTGGCTTATAGAAATAATCAATCCATCCGGCATCCTTGAATACATGGTAGGATTATGGAAAATTCTACAAGGCATCCATAGAATATGGCTCATGCCTGACTGCTGCTCCACCCATCGTTGTTGTTTGTTTCTAAATTCGCTTCTTGCTGCTCAGCCCCAGTGTAATGTCACTACACTGCTCACTCTTTCTCAACGTCTCTGCTTATCCTAATTGACGAGTTTACAATGAGGATGCAAACTTTCAATGGAGGAGGTTGATAGGAGGTGATAGATTTTATGGATTACTGAATCGTACCTCGCACTAATCCTCATAAATGTCTCATTATGGAAAGTAATGGGATCTAGTACATGCGCTCTTTTCCAACTGGATTTAGTCATCATTGGCATTTGTGTTATTAATTAGGTGCACGCGGATTTTATATAGTTTTATGACTACGACTCTTTGCAATGATTTCAAGACATATCCCCTCCCCCACCTTAATGGTGACGGCTGCCCACGGCTGTCATAGGAATATCATTACGTCTGCCAATTAATCAAAAAATCATAAATGATAACATTTACCTTTTGAATGACATGCCTGAGTTGACGTGGAGGAATATTTTGAATTGGAGGCGTTCTTCTTGCAGCGCTCATGTTGCTACATTTGGATGGCACGATTATTGATGTTATGGGATGAAACATAAGAAACATTATTCGTGGCTATTGGTTGTTACATGTGTAACAACCAAGACATCCCTTAGATTGTTCTTCATAAAAATCATAATAATCAGGAGAAACTGGTACATAAAAGAAAATTAAATTAATACCATCATCCTATGAAATAGATCAGGAAGGGAAGATGATGTTTTGGGAAGAAAAACATGGGTGTAACAGCTGCCACAAGAGTGGCTTTCAACTATTACCAACTATCTGACTGCGCCTCAGAAATGGGTTTTCACAGTTAGATTTATTATTATTATTTTTATTTTTTACTTTATTTTTTATTTTTTTAAGCAAGTGTAACAGTTGCCACAAAGGTGGTTTTCAACTTCTACACTTATTGGAATTTCAATTTGCAGGCTGCACAGGAGAATGCTCCCTTGTTTTGGCAACATGAAGATCAGAGTCTGCGACAATGTTGAAAAATGATTCCTTTGAATCAGGTTGATGATATAACCTTAGACATTTCCCATTAACCAATAATGGTGTCTTAGCACTGTCGATGGTAACCAATTGTACAGTCCCATTTTCAAAGATGGTGTCCACTTCGTAAGGACCTAGCCATCTGGTGTAGAGCTTTCCTTTGAAATCTTTTAACCCTGAATCATACAAAAGAGCCCAATCTCCTTTCTGGAACTTTTTCTTCTTAATAAACCCATCATGCCATCTACCTCTTTACTGCTAAATTATCTCTGTCTATTGAATATTAGCCAGTTGTTTCTCTTCCAACTCATTGAGTTGGTTCAGACTTTGAGTCTGTGTCGTACTCAAATACAGATCGAACTGCAATGTTGTTCTTAATGTATTTATTTCAAAATCTATGGGGAATAAAGGATTCTTCATGCACCAATTCATATGGTGAGAAGCCTGTAGTATTACTCCATGTTGTCCTATAAGCCCACAGTACCTCTGGAAGTTTCTTAACCCAGTTTCTTCAGAGGCTAGTTACTATCTTTGTTAAGATTCCCTCAATGACTTTAATGGTGCTTTTCACTTGATCATTTTCTTTTGGGTGATATGGTGAAGTGATTCTGTGATGAATTCCTTACTTTTCAACCAGATTCTTGATCAAATGAGAAGTGAACTGAGGCCCCCCATCTGTCACTATCTCTTTGGGTACCCCGAAGTGAACAAAAATATCTTCAAACAAGAAGTCTGAAACAACCTGCTTTGTTTCTCTGGTTAGTGCCTTTTCTTCGACCCATTTTGTGACACAATTGGTGCAGATCAATATGTATGATTTTTGTTGTTATGAAGGATTAATTGGCCCCAGAGTCTAGGGCCCATTTCTCAAATGGTTCTATCATTATCTGAGGTTGTATCGACATCTCACCTGATTTCAGAGGTTGGCCCATTCTTTGGAAACTATCACATCCTTTCAGAAACTTCTTGGCATCCTGGAATATAGTTGGCCAGTAGTACCCTGTTGAGAGTACTTTATTTGTTATCCTCCTGTCATCGAAGTGTCCTCCACAAGGTTTCTCATGACAAGCCTTCAAGAACTTAAATACCTCATCTTTCTAACCCATTGTCTAATCTGAAAATCTGGCCCAGTGTGATAGATATTTCCTTCTATCCAAAAGTAGGTAGCACTCTATTGTATAATCTTCCTTCTTTCCTTGGAAGACACATGGTGTGGAAATTTTCTAGCAGCAAGGAAATTGGCTATATTTTCATACCATGGTGAGTGAGTAGAGATGGAAAAAATATATTCATCTAGAAAAGAATCCTCAGTGGAAGTGCAGTCATCACTTATAGTTAATCTATAAATAAAATCAGCAGCCACATTATATTTTCCGGGTTTATCTAAAATAGTAATATCAAATTCTTGTAACAGTAATAACCATCGTGTAAATCTACCATTATTAACAGGATTTTTCATCAAAAATCAAATTGTAGCATGGTCAGTGTTTACAAAAACTTGGTACCCAGTGATGTAGTGCAGAAATTTGTTGATAGCATGCACTACTGCTAGGAATTCCGTCTCAATAACAGTGTAGTTGAGTTCTGTTGGAGTTAATTTCTTTCTTATGTAATAAATGGCATAAGTTTTCTTCTCCCCCAGCTGCCCCAAAACAACGCCCACAGCCATGTCAGATGCATCCATAGAAATATGAAATGGAAATTCCCAGTTAACAATGTTACCGATGAAATAGGTAACTGCACAGGTACCTGCTTTTTGGCGTTGCAAGAAAAACACCCAATTCTGAAAAGTGGTGATGCAGAATCAAATTTTTTTTTTGAGCATGTTTTTGGCACTTTAATTTTTATTTTTATTTTTATTTTTTTTCCTTTTTTCTGTGATGCTTTTTAAGTCGATTTTGAATAGTGATGGCATATCATCACCAACGTTTTTTTAGAGGAATGACTTTGACGCTATACATTTTCTAATGTCTTCTTCTTCCGTGAGATGTTTATTTTTAAGTGCATTTATGTACTTGTGTTTTAAAAATAAAAAGATCAAAATTTTTAAAATAAAAATTTGTAATGATATCTTCACTTTTTCACATAGATAAAAAATGAAAAAAGGGTCAATATTATAAAGTTTATATTTTCTACAAGTTTATGTATGGCTAATTAATTTTTCAATGCGCATCAAATAATTGTTGCTAAAAAACCAATATTTTGAACGATATGAAAAAAATCCAAATTTTCAATACAAATAGAATGCAAAAAATACACTTTTAGAGACTTTTTGTTAGAAAAGCATGTTAAATAAACTAATTTTTGGGAAAATCTTAACAAAAAAAACTTAAGAAAATAGCATTTTTATTGAATTTTATGTCAAAAAATAATAGTAATCACATGTTTTTTGCAAAAATAAGGATTCTTCTCATAAAATATCAAAGTATAAACATTAAAAGTAAAAATGATTAATAGATCTCAAAGATGAGCTTTGTTTGCAAGCATAACTTAAAGATCATCAACAATATCAACTAATACATGTTCAACATCATCTAGAACATCATTGATGGCTTCTTCCACAACATTTTCTACTTCATTTTGGTCATTTTCATCTTCTAATGGATATTTTATGTTTGCAAATCTTCCAAAGTGTCCCTTTCCAATCATTCCATATAATGGTGGTTGAGGTTCCTTTGCTTTTTTGCCATACGTGATTCATTAAAATCCCCTTTCATCAAACCAACTTCTTGCTTCACATGTAGAAGGAATTCAAGAGCGTTAATTATTTATTGAGTAAATTTGCATTGCACTGGGTCTTTCTCAATGGAAATGCAATTTCTTCCTTTTGGTAGGCAACATGCTAGTGTTTTACCTAATCATCAAGTACAAAATAAATAAGTAAGAAAATTAGTATAAAGACATAAAAAGTAAAAAATAAAATATTTAAATTTAAATTTGTACAATAAAAATTATCTGAACCTAAAGATAGATCCAAAACCCAATCTCCTTCATTTGATGGTGTTGCCCGGCCTGCCTTCGGCCCCCAGCTGCACGGAGGGAAATTCACAGAATCGCCCTCCGCCCAGCCAGGGCCTAGAGGCAAGTTGGGCAGCCCTCAACGGCGCCACCCAGCCGGCCTCCGCCCAGCAGGGGGTGATTCTCAGAATGGCCCTCCACCCAGCCGGGGGTGATTCTCAGAATTTCTCTCTACCCAGCTGGGGGCAGAGGCAGGCCTGACGACACCATCGAGGGCTGTCGAGCCTACCTTCGGTCCCCGGCTCGGCGGAGAGCGATTCTCGGAATTGCCCTCTACCCAGTCAGGAGCCGAAGGCAGGCTGGGTAGCCTTCGATGGTGCCACATGGCCGGCCTCTGGCCCTTGACTGGGTGGAGGGAGATTCTCGGAATCGTCCTCCACCCAATCAAGAGTGATTCTTGCAATCACCCTCCACCCAGCCGGGGGTGATTCTAGGAATTTCCCTCCACCCAACCGGGGGTGATTCCTGGAATCGCCCTCCACCCAGCTAGGGGCTAGAGGCAGGCTGGGCATTTCCATTGAGTGCTACTTAGCCTGCCTCTGGCCCCCGACTGTGCGTAGGGTGATTCTCGAATTTTCCCTGTGCCCAGCCGGGGGTCAGATGAAAGCTGAGCAGCCCTCGATGGCGCCACCTGGTCGGCCTCCGGCCCGGGCTGGGTGGAGGGAGATTCTCGGGATCACCCTCTGCCTAGCCAGGGCGAAGGGCGATTCTGAGAATCACCCCCGACTGGGCGGAGAGCGATTCTAGGAATCACCCCCAGCTAGGCCGAGGGCGATTCTGAAAATCACCCCTAGTTGCGCAGAGGGTGATTCTGAGAATCACCCGTAGCTGTGAAGAAGTCGATTCTGAGAATCACCGCTGGCTGGGTAGAGGGTGATTCCAAGAATCATCCGCAGCTGAGCAGAGGGAAATTTCGAGAATCACCCCCAGCTCGGCGTAGGGAAATTTCGAGAATCACCCTCTGCCCAGTCAGGGGCGATTCTCGGAATCACCATCCACCCAACCGGGGGACGGAGGTAGGCGAGGTGGTGTAGTCGAGGGTTTCCCAGCCTACCTCCAGCCTCCGGCTAGGCAGAGGACGATTCCGAGAATCACCCCTAGCTGGGCAGAGGGTTATTCTCGAAATTTCCCTCCACCCAGCCAGGGGTCGGAGGCAAGTCAGGCAGTTTCTTCGAGGACTACCCAGCCTGCCTCCATCCCCTGGCTGGGCAGAGGGTGATTTTGAGGGCTTCCTAGCCTGCCTTCAGCCTATCGCTAAGTGGAGGGTGATTCCGAGAATCGCCTTCGCCCAGCCGTGGGTTGGAGGTAGGCTGGGCAACCCTTCACGGTGTTGTTCGGCCTTCCTCTGGCCCCTGGCTAGGCAGAGGGCGATTCCGAGAATCACCCTCGGCTGGGCGGAGGGTGATTTCGATAATCACCCTCCGCCCAGGCGGGGATGATTCTTGAAATCGCCCTCCACCCAACCGGGGGTGATTCTTTAAATTGCCCTCTGCCCAGCCAGGGGCCAGAGGCAGGCCGGGTGGCGCCTTCGAGGGCTGCCCAGCCTGCCTCCAGCCCCCAACTAGGGGGAGGGCGATTCTTGGAATCACCCTCCACCCAAACGAGGGCTAGAGGAAAGCTAGGAAGCCCTCGATGGTGTCACACAGCCCTTCTCCGGCCCCCGTCTAGGCGAAGGGTGATTCCGAGAATTTCCCTCTACCCACCAAGGGTTAGAGGGCAGTTGGGTGGCCATCGAGGGATGCATAGACTGCATCTGGCCCCCAGCTGGGCAGACGACGATTCTAAGAATCACCCCCAGATGGGCGAAGGAAAATTCTCAGAATCACCCTCCGCCTAGCTGGGGGCGATTCTCGAAATCACTCTCTGCACTGTCATGGGTGATTATCGGAATCGCCCTTCAAATCGTCCTCCGCCCATCAGGGGGTGATTCTTAGAATCACCCTCTGCCCAACCAGCGATGAATCTCTGAATCTCCCTCCGCCCAGCCGTGGGCCGGATGCAGATCGGGCGAAGCCGCTGAGGGCTTCCTAGCCGGGGGCCGGAGGCAAGCTGGGAAACCCTCGATGGCACCACCCGGTCGGGCTCCAGCCCCCGACTGGACATAGGGAGATTCTCGGAATCACCCTTCGCCCAGTCGGGGGCCAGACGGCACTGTCGAGGACTGCCCAGCTTGCCTCTAGCCCCTGGCTGGGTGGAGGGCTATTCCAAGAATCACCCTCCACCTATCCGTGGGTCGGAGGCAGGCTGGGCAGCCCTCAATGACACCGCCTTTCCTGCCTCCAGCCCCTGGCTGGGTGGAGGGCGATTCTTGAAATCACCATCCGCCTAGTTGGGGGTGATTCTCGAAATCTCCCTCCACCCAGCCGAGGGCCAAAAGCAGGCCGAGCAGCTCCATCGAGGGTTGCCCAACCTACCTGTGGCCCCCGACTGGGCTAATGGCGATTCTCGAAATCGCCCTCTGCCCAGGTGGGAGCCAGAGGCAGACTGGGCAGCCCTCGATAGTGTCGCCCGGTTGTCCTCTGGCCCCCGGCTGGGCAGAGGGTGATTCCGACAATCACCCTCTGCCCAACTGAGGACCAAATGCTAGCCGGGCAGCACCGTCTAGGACCGTCCACCCTGCCTCTGGCCCCCTACTTGGCGAAGGGCAATTCTCGGAATCACCCTCCGCCGAGTCGGGGGTCGGAGGTAGACCAAGCAGCCCTCGACGGTGCCACCTGACCAGCTTTCGGCCCCTAGTTGGGCGGAGGCCGATCGGGCGGCGCTGTCGAGGATTGCCCAGCCTGCCTCTGGCCCCTTGTGGGCAACAAATTAATTTTTATTTTATTTTATTTTTTTCAAACACAAACTTTATAAAAAATATAATTTTTTTTTAAACAAAAACCATTATAATAAAAAAAAAAAATTATTGTTTAATATTAAAATATATATATATATATATATATATATATATATATATATATCCAATTAAAATTTGAAAATATAAAGAAACAATAAAAACAAATTAAAAAATATGTTTTAAAAAATAAACAAACAAATATAAAAAAATAAAAAAAATTATTTTTTAATTTTAATTTTTTTTAAATTAAAACAATTATTATTTAAAATATAAAAAAAAACAATAAAAATTAAAATTAAAATATGTTTTGAAATATAAACAAACATATATAAGAAGATTTTAATTTTTAATTTGTATTTTCTTAAAACTAAAACAATTATAATTTATTTTTATTTTTTTTCTAAATAAGGCTAATTTCTATTAATCTAGGATAAAATACATGAAGGCTCGGGCCTTTGCAGTTCTAGCCTATTCTGAAGGCATAATTCTCAAAAATAACAAAATGGGGACTACCCGTGAAGGGGAAACCATTCCAAATGGTTGTTTTATCGCTGCCCACAGAGAGGAAACCAGCATTGCACATGGAAAATAGATAAATGTTTGCAATCCTCAAACAGATCTTAAAACCATAAACCATTTAAAAAGGCCCAAAAAACTTGCAACCATAAACCAGAATCTAGAAAGAACCTGAGTGCTTAGGTGTCATTTGGAGAGGGAGGTGTCTCCTTCACAATAAGACACCTATACTCATCGGTGTCATCCGCTAGCTTGTCGTGGGTGGCGTCCGCTACGTTCCAGGACTCTGTGGTGTCACGGGCTTTTCTAGTAGCGTCTTTACCGCTCTTCCATTCTTTGCTGCTGCTATCAAAGCCTTTACTTTTGCTGCCAGAAGCTGGGTCATTCTTCTCTGCTGCAGATGGAGCACCTTGGTAGGAGGAATTCTATAGTTTTCTGGGTTGAAGGCCAGCCGCACTGGTGGGTTCCTCTTTGAAGGAGATGGTGATGGTTGCAGTTATGCGCAGGTGGTCCAAGGTGCACAAATAGTGAAATTGAGCATAGTGAGTGGGTTACGGAGAGGCAGTTGTTTCCAACTGAGGCAGCGTTGGGGATAAGATAGTAGCAGAAGGATGCGGAGGCAGAGAGCTTGGCCATCCAAAAATTCCAGCAAGGCCATGCCCACTTCGAGTGGCTAGATAGCATCCATCTGAATTATCCAGAGAAGAGGGGGGAGTGTCAGAGTATGAATAAGGAGAGGAATAAGCAGCTCTACCTCTGCTGTTGTCGCGACAGCAACGCATTCGATGGCAAAGACAGGGCATTGTGGAGCTGTAGGGAGAATGAGAGCTTTGAACCGAGGTAGCAGCAGGGTGAGGGACCAATGGAACTGAGAACCAAGAAGCTATGGAATGTCTGTCCACAGGGACAAAATTCAGATGGAAAAGAAGACTCTGAGAGAAGTGTAGGCCGGGAACCACCTCAATGCAACAGAGGAGACTATAGCGCCACCCTGTAGGTGTTCGGGAGCTCAACCTCAAGACTCCACGGTGACAATTGCAGCTCAACGACAGAGGCGAAGGAGGAATATGACCAGGCATGTTCATTTTGAAGGACCGGTGATGGCATCAACAATTGAGTGGAGTCAATTTGTAGTTGTGGGAGCGGTTGAGGCAATTTAATGCCCGTCGTTGAGACCTGTGGGTTGCCATGTGGTTGTGCCACTTGCTAGTCCAAGCGCCCACCAAATAATCTCCACTCTTAATCACCCGCATCCAGGAAATTATAATTTAAAATATAGAAAAACAATAAAAAAACATTAAAAAATATGTTTTTATACATAAACAAACAAATATATGAATAATAATTTTTTCATTTACTTGTTCATTTTTAAAAATTTCTTAAGTCATATAATTTCTCCATAATTTCATGGTTCAAGTATCTTGAAAACTTGAGATTTAAAAACTTGAGATTTACAACTTGTCATTAAGGTTTCTATGTGCTACAAAATTTTATCTTTAATGTTATGGTTGAAAATAATTACAATTTTAGGTTTGCTTAGAGTCAAGATATTTTATGTTTAACAACATCGATAAAAATTGTTCGAAATGATAAGCCCTTCAGATATGATTTTGTTTATATTTAACATCATCTATCAAAAAATTTAGAATTTTACGATTTTTCAATGTCCTAATATGTTTTCTTTAATTCCATTGTTACAATGTGTCAAAAGTGTGACACAATGTTTTTTTTTGTTATTCTAGCATCAACTCGTTTTGTTTTGAGGGTGTTTTTCCAATCATTTTTTCAAGAAAAATTTTCATTTTTAGCATAATTTTATAAAAGGGTGAAATTTGACCTTGAGAAAAAAAACAAATGCATTCTGGAATACACACTTTTTTGGGGGGGGGGGCGTTTTTTCATGTTTTTTGAGTCTTTTTGGGCTAGACTTCCCATTTTGAGGTAATAGTTCTCATTTCATCAGTAACAGTGTTAGTTTGGTCCTCGTAAAATAGGTGAAGTTGTTACACAATTTTTCAACTTTAAAAAGGCCTTCTCACACTTCCTTGTCCACACAAATTCCACATCTTTCATGAGTAATGAAAATAGAGGAGATGCAATCTTTGAAAACTTCTCTATAAATCTCCTATAGTATCTTGCATGTCCCAAAAAACTACGTACCTCTTTTGGAGTCTTAAGGGTCAGGATTTTCGAGATTACCTCAATTTTTGTAGGATCTACCTTGATTCCATCTGTTGAAATGAAATGTCCCAGCACAATTCCCTCGGTCATCATCATGTGGCATTTTTTCGTGCTTAGAGAAACATTAGTTTTTTCACAACGTTCCAGCACTTTTTCCAATTTACCTAATGCTATCTCAAAGGCATCCTCGTAGAGTGTAAAATCATCCATAAATATTTTAGGACAATCATTCAAAAGATCAAAAAAATACCCAATATTTCCCTCTGAAAGGTTGTTGGTGCATTATAGAGGCCAAAGGGAAGGAATTTTTACGCAAAAGTACCCCATGGCCAAGTGAAGGTTGTCTTGTCTTGGTATTCCGAGGCAATATGTATTTTATTATAGCCACTAAACCCATCTAGAAATGAAAAGAATTTTTTTCAAGAGAGAGTATCCAAGACCTGATAAATGAACGGTAAAGGAAAATGGTCTTTTGAGTGGCCTTATTACGCTCTCTATAGTCAACACAAACTCTCCATTTTCCATTCTCTTTCAGAACTATGAAAAGCAGAGATACCCACTGGCTATTAGAAATGGGGTAGATTAAATTAGCATTAAGGAGTTTCTGCAATTCTTCTTTCGCTATATCCTTAAGTGCGGGGTTCATTCGGCACTGCGGTTGTCTAACTGGTTTGCAATCCTCTTTAAGTTTAATGCGATGGGTGCATAGGCCAGGATGGATTCCTTTCATATCCGTGTAGCCCCATGCAATTTCCTTTTTGTATTTTTGTAACAGTTGTATTAGCAATATTTTTTGTTCAGCAGTCATGTTAGGATTGATGTTTAAACATTTCCCCAGTTCGATTTCAACGAAACTATTGATAGTATGCAGAGTTTTTTTCAAATGTTCAATAATTGCATCATCTACCTCATCTTCTTCTCCCAAATATCTAATGGAGGCAACAGGGAGTGAATTATTAATAAAACCATTAATGATATCATACTCTGTTTCATCCTTAAAGAATTGTGCTTTTCCAAGCATGAGAAGAGGTATGGAAAGATCAGATTCAGGTGCAAATTCATCCCACCAGGGACTACTTGAATCCATATCAGGTTTTGTTGGGGGATGAAGGTTTAGGTTCTGAGTGGCCTATCCATGTGAGATCACCATAGATCCCAACCTACATCCAATATATGTGTCTGCAGTGGCCACCCACGGTCTTCCCAAGATTAAAGGATGACCCCCAGTTTGGATTTGGTTTGTAAAATGAGAAAATAAACTGGATAATTCTATGTATCCATAGTAATAACCACATATTCTATAATTCCCTCGGCCTTAACACGAGACCCATCTGATAATTGAAGCACTGTGGGTGTAGGTCTAATTCCATGAAGTCCTAGAGAGATGAAGAGGTCTTTAGTCATGACATTAATAGCTACCCCTAGATTAATCGAAGTATATCTTATAGGTTGATTATTAATATGGACAGTCACTGTAGGTTTCCCTAGGTCATTATATTTAGTCAACAAAGGTTGATCAATCATAATATCGGACAATTTCCCTATGACATGGATAGTAGCAGGGTCTTTAGGTTTCCTTCCAGGTCTTTTGACTCATAGATCCCTCATTGTTTTAGCATAGATAGGTACTTCTTTAAGAGCTTGTAACAATGGAATTTGCACATACAAAATTTGTAGCTCCTTGAGGAATTCTGATTCAGGTTGTGAGACCAGCCCGATTTCAGTTAATCGTTGAGGGTATGGGGGCTTCTGAATGCTAACAACTGAGTCAACTATCACAAATGTACCAGCCTTACTCAGATTGGCTTTTGTAGAAACAGAAAATCCTCCCAAGCTGGTTGCTACAGATGTAACAGCGGGTGTTGTGTCAATTTTTACATGTGTAATAGCTGCCTTAGAATCGTCCATGTCCTTCCTAGGTGATTCACATTCTTTGGTAATAATGGGAGTATGTTCAGATCTGATTACTTTCCTGGATCGAAGTTGAACCTCGTTAAGTTCAATAGGAGTAATAAGATAATTTTGCAGGGTAACCGAAGCATCCATTTTGTGGGTTGCCTTATTATTTGGATTGGGGTTAGGTTGCAAAAGTAATTGGGGTCGGATAGAAGGTGTAGGATTTTGAATAGAAGGATGTTGTAACTGCTATTGTTGCATTGGTATATGAGGGGGTACTAGACCTTGGCCATTACTTCTCTAGTTCTGACCCCAAGGATTAGGTTGTGATGGAGGATATTGCATTGGTGGAGGAGATAGCCACTGGTTCCATGGTGAAGGGAATTGTGTTGAGGAAGGAGTAGAATACTGCCATGGATATTGCTGGATATTATAAATGTTATTCCAAGGATTAAAAGAGGAAAAATTTAAAGGCATACATGTAGGTCATAGCTTCCATGGTATTTTTTATCCGATGAAATAAGAAGATTGAACATCCTCGCTTGATTCTTGGAGTACCACCTTCAATCTGGGAAATTCAGGACATTGATTTGTAGAATATGCTAACTCACATATGTTTCATAGGACAACACTATTTAGTCCACATTCGCTTTCCAAATGTTTATTTTTTCATCGGGGACAGAATATTGCTAAGGCTGCTTTAGCTTCTGCTTGTGCTTTCTTGACTTGTACCGTAGTGATCTAGGCAGAGAGAGTGCTAAGGAGGTCGGTTTTAAAATCCTCAAATAACTTCTCGATATTTGCTCTGGTTACTCCTCCAACCGTGGACTTATGTATCTGGACTAAAGGACCCGAACCGAAACTCTCCCTTTAACCGATACTCTTGAGCTACGTAGGCAAAGCTTCATTATTTCATCAAGCGGTTCTTGTGATATGTCTCTTTTTCCCAATAGGTTCAGATGCTCCAAACAATCATCTCTTATACCTCTTAAAAATATTGTCTTTAGAATTTCTAGATCTAAGTTACTGAACTTAGACCTCTCTAAATGGTAGTGAAATCACTCCATATAATATTCCAGGCTTACCTCCTCCTTTTGTGAAATTCTGAAAATCTTGTCCTTCAAATCCCTGGTTCGACAGTAATCTTGATACTTAAAGAGGAAGGCCCCTCTCATGTCATTCCAAGTTCGAATCATGCTAGCACCCAATCTCATGAACCATCTTAATGTTGCTCCTTTCATAGTAGCAGGGAATAATTTCAGCTTCTAGGCATCTGAAGTGTAGTCATAACCTCTACACAGCACATCGAATTCGAACAAAAATGTATCAGGATATTCAACAACCATCCCTTGAAAGGATGGTAGGGATGATAAAGGAATATTCTTCATAGGAGCCTCATCCCGTGTTACTACTATTTTGAATTCAAAATTAATAGAGCTATATGTCTTGACATTCTCATCCCACATGGTTGGTTCTTCCTGATGGGATGAACTAACCTCGGAGTGTACTGGAGATTGACAAATAAAAGGATCAGGCTACTCCAGGACCAACTGTTCAACAACACTACCAGTGTCCAATTGATGATTAACTGAATTTTATTCCTCAGGTCCCTGATGCTCCCCACTAGTCTCTCCGTGTCCTTCAACTCTCAGATCCTGATCAATGATTCTCCACTGTTGTTTTGAATTTGGAGTTTTGGTATTAGGAGTGGATATTTCATTCGAAAGATGGTGAGGTCTAGACACGAAAGACACCGATGGTCTAGACATTGATATGGTAGCTTCTTTCGGTGGTCATGTCTTCCTATTATCTCTGTATGCAGATGTGGACTATTACTTTTCTTCCCTTGAGATTAGATATCCAAATAATGTCTTTCTTCCTAAATCTGCACTCTTATTTTCCTTCTTACGACCCATCGTTAGAGTGATGTGCAGGTTCTTACCTCTTGTCTTACATCCCAACGACTGTATAGTTGAAGACCCCTAAAATAACACCCAAAAATTCAACTCCTAAGTGTCCGAGCAAGACATTCATGAACCCGCTCAAGTTTGTTAGAGCGATGCGCAGGTTCTTACCTCTTGTCTTACCGCCTGGAAATTGTGTCGATGGGGACACTCTAATACAAACAAAATGCTTAGGAATTCACTCTCCTAAGTGTCCCGGAAAGACATTGGTGAGCCCACTCAAGTTCATTAGAGCGCTGCGTAGGTTCTCACCTCTTGTATTACTGCCTGGAAATTGTGTCGCTGGAGACACTCTAAAAACACATGGAAATTGAATTTCTAAGAAACAACTCTGATTGATTAGATCGTCACTGCCATCCCCGGCAACGATGCCAAAATGTTTGGTTATATTAATCACTATTAAACGACTAAACATTACACATAAATTATCAATCCAGGGACGTATTTTTATTTCAATGACAGTTGCACTGTCTGTGTCGATACACCCAACCAGAATCAATTCCAAAGAAAAGAAATCATTGCTGAAGTAAATGTTGGAAGTAAATCACTCATGCAGAAATGAAATGATCTACACAACTAGAATCAAACTTCAATTAATATGTTCAAGCGTGCCACACAACAAATATCCAGCTGGTATCTCTAATATCATATGTGTAACAGAATACAAATTATTGAAATTGAAGCGGATATATTCATAGCATAACAATAGTAACATAATTTCTAATGATACATAAACAGAAATAAGAACACATATACACAGCTACCTTAGTCACTGCAATCCCTACTAAGAAGTAGGGCCCTTCCTCACTAGCAGGGCGCAGGTAGAGAAATAACTTAATGGAAACTAAATTGAATGACGCATGTAACAGTAATAACAAGATAATTTATATTAATTTGAGCACAATTACAGAGCCAAAATAATGTTGTTCTTTGCTAACCTTTCAACCTCTAGGGGCGAGAACTGTATAGTGGTTACATCTCAAAAAATCAAGGGATAGATCAGTCATGAGAATCTTATGATTCTCATGCTAATCAAAATAGAATACATATATTTATAACCACTTCTTAATAAAAGTATGACTAGAAAATTATAGATTATAATCAAAACTGCCCATAGGCTGTTATTCCGAAAATACAATGCTAAACAACTTCTACATCTATCGCCATAAAACCACAGCTATAGTGTAATGGCTAAAGGATAGATCAGCAACAAGTGTTGACAGGATCTAATCAGCGGTACAACTTTATCAGTAGTTCGCCATTGGGTCTGAAACAGCAGAGTGTAACAGCATTTTGTCGGCGGGTCTATATGAGAAAGGTGTAACAGTATCGCTCATTGTCATAGAACAACCTTAACTACTCCTGTGTACCTCGTGCTTGGGCTCTTTGGTGCTACAAATGACATCTGGAAAGACAACAGAAAGACCATATATCTTCTCCAAACATTCATCCTCAATTATTAATAAAAATGCATGATATATCATAAGAATTGATGAGATGGTAGAGTAATGAAAACAAGGTAAAGCAACACAAGTTAGCATAGAAAGGTAGGAAAAAGAGGAAAATATAGTCCCATTGGCTATATTCATGAGGAAAGATAGGGACAACAAATGTAGGAAAATTGTGCAAAGATGGCACCCAACAACAGGGGTTTCACCCTCAGTCAACAGACAACAACTTTCAATTCACAACAACATCACTGGGTAGACGGTCACGGCTTACAGATGATTCGCCGAAGGAGCTTGGAATTGAACTTAGCTACCCTTCATTCGATGGAAAACCCCTATCTGTAGCATAATAAGGGAAAACACAGCAAAATTCAATGATAGAATTCTAATAATGGCATACATTAAATCCGATGAAAAACTTAAATAAAAACTAGAAAACACAAAGAGGACCACCTCAGCATGGCGTTACCTACAGTTCGGGCATACAGAGACTCTATCATGTCTTCATACCACCAAATGAACAAACCTGAACACCCTTTCAGCAAGACAGTGCACAAGGCATCCCCGGGGAGGACGGGATTCAAGCGTACTGACAGAGAAGGGATAAACCCTTTACACATTAAAAAAAAAGAATAGCATATACCGAATCACCAATTTTCAAGGATGTAGACAGATAAAGAGATCTTATAAACAAAATATAGAGGACATATCCAACCAAAGATTCATTCAACAAGATAATCACAACTAGGGAGATATTAATGGAATAAAGGAACCAGGGTTTACTTGTGCAGGGTAACCGAGGTTGCAGCATGGTGAAAGAAGATCTCTTCATGCTACATCAACAAGAATGATCACAAACCAGCAGAGGTTTCACAAAGAAATCAAGAACATTTCAGAGCTACCAAGAGTGGGGTGCAGCAGACAAATGAGACGAATGACTGAGTGAGGGTGTGGTGGTTGCCCTAACCACCCCAAACTACTGCAGCACCATCAGATTTAGGGTTAACCGATCGACATCCTAGATGAAGCAACCCAACAACTCTAACAATTGTAAGGACCTCAACTATTAAATGAGTCAGGTGTCCATTGAGTTGTATGAGACCCAAATCAAATCCAAAGTTTTATAATTAGTAAATTGATTGCAATCTCTTGCGAGTCGTATGCTCGATTAAACCATTAAGAACTGCTAGAGAAATTACACCTAACTAAATTGTACCATGATACTAGGATTACATCGTAGTACAACCAAATCTATGCATTGAAAAGGATTGAATTTCGAAAAGAGCCAAAACATATATTTATAATGTCAAGTTCTAATTTATGTATGCCAGAAGTATGCCATATGGGCATTTAAATATTTAGATATATATTGTTATATAAGACATATTGTTAAGCATAATACTTTGGGAGTATGAAGTTTAAACCATAATATGTTTATAAATCTAATACTTTGGTAACATATGGTATCATGTGGTGGGAAAATTTAACTTAAGTAATTTTTTTTGTATGGTGAATTTTGTGTTTATATCAATGGTTGTGACAAGTGGTATCAAAGCTAGGGTTACATGCTAGGGCCAGATGGGCCAACACAATAGCATGGATGTTTTCATTTTTCTCTTGTGTTGAAAACTATGCACATTGATAGGAAGGATAACAAGAAGCTACCATGAGGAGAAGGACCAATCATCAAACAACCAAAAATATAGGGGAAACCCATCACTTTCCCAATCCTGAAGTCAACCCAGAAATGTGGGAGCAATTAAGTGTAGACCAACACCAACAAACTAGTAGAATACTGGAGGAGAAGCAATGCTAGACGAATAGACTATTGGATATGGTACAACAACTTCAAATAGAGATGACTCGAGTCTAAAGTGATAATGACAAGTTAATGAGATAGAAAGAAAAGATATTGAAGAGCCTCTTGGATAAGTAAAATCATTACACTCCACAACCTAGCCCAGAAAGGGATACCCACGAAGAAGTTGAGAAACAACAACAAGTACATGATAAATCAAAGGGGCGTCGTACTCAATAGAGTAACAAGAGTAGAATGTATAATAAAATTGAATATGGAAATATCTCAAATCATCAAGAACTGAAGAAACATAAAGTGAAATTACAAGGGGAATTTCAAAAAATCAATCCTCCTACATTTGATGGAGAAGCTGAGGAGATGGAGCAAGCTTGGATAATAAATATAAATATGTATTTCCAAGTTTAGGAATACAAAAAAAAACTTAAAGCTCAGCTAGATATCTATAAATTGCAGGAAAAGTCTACGTTATGGTGGGAGGAGGTGAAAAACGTGCATGGAATCAAAGATCAGAACATGAAATGGGATGAATTCTAGTAGTATTTTAAAGATAAGTACTTAACTGAATTATTTTATGATGAAAATCACGGGAATTTCACGATTTGAAGTTAGGAAAAATTTCTATGGATGAATTTGTTACAAAATTTACCTATTTGTTAAGATATGTACCATATTTAAGAGATTAAAAGGCAAAGGTACAACAGTTCTTGAGCAACTTACCTTCTCACTTGAAATAAATAATCGAGTTTGTGAACCCAAAAACAATGTATGAGGTGATAAGAAAAGCTAGAATTTGCTATCAGCAGTCCAAAGCTAAGAGAGAAATTGGTGGAAGTTTGCCACCTAAGAAAGTGCAGAAAGGTCCCTCAAGTTTTAAAAACAGCAGATTAGGAAATTATAAAAACATAGTGAAAAATCCAGAAAATAAGCAAATTGGGAGAAATTAGAAAAAACCCAGATGGGCAGTTGAGGAGCGACATACAAAGGCTTCTAGTAGGCTTGACCTTGGACAGTCACAAAAACCCCCATTACAATGTTGGGGATGTGGTGGAGTGCATTATTTCAATAATTTCACTCATCGAGGAAGAAATGAAGTGGCATCCAAACTGCAAGAGACATCTACAGTGGGAGATGTGGCATGCAACATACCCAGGATCAATGCTGCTATGGAAGATAGGCAAGTGGATTTTCAACCAACCATGATTGAACTGGAAGGTAAGTTTCAAAACCAATCTGTTTCCATTTTGGTTGACCCTGCAGCCAATCTGAGTTATATAAACCCCCGCGTAGTTCAAAATTGTAAATTGAAAATTCAAAAATTTAGAACCCATGGCTAGTTCAATTGCCTATGGGGGCCAAAAGGAGGGTCAATTCCAGAGTCCCAAATTGTGAACTAGAATAGGAGATCAACACATAGCTGTAGAATTGAACATATTACCTTTGGTTTCTTATGATATTTTGTTGGGTATGGACTGGTTAGAAAAACATTGGTCATTATTGGATTATAAAGATAAAGTTATCTACTTTAAATCTGAAGATGGTACACAAAAATAATTACAGGGAATCAAGAAGCCACTTTGATTACGTCCCATTACTGCATCATAGCTAAATAAATGCATTAGAAAGGGGTGCCAGCTCTATGCAATTCAAATGGGTTTCTCAAACTCCAAGGATAAAACCCTCATGCTGGAAACTATCCTTCTTATACAAGAATTCATGGATGTATTTCTTGAGAGTATTATAGGATTACAACCAAGACGGGATATTGATTTCACAATAGGATTAGTACCCAGGGTCGCACCTATATCAAGGGAACCCTAGAGAATGAGTGTACCTAAGTTGACAGAATTAAACATGTAGCTGCAAGAGTTAATGGATAAAGGGTATATTCAGCCAAGTGTATCCCCTTTGGGAGCACCGATGTTGTTTGTTAAGAAAAAGGATGGGACTATGCGAATGTGCGTGGACTACCGATGGCTTAACAAGTTGACGTTCAAAAGCAAGTGTCCATTTCCACGCATAGATGGCTTTTTTGACCAAGTGAAGGGGGAAACAGTATTTTCGTACACGATACAGGTATTATGATGAAGATATATCAAAAATAAAATTCCGTACACGATACAGGCATTATAAATTTGTGGTGTTACCATTCATGGTTAACCAATTCATTATAACCTTTCACGAGCTTGATGCATGGCATCTTTCACCCATTTTTGGATAAATTTGTTTTGATATTTATATATTACATACTGATATACTCTAAAAATATGGAGGAACACAAGGAGCATTTATGTATAGTGTTGAAGATGTTACGAGAACATCAGCTCTATGCCAAATTTAGAAAATGTGATTTTTACAAAGAGAAGATCCAGTATCTAGGACATATGATATCAGCTGAAGGGATTTTTGTAGACCCAGAAAAGATAAAGAGGATCATGGAGTGGAAATCCTCTAATAATGTGGCATACATACGTTCATTTATGGGTTTGGCTGCTTATTATCGATGTTTCATTAATAATTTCTCTAAAATAGCTTTTCCTATTACCTCCCTCTAGTGGAAAGGAAACATATTTAAATGGACGCAAGAATGCCAAAACAGTTTTGAGAAATTGAAAGAAATAGTATCCATTACCCCTATACCGAAAGTGGCAAATCCAAGCAAGGAATTTGAAGTATGCACTGATGCCTGCAAAGAAGGGGTTGGAGCAGTTTTGACCCAAGATGGTAAATTCATTGCATATGAATCTAGAAAGCTAAAGGATCATGAACATAGGTATTCTGCATATGATTTAGAACTAAATGCAGTAGTGCCTACTTTGCAAGTATGGAGGCATTACTTGCTAGGAAAAATATTTGTGTTAAAAACAAATCATAGCAGTCTAACTAGATACTTTAAGAAATCTGATGTAAATGCTCGCCAGGCAAGATGGAATGCATTCCTAAGTTAATTTGACTTTGATATTCAACATGTAAAATGGAAGGAGAACCGTGTTGATGATACTTTGAGCATAAAATTGCATGGCATATATGAACTCTATTTTAACCAAGTGGAATTTAAGTTCCAGGAGAAGATTATGGAAGCAACAAGAATGGACCCCGAGTATCAATTCTTATGGCAGCAAGAAAGAGAAGAAAAAAGCAATGGAAAGAAATCAAAATATGATATTAATGAAAAACAGCTACTAGTGTACTGGGAAAAGATATTTATTCTAAATCAAATGAGCCTGAAAGAGTTGATTTCGGATGAATATCATAGGAGTTATTATGCAGGAAACCCCAGATATCATAAAATGTTAACAACAATTAGAAAGGACTATTTCTGGCCAGGAATGCATAAAGACATTACTGAATACTTGACTCGATGCTTGGAGTGCCAAAAAGTCAAGGTAGAACACTAGCACCCAACACGATTGCTTCAGCCTATTCCTGTGCCTGAGTGGAAGTGGGAAGTCATATCCCTTGATTTGATTACTAGGTTGCCAAGAAACAAAAGGCACAATTACTCAATCATGGTGGTAGTAGACAGACTCAACAAGGTCGCTCATTTCATACATGTTCAGTTTACATACAAAACAATAAAAATTGTGGACATCTTCATAAGAGAAATTTTTTGATTATATGGTATTCCAAGAGCCGTTATCTCAGATCGAGATGTGAAATTTACCTCTACCTTTTGGAAAACATTATTTACCAGAATGGGAACGCAAATTTAGTTTAGTACTGCATATCACCCTCAAACTGATGGGAAAACAGAAAGGGTGAACCAGGTTCTGGAGGATATGTTGCGCATGTACGTCATGCAACAGCCTACCAAATTGGAAGAGTACCTGCATTTAGTAGAATTCGCTTATAATAATGGGTATCAAGAATCCCTCAAGATGAGTCCTTTCGAATCATTGTATGGAAGACAATGTCGGACCCCCATCATTTGGAGTAGTCCGGAAACCAAGATGATGCTTGGACCCGACATGCTTGAAGAAATGGAACGTGAGGTGAGGAAAATTAGACAAAAATTGAATGCAGCTCAAGACTGAAAAAAATTATATGCAGACCGGCAAAGGACATTCAGGGATTTTGTGGTGGGTGACCACGTGTACGTAATAATTAAACCTAAAAATAACACCTTAAGGTGAAGTACTTGTGCCAAATTGGATCCCTAGTATTGCGGACCATTCCATATTTTGAAATGGATTGGGCCAGTAGTTTACCGATTGGCTCTACCTAGTTATATAAGGGTACATAATGTGTTCCATGTATTACTATTAAAATGATACATATATAAACTTAAGCATCTGATACGTTGACAAACTATACATGTAAGTCCTAATTACATTATGATTGCTAATATGAAAGGTTCTTACTGGAACTAATTAAAATTATTTTGTGCTAATGCAGGTAGAACTAGACGGCGAGTTTCTAGTAGAGCCTCAGCTTATTCTCGATCATAGAGAAATAATGCTCCAAAGGTGAGTCATCCCCCAAGTTAAGGTGCATTGGAAACACTTTAGCCCAGAGGAGGATACCCTGAATTTCTTTTGATAAATTAAGTAACACCATGGACGGTGTTTACCTTAGAGGGGGGAGATGTAACACCTTGTTTCATTATTAATTATGATAAACAGACTTTATGATACATTAATTTTTTCCTTTAATAGAGCTGACTGACGAATATGGTATTCATTAGTAGGAATCGAATTTATTTATAATAAAGGAAAAAATGGATAATATATTGAGTAAAAAGGAATTAACTGAATGGTGAATGTTTCCAAGGTTCCAGAGTAAAAGTAGAGACAAGTATGACAGTTACTTCCCAGAAAAGGATAAAAGAAAAATCCTGAGGAAGGGAAAGGGTTATGTTCAGAAAGATGCTAAGGGTTAACAACTGCAAGTTGAATGAGAGTTGTCCAAAGTTGGTAGGATGCCATTGGAGCTCTAGACCTGGAGAATTATAGACTGGATTGGAAATCCTGAGGCCTATATTCTCAATAAAAAATGCCTACTGCTTAAGGCTCTGGAGAGGAGCACAGGGGTGGGGGTAGAAGACGTGATTTTCTCTCTCACGGTTGGGAAAACCATCATTTAACAAGAAGAAGAATTGAGATGAGTATAAATGAATGTCATATTTATGTTTTACTGTGCATGACAGACTGGGAAAGGAGAAAGTTTAGGAATTATATTTTCTATTTGATAAATTAATATCTCGTTCTATTTTACTGTACATGACAGACTGGGGAAGAAGCATGTTTAGGAACTAGATTTTCTATTTGATAAATGATTTTTTTAATGTTTAAAAGATTAATTTCTTAAGAGAGGGAAAGTAGAAAGTGTTCTTTTTATTTTGTGAGAGTAAATTTAACATGGATGAATAGATTTAAAATTCTGCATAGGAAATTTTATTTAGCCAAAAGAATAAGAGGAACAAATAGAACATTTATGGTGGCCTGTAATCCCCATATATATTATAACAAATAAGAGAATCCCTCTATTCTTCCTAAAAGAAACTTTATCACAAAAGTATTCTCTTACAGTAGAATCAACCAAATGAAGGGGTTTCCTACACATGTAATGGCACCAGGGTTTAGCGCCGAGCCCTGAAGAGATAGGGCAAGGGTCATGGTCCCTAGGCTGAAATAGTTACTTACATTATCTTCTAAACAATAACTTGCAGAAGTGAAAGACAGTACAGGAGGATTTTCCATAGAATTATTAATTAGTGA
The DNA here is from genome assembly GCA_034641835.2 of Pinus albicaulis. NCBI lineage: Eukaryota > Viridiplantae > Streptophyta > Pinopsida > Pinales > Pinaceae > Pinus > Pinus albicaulis. The sequence continues at coordinate 594,713,493 of CM076579.1, forward strand.
TTCGTTATAATCAACCAAGAAATAAAATCATAAATATAGTAATACTATTTTAGAAGGAATCAGTATTCAGTAGCAAACCAAACTAAAGAAGCTACATATGTATCAAACTCTCATGGAAAGTAATTTTGCATATAAAAGAAACTACAAGAAAGCACATAATTAAATCTTGAACCAGGATCGTTCAGTTTAAATGCAAAATACCCATGGAGGGGTTTCAGATAGAATATTATAATTCACCGAATATAAAGTATGACATAATCCGAAAACAGTGAATAAAATTCCAAATCAATTGAACCGACATATGAACTTATGAGTCTGAATGTTTGTAACCTTCTTAACCTAAACATATAGCCAAGTCATCGCATGAAGGATGGAATTACAATAATCAATAAGAAAAATATTCAACTAGAGAACCGGAACATCAAATATCTTGCATGCAGGTGTCGCCAATATATGAGGAACCATGTACACACAAGGGTTTCACCCTTAGTCAACAAACAACAACGTTTAATTCACAGCAGCGTCATTGGGTAGACAGTCACGACTTACCAGTGATTCGCGGAAAGAGATTGGAGTTGAACTGAGCTACCCTTCATTTGATGGAACACCCCTACTTGTAGCATAATAAGGGAAAACACAACAGAAATTCAATGATACAATTCTAAGAATGGCATACATTAAATCCGATGAAAAACTTAAATAAAAACTATAAAACACAAAGAGGATCGCCTCAGCATGGCGTTACCTGCAGTTCGGGCATATGGAGACTATGTCCCATCTTCATACCACCAATTGAACAAACCCGAACACCCTTTCAACAAGACAGTGCGCAAGGCATCCCCAGGGAGGATGGGAGTAGAGCGTACTGACAGAGAAGGGATAAACCCTTTACACATTAAAAAAAATAATATCATATACTAAATCACCAATTTGCAAGCATGTAGACAAATAAAGATATCTTGTAAACAAACTATAGAGGACATATCTGACCAAAGATTCATTCAACAAGATAATCGAAACCAGTGAGCTATTAATTGCATAAAGGAACTAGGGGTTTGCTTGTGCAAGGTAGCCGAGGTTTCAGGATGGTGAAAGAAGGTCCCGTTGTGCTACATGAACAATAATGACCGCGAACCAGCAGAGGTTTAACAAAGAAATCAAGAAATTTTCAAAGCTACCGAGAGTGGGGTGCGACGAACAAATGAGATGAATGACCGAGTGAGGGTGTGGTGGTTTCCCTAGTCACCCAAGACTACTACAGCACCATCATATCTAGGGTTAACCGATCGAAGGTCTAGATCAAGCCACCCAACAACTCTAACAGCTGTAAGGACCTCAGCTACTAAATGAGCGCGGTGGCCATCGAGTTGTATGAGACCCAAATCAAATCCAAAGTTCGATAATTAGTAAATTGATTGCAATCTATTGTGAGTTGTATGCTCCATTAATCCATATTCCATTAAGAACTGTCATAGCAATTAGACCTAACTCAATTGTACCGTGATATTGTTATTACATCGTAGTACAACCAAATCTATTCATTGAAAAGGATTGAATTTCAAAAACAACTGAAACATATATTTATAATGTCAAGTTCTAATTTACGTATGTCGAAAGTATGACATATCGAAATTTATATATATATATATATATATATATATATATATATATATATTTTGTTAGATAAGACATATTCTTAAGGATAATACTTTGGGAGTATGAATTTTAAACCATAATATGTTTATAAATCTAATACTTTGGTAACATATGGTATCATGTGGTGTGAAAAGTTAACTTAAGTAATTTTTTTGTATCGTGAATTTTGTGTTTATGTCAATGGTTGTGACAATATATATTTTACTAATTTTTTAAATACAATTTTTTAGTTAGTTTAAAATTTGCCAACAAATTTGTTGGAATTGAATTTTTTGAATTATGTAATGTACGCAATCTAAGTGTCTAAAGGAAATTTGAATGTGTTGAATCCATCTAGATATATACATCCAAACCTTTATGCACCAAAAATTAAAAAATATCTTGATGTACAAAATATTTGATAAATCCATGATTTTCAAATAACAACGATAGTGTGTCTAGATTATGAAATATATATACTATATGATGTTATTTGATGTGAAAAATATGTTTTTTACCATACAAATGATCATTCTTACTTATTAATTTTTAAGAGTGTTTTTTTAAATAATTGGATAATTAAAGATCCAATTTGAAATGGAGAGCAGTTTTTTTAATTTGAATGGTTATTGTTCATATTAACCTTATAGGTTCATGAGTTTAAACTTTTCTTTTCATTTAGGAAGAATATTTTTCTATTTTTAATAAATCAAAATTAATGCTTACTTTAATTTGAATAGTTATCCATATTGAAAATAATATAAAACTATGTTTCCCTTTCTATACAAGTTTTCAATAAAAAAGGGAACACGTTATTAAAATATATACACATTGGTTAATTTTGAAATATAAGTGTAAAATAAGTTGATTCCATGTATGAGAAGTAGGGAAAATATTTTCTTCCTATAGGAATTAATACAAGAGATAACCCTTTCTAATTCAATAAAAACTATTATATATATTTGGAAACAATCTGTTATTAGCTTTTGGAATATTTAAAACAAACATTAAATGTGTGAAAGATATATTTTATTAATATATATCTATTTTAGTATTAGTTTTTTGAATATTTAAAATAAAAAATTAATGTCTAAAAGATATATTTTATTAATATAAATGCATTTTAATGATTAATTTAATAAAGAGAGAATATATTTTTTCAAAACATATATGAAGTCATTTACTTGAAAAAAATTTGGCCATTTGGATTACATATATTATTTGTTGAGTTTCATAAAAGTTTTGAATATATATATAACAATTATAAAATACTTAAATTATTTGAAATGTTTTATCATAAGTTTTTATTTTTACCTACATATATATATATATTATTTTTTATATTAAGATTAAATTAAAAATGGATTATAAATTAATTTAATTTTTTACTTTCAATTTCTTTTTCTTTTTTAAGATTATATATATATATATATATATATATATATATATATATATATATATATATATATATATATATATATTTTGCATATATAGATTGGATATTCAAATAATTTATTTAATTAATATATTGAAATATTTTTAAAAGTATAAGAATTATAGGTAAAAATTGAATTTATAATTTTTTTTAATTTTTAGTTATTTTATTTTTGTTTAATATAAAATTAACTTACCTTACATGAACATCTAAATATTTTATTTATAATTGAGAGAAAAAAAGTGAATTTTTTTAAACCACGTATTTGGAATTAATTCCATGTGTATTACATATGTATTATAGGTTGTGATTGTGAGTTGTAATTGTGACTTCCTAGATTACCATATTTAGCTACTCAGATTCACTTTCTTAGGATCTATATTGCTAAAAATTTGTAATCTGTGACATAGATATGTAACCTCTAATTGTGTTTGAAAGAAAGTTTCATTTGGTTGGTATGTGATTAATTCTCACTCTCACATCTCATTTTTCTAACTTGGCATAAGATTATATTCTAGCTTAATTCCCTTACATGAGGGACAAGAAGATGTGAGAGCCATGATAGTTGATCCTCTATAAATAAAATAAATTAGGGTAGGAAAGTATAATAGATAGTTTCTTTGTGAGTGATTATCAAATCTATGTGTCTTTGTAACTTTTTTTTGTGTATGTTGTGTGTGAGAGGACGAAAAACTCCGGGGAGATTCACATCGGGGACATGTGAATACTAGCAGTGGATACGTAGGATGAAAGTCACACCATCACAACTAAGGAAGAATAGGATTTCAAAATTGTCTATTATAGAAGCCATTAACTTTGTTTGGAATTCCACTCTACTTCATAGATAGGTAGTGATGCTATTATTTTTTTGGTTGTGAAAGCCTCTCTGAAAGGGGCTTGTGCTCTGCATAGATCCCCCTTAGAATTCAATAGAGAGAGAAGCAATTTGGGAATAGGAAAATGTTTTTCGACTTATTCAAGGAAGAAGTGTGGAAATTTCGTATCCATCTATTAGATATGTTGATTTTTGATAGAAGGGACTCATGGAGATATTGATCTTACTATAAATGAAGTGATTTAAATTGGAATGAATCATTCAGTTCATGTTCCAGATCCATGATCATCCAATAATATTACAAAGTGAAAACAAAATAGCATTAACATGATCTTAAGCAAAGAGGATTAATTTAAGCTAAATTCCTACAATTTGATCAAGGATGAGAGACATCACATCTATTGTGTGACCAAGGAGAAGCTAGAATTAAACCATCGCACATGGCATGGTAATATCATGTTTTATGATGAAGAAAATGGTTTCCTCCTTGAGTACATTAACAACAATTAGCTCCAGTGCCTTGGGGAAGTAGGCTTAAAACAAGGCATAAAACTCAATTTTGTCGAAACAGGTGGAGAAACCTGATGGGGTCAATGCTCATATTTTATGCAAACCTACAAGCGTTGAATTAAAATGTCTATTGTGGTAGTGGATGTCTCTTATGGGCTGATGATGGGTCAACCTTTACTTTGGGTCTTTTTTTAGGGTTTTGATGTGGAAGACACATTATATTCATCTTTAAAACATCTAAGATGTTGAATCTTCATGGGATATATTTCATAAGAAACACTTCAATGGAATTTTGTTGGACTTCATAAGCTTGGGTCTAGTAATCAAGGCTTTTTTTTCTTATGGATATAAAGTTAATATTTATCAATGTTCTTTGATGCCAAGAGAATACATAACTTGATTATGTTTAGTGTTTATTATATGTTTGTAGTCATGTTGTGCTTTGGTGCTTCAATATCAACAATTACAGGTTATTTTTTTCTATGGTTGTAAGCTTGCATATGTAAAAAAGTTCAAATTGTATGATTGAATTATGCACATATTCTATATATGTGAAACCTATATATATGTGGAGTCTACCGTGTATGTGTAACTTATGTATATGTGTGTCCACCGTATGTGCAAAAATTCCATATATGTGCATATACAGAACCTACGCATATACATAATTTGTGTGCTACTTGAACCTTCGTATATGCGCATATACATATGTGCAACTCATGTATATAGATATATATGAAATTTATGCATATGCAAAAGATATGTGCATATAAGGAATTTATGCATATACAGAATATATGTGATACAAAAGGTGTGCATATGTCGAAGTTGTGTGGCTTTCATATATACACATCTTTCGTATATACACATTGTTGGAATTATAGTTTTAGAATTGGTGTCAACAAGCTCTTGGTGATGTCAAACATATGTTTCTATGTTGATTGCTTGGTGATGCGTGATTGGTTGATGCTCTTGTCAGTTGGCATTGATGTGAATGTACCTATGAATAGACCTACTAGAGATAATGTTATGGTTGCTAAGGAGATGGATTTCATACATGTTTAGTTAGTTGGAGATGTTGATGCTGCAAGTGTCAGAGATGTTGCTACAGGGGATGGAGATGCAACTACATATGTTGGAGATGTTGAGGTTGCTTCTTGAGGAGATGGAGGTGTTGGTATTGGTTCTAAGGTTGACATAATAGGTCTTGCATTTCCTTGACTTTTTCATTGCCTATCATTAGTTGCACACTTATCTCAATGGCTTGGAGGAGTGTTCAGAGGTTGATGAATATGGGCCAATATGTGGTAGAGGTTCTAGACTAAAGAACCAATTATTTTACTGAGTTTTAGCCCCAGTCGCATGCACGTTGATTCAACAGAGTTGAAAAGATATGGAAGTTGTGCATATACAGTGGAATGCACATATGCAAAAGTTGCGCATATACGGTAGATGCACATATACATAAGTTGTGCATATATGGAAGATGTGCATATACATAATTCATGTGAAAACTCAGCCATTGTAAATGTGAAGCCTCTGTATACACACAACTTTTGTATATATGAAACTTCCATATATGCGAATATCTGTTTGTGCATATACAGAATATGCGCATATACGAAAGTTGTGCTTAAATAGAGGTTAAAGTTCTGCACAACTTCTGTATATGCATATATATTCCGTATATGCACAACTTTCATATATGTACATATCTTTTTTATATGCACATATCTTTTGTATATGTGCAACTTTCATAAATGCACATATATGGAAGTTGCGCATATATAGAAGTTGTGCGCAACTTTCATAATATGCATATATGAAAACCTCCATATATGCACAAATTCTATATATGTGCACATATTTTTTATATGCACAACTTTTGTATATGTGCAACTTCAATATATGTGCATATCTTCCATATATGAGACTATCTTGCATATATGTTCATCTATCATATATACGCAACTTCCTTATATGCGCATATACGAAAGATGAGCATATACGAAAGTTGCTCATATACAAAAGACATGTACATATATAAAATATGTGCATCTACGGAATTCGCACAACTTCTATATATGTGCATATTTTTTATCACATATCTTTTGTATATGTGTAACTTTTGTATATTCAGATATCTTATGTATGTTTGCAAATTTTTTATATATGTATATATAGAATTTTTGCACATACAAAATATATGTGCATATATGGAAGCATTACATATACAAAGGTTGAATTTGTGCACAGGTGTGTACATATACAGAATATATGTGCATATACAGAATATATGTGCATATACAAAATTTACACATATACATAAGTCATGCATATGCAAATTTTATGTGTATACAGAAGTTTCACATATACGGAAGTTGCACATATACAGAACATATGCGTATATATAGAATTTGTGCACATATAGAATATATGTGCATATATGGAAGTCACACAACTTTTATACATGTGTAACTTTTGTATCACATATCTTCCATATATGCAGAGCTTCTATATATGCACATATCTTCTATATATGTGCAACTTATATACATATGCACATATACAAAAATGCATATATGGAAGTTGCACATATATTGAAATTGTGCATATATGGAAGATATGTGCATATACAAAAGATATGTGCATATAAGGAATTTGTGCATATACAGAATATTTACTTGCACATTGTGTATGAAATTAGTTGAATAGAATATCCTTCTCTACTCTTTGAGCACCGAGTCACTTTCAGTGCTATAATCATTACTAAGAACATACGATAAGAGATGCCTAACCAAAATTTCCTTTGTGTCTCTTAACATAGAAGGAATGCCTTCCATGTGAGACACGTAGATGGAATATCCTACATATTAAACATTTGGACCTAGAGTTGACATCATGAAATTGATTAAGATATGTATTTGATATTTGTTTGTTTAGGGAATTAAAAAATCTTACTTAGTCCTAGGTCATGGTCATCAAGTTGTAATCCAACTCCAATTTGGACTAATTATATCCCTCTACGTATAAGAATGAAGTGAAATGACCATAAACATTATCTCTTTCCAAGGACACCTCACTAATATCAAGAAATACAGATATCAATGAGAAACAATTCCATGCACAATACAAATGATGTCTAATGAAAAATATTACCATGCACATTACAAATGCACCACCATGATAAATGTGTACATGTTGGTCTAGTAATATAGAAATTTCATGCATTAAAGAATGATATGACACCCTTGGTCAAGTACATAGCTAGTTTTCCTACACTTAATTTCGAGAAAGGTTTTATGACTAATAAAAACAAGTTGCGCACAACTTAATGGTCAAAAAAATTTAGCTCCTAATAAATATTCAAGGGGTATTAGAGTTATTGTCCTGCCATATATATCCATAATGCACTAATTGGGACATTGTAGGCTAGATAATACTTGAAGTTAATCATCCGTGGCATGTCTTATGGTAGATGGATCCACCATGTTGAGGATGGATCCAAGCTACCTCTATGATATTTATGTGTGTGATGGGTTATACATTTTGTATTAAATCAAAGTTCCAACCAGATTTCAATTTTCCCACCCATATTTTACATTTCGAATTTTCTCGCCCACTCAATTAACTATCAACTTCACTACCTTCTTCGTTTTTATGAGCTAGGGTAGGTATTATAGTGGATATTTAAATAAGATGTTGTACTGAAACATTAAATTAAAAAATAGTAATAATAAAACATAATACCACTCAATTAAAAAGGAAACAATAATAATAATAATAAATTTGAACTCAATTTCTTATATTGAGATTTTATTTTTATTAATAAAGGTATAACCAATGTCTTTAAAAAAATTCCTAAAATACATAGGGCATTGAAATAATAATAATAATAAATATTCAAGGGTTATCACAATTGGTTGAGTTCTTTTTTCCAATGAACCCCCCCTAATGGTTCAAGGGGTCAATTCTCCTTGATACCCATAAGGTTAGGATTTGTTAATAAGTTTGCAATAAGTTATCTATAATAATGATTCATATTTATAATCATGATATTTCAAAACTCAATGTTTAGATTTAGTTAGTAAATGTATAAAAATGTTATATGGTACAATATATATTTTTTATAAACTTTATATATATATATATATATATATATATATATATATATATCCAATAAAATTCCAAAGCATATAAAATATGGAATAAATAATATCAGCAAATACTATCATAACTGTAAAATCTAACATGACTAAGGTTTTAAAAAAAAAATTACTTATAATGTCATGTAAAAACATTGATATCATAACAGTAATAATATTCAACTAAATTCTTTAATAATATATATCATAGATTACAACATTATGAAGTCCTCTCATATATGTGCCTTGATTATTGAAACATGTTTGTAATGCGACTTATACATAAGTTAACAAACCTTTGATATGGCAGAATTATTTGTTTTTCTCGGATTCTGTGTTAATTATCTTTGTATTGGAATGAATGGCATATTATTAAAAACATGGTACATAGTGTATTACTTTGCATATCTCTCTAGCATTGATTTATGTCGTCCTTCAGATCTTTTGTGACACTTGGGATGATCTACACCATTTAAACCATCCTTTATATATGGTTGTAATTCATTCTTGGAAAGATAGGGTAAATCCCTTACCCTGCAAACCCTAATCATTCAATTCATTCGTGCGTAGCTGCAAGAGAATCTCGAGCTCTGCAACTGTGCATATTGGCGATTCCTCCATCCCTCATCTCGACCGATAACATGTGAGAAATGTTGTTGTTCACATCTTATTTCCTCTCTGCTATGGATTATTTGTTGGGCTAACATGCATCTTTGCATTTCTACTACAGTCTTACGGTTTAAATCTAGTTCCCTTCCTATTGCAGAATTATGTTTGTTGGGTTAACACTATACTGTGCATCTCTTCCACAGTATTGTGACTTTGTCTCCTGGTTTTCAATTTCAGGTTCAAAGCCTCAAATCACCAAGGGGGTTTTCATATTTTCTACTGGGGAGTTCAGCTGTCCATCAATGGAGCGACCAAGAAATGTAAGGGTGAACTAGGTTTTTAACCCTCACCTCTCTGGATATTAATTTTTTCATCATTTTGTTTTAGCCCATAGACTGCTCTTCACAGATTGTGTGATGTATTTCTAGCTTAGGTCTTGGAAATTGAATCCAGTTGCAACAGTGAGGTATAATCTCTAATCTGCTTCCATACTTCTAGTTGAATATTTGATCTAATCTTATTTTGGAATTCTCGGGTCTTCTAACCCATTTCTTGTTTGTCTCTGCAGGTAACTACGAAACCCCAATTTCCGTTAATGAGGATTACTAAGGTTTGGCAACCCACCATAGTTAACCGTTATTCAACCATTTTCCTCTTCTAGGTACTTCTGGAAATTACTGAGGGGTCTTCGATGTTTTATTTTCCAATTCTAGATAAGACTCTTCTCTCTGTGTGAGGGTTTAAAATGTAATTATTTTTCCTACGTAGTTTCATGAAGACACTAAGGCTCTTCCACCGTGAATGGTAATTTTTGGCCCCTGGTTGGGCATACTCATGGTCGTAATGGTGTAAATGTCTTGCAGTGAAATTTAATTCTTCTCTTTGATATTGTATGATCAAGACCATGAGTCTCTCTACTATTCATTTTTTTTATATTATGATACAGTGTTATTTCATGACCTCCTTTCGTTTGTATCAGAGCTGTGTAAGTTTGTAAAATAAATGAATATCTTTATAATGATTTATTTTCCCGATTTTGGGTTTCTGTCAAGAATTTTCTTTGTTAAGTAACTATATGCATTCGCTCACTTCTTATTGTAATTCGACATTCCATTCAGAAGTATCCCCTTCATTTTACATTATATTCAAGCAAGGTTAGATTTCAATATTTATCTAGCTCGGATATGGATTTGTCTTTCTGTTATTATTTAATATTCTTTCGGTTTACTCATCTAGGCTTGATACATTCACAAAGGCAATGCACTTGCACTCAAGCCTGCTCCCTTGTTAATGTATTATATCACTTTATATATATATATATATATATATATATATATATATATATATATATATATATATATAATGTTGCCCATATGGTACTTCTTTCTGTAGGTTCTTCTATGTTTATAAGTCTGCCATTTTATTGGTTTGGTATCTATTGTATATACTATAAAATGAGTACCATATAATCATAGGCAAGATCCTTATTTATTTTATTATGTTTTTCTTTTATACACATCACTATAATTATTTTTATAGAGTTCAATTCCTCTTTTAATAATACTATTATTCCTTCAAATACTGAAAGTACATATGTCTGAACCATCATTTATAATGGGCTCTAATTCTTCAACCCATAATTCATGTATACATCTGAGTATAACTTTAAGGAAAGACTCTCTAATCTGGAGTTTTTTTCCCTGGATGGACTAATTGTCCCTTCCATTATTTAGCCTTAAATATTCTAGTGAATTCATAGTTTCCTAAAGATTCAGACATGCGGTTTTTCTTACTGTCATAAATTTTTTATATACCTTCATAGAATTTACTCTACACATGTAATTACTTTTATTTCATTTAATAATCAACTTAATTAATTCTATGAAAATTACATTAATACAGTAATTAATGTAAAAACATATATCTGCCATATTCAATCCTTTTGGAAGCTCTATAGAAGAAAAAATATTGTTTCTAATTCTATTGTAATTTAATTTTACTGTTTAAAGAGATGAACAATATTTTTAATAAAATCATGTTAAACCTCTTCCTTTCTCCTTGCTCTAGGTTATAATACTTATCTCAGTTAAGCAAAGTTGATGGTATCCTCCCAACCATTAGAGAGGTAATTATGTCCTTAGCTCCCCCCATGCTCCTCACCAGAGTAGGATTATTTAGCAATGTTACTTGAGTAGGCCTCAAGAATTTTGTCCAGTATTTTCTCCAGTGTCAGGTTGCAGATTTCCACTGGCTCTAACTAGATCTATATCACTCTCACCTTCTAGCCTTTTGGCTTACACTTCTCATTACACATAACCCCTTTTCCTCTCTTGGATTCCCCTTTTATCCTCAGAGGAAAAGGTAACTTTCTATAGCTGATTTTGTCTAACTATTATGGAATCTTGGGAATATTTACCATCGGTTTATGGAAACCACACCATAAATAATTCTTTATTAAAAAGAAAATAAATCATGTTCATTACTGGATTAAATTACTCGTTAATCTTGTTTTTACTTAAAAAGTTAAATATATAATTTAAAAGTAGTTTAAGAAATTAATCTGAGTGTTACAATAATATTTGGACAAATATAATTTTATTAACATACCAAGCTTCTTCTTGACTTTGAGAGAGTGTATAATTTTTTGGGCTACAAGGATTCCACCCATAATTTTTAGACCTCCCACAAAACCTTTTTGCAAAGGTACATGATCATAATCAACTAGTTGTGGCCAAATTTCCCCTTGGTCATTCAAATTGATGCATTTCGGCAAGGACTGGGAAATATTCATATATATGCAAAGATGAGCATACAACATGTTTAGACCTCATTTTGTGACTTCAAATAGTTTGACTAACTTCCCCAGTAAATTCCCAATACTCTCCAATATTTTTGGGATCCAAAAATCAACAGGTAGGGAGTGAAATATTATCCAAATAGGTGTTGAATGAAATTCCTCTTTATCGGGGTTGAAACATCATTCCCACTAGCGAATGTAAAAACCTGCATTATTGAAAAAATAAGCCCCCTTGTCAAATATTCGAGATTCTTCTTCAAAGATGAAAAAATTGATGTGAAAAAAACTTTAGGCCTCAAACAAAGATCAATATCACCCTTCAATTTCCATTTCTGTGAAATCCATCACTCTAGCTCTCTTTCTACAGGTCAGCCTCCTATAAAATTATAGATAAAGGCATGATATTTCAGCATTTTCTTATGGTCCTCTAAGCATTGTGGTGATATGGAGAAAGTGGGATTCTAAGGAGCTTTAGGGATACATCTACCTTGGATATTTGCTTTCCATTTTTCCCCTAAAATCAAAATTTACAAGGAAATTACTTTTGTCTTCTCTGCTTTGGTCTACCTTGCCATATATTCAAATATAATATTGTTGAAAGAGGGGGAGGCGGAACTTGGTCCCCATTTCAGAGCACTCATAGTATGGTAGAGACTCTATGAAACCCTAAGTATTGGACTTCAAGGGTTAAAATGGTGATTGCAAAAATAGGGTCACAATCAAATCCATTCCAGTGTACTTCAATATCATAAAAATGTTTTATATTACAAATCAATAAATAAATAAAATGACATTGGGTTGTTGATGCTTCTCAACTTTGGGCACATCTCCAATTAAGATATATCAATACTAGTTTTATCTTTAAATTATTATTTTATATTGTATTTAATACTTTTAATTTTATATTATGTTATATCAAATAATTATATTAATTAAAAATAGGATAGGATGGAAATAAAAAATTTCCCAAACTACTTCTATAAAGCCTTAGGAGTGAATTTATATGATTAATTAGATTGAGAGAGAAAAATCTAATAAAATCATACAATGTGGGGGAAACAAAACTACAGGGGAAAATGTGGGGTTTAAATGAAAAGAACTATACTTTTGTAATAAAAGCCTAGGCTATGGGATTAAGCATACCCCAGAAAAAAGGGACGCCATTTAAGAAAGCTTGCAAGGGAAAACAAGGATAAAATACCTTGCCCAAGAAGACAAGAGGTTTTTGATCTTGGGGGAAAATAGATCTTAGCATAGGGTGGAACCAAAGTTGTTGGTTCATGGTTGGGCGACAAACTATTCTTTCCAATTTAATTCGGCTATGTTGACCAATGAATCTTGAATTTGTGATAAAACGTGTTCTGGTAGTCTCTAACCCATTATTATTATATAATTTATAGTTCATTTTAAATCTGGTTAAGGAATTGATATAACATTGAATTTTATATGGTACATTATTTTCTATGTTGGCATGATAGAAAGTTAGGTGCCTAGATTGAAAGTGGAAATTCTGTGGCACTATGTAAATATTTAATAGCGAATTTGTAGTAAGTCAATTGTTGAGATTAAATATTGAAATTTTTATTATTAACTATAATGTAAAAAAGAATATGCATAATTAGTATTTAATGGATAACTAGACCATAGATATTTTTCAGGTCTTATGGTCTCAACTGGATTAATACTTGGTCTTTGCCTTATCATATTTTATTAGTTTTCATTTATTATTACAACCAGAGATTTTTTTCACACCATGATTCTATATGATGTTCTGGAGGGTGAGAAATGCATGTTAATTATAACTGGTTTAAGTAGGTTCAATTTGGCCAAGGACGCTATCAATATGAACCTTGGGAAGACTGATTTAAATTATGGTCTAAGGGAATGCTCGGAAAAGATATGTGTAAACTTAGAAAAGTGTGAGAGACTTGACTTAAAAAAACTAGTACAAGGGTTTCATTATATGGGAAAATCGTTCTCCGATATTATTCCCTTACTGTTATACAGGTAAATCCTCTCTGCGGACAGAGACGATCTTTCTAGCCCTAGAGTGGGTCTAGTAACAAAGGGACAAGCTAAAGTGTAGGTTCCTTAATTAATGAATGAAAAGGATAGAGTAGATAGACCTACCTGGAGTCCAACGTTGTCATCGCTGTGGTGGTGATGGCCTCTTGATCTCCGCTTCGACGAGTCACAATCCTTCTGCTACAATGCTCGGATACCTACACGAATATCAGCAAACAAGAGCAGCATACGAAACAATGGTCTCATTCATAATCAACTAACTAGTCAAGGAGGGTTAAGCATATTGCATCAAATAAAACACATAACGCAAGATGGGAACCAGAAAATAGTCATGTATATGTATTAATATAAGAAAGAGTTACAACTGGAGGCTTGAAGTCGCAGCCTCCTTCAGCAGGGTTCATTCGAAGCGCATCCCGATAGATTGTCAGGGAATTTGGACGGGATGAAGGCACAATTCTAAGCTCTCTCAATGAGGGTCTCTTCCATTCTATATTTTCTAACAAAATGTACAGAAATCTCCTCAGCGTTTCAGCTATAATATGTTCAATTTAGCTAGCACATCAATGGAAGATGGCTATCTTTATAGAGGGAGAGGAGGAGGTTTGGGTCCCTACAATAGTGGAAGGGAGGCCTTATCCCTTGGGAGGTTTCCCCAAAAGGTGGAAACAAGATTCCAAAGGAGGAAGGTCGTGGTTAGTCATTCGAACCACTCCAGATGACTTGCCCACGAAGTTTGTTATTATGGAAACTTTGCCTCTATATTTAAAAAACATTCCATAAATAGGTTGGCGTGGGTAGTTAACTGGGACAGAGTGCCAATGGGCGCGAGGCCCAGTGTTAATTTCCCCATCGGCGTGAGGGCATAGCAATCTACTAGTGCCAAGGAAAAAACATGTGTTTCTGATGGTCTATTCAGGAAATTGTCAATAGAAGGAATGTTGTGCTCATGGAAAGGGATGCAATGATGGTCTTTGTAAGGCATGAAACTTTATTTTGTTCACATAAATGAGCCTCAAATGTTCAGGATGGGGATTGCAGGGACAGTGAAAAAATTATGTGTAACAGATGCCCCCTAAAGCATGAGGTCTGAGAGAGAGGAAGCGGTGAAATGCTTTACGAGAACGTGTTCGATCCAAACACCGTTGTCGAAAGACCTACAATTACAAATACAACTGATATCTTTGATACATGAACATGTGGCATGGGTGCAGCCATCCATAATAGAGTACATATATAAACTAAGATCCGAGGTATGGACACAGCCATCCAGCAGTAAGGATCAACAAATAGACTCAGGTATGGTCGCAGTAATCCAATCAAAAGAGTCATGTAACAAAGTCATGATATACCATAATATCCTGTAGCCTGGATCTTATCAAACAAAACCCAGGGTCTTGAGCTCCATCTTGAACCAAACAAGTACAAATTCAAGCATGCAAATATGTGAGCTGAAGTCGAACATGCAAGAAAGTCACCTGATTACCAGCCAATGATGAAATATGTTAATATGCATGAGAGAAACCACCAATAATGACAATGGCTCTCAAGGTACAACGGGTACAATCCACAGAATGTGAACAGTGATCTGGCATCGAACACCCGCAGAATCACTCGATCGAAGGCAAATTATGTGGACCTATCGTCAAATACAAAGAACCTGCCATTGAGGCATTCAGGCTCCAAGGTACTAGTAGGGAGTCTCCAAATCAGCTTCCTAGATAATGAGTTGAAGTCGACAGGAAGTGACATGGTCGAAGGAGGTCCATAATGTTTCCCACATAATTGACACGAGACAGAGGAACATAATGACAATTAATCAGGACCAACAAATAATTAGAGAGAGGTTGAAAACTGCAAAGGCAAAAATTCTCCTGAACATATCAGTGACATGACTCTGGATTTGGCAGTATCTGACATCAAGGGATCTGAGGTCATGATGATCAGGCAAAGAGCAGATGAGAGGTCAAAACATATTACCCAAACCAATGGAGGAAAATATGACAAAATGAGATGTCCCCAACCTAACATGAATGCAGACAAGTGTCATGTTCAAGAGCGACAAACTACCAACACAACTAAAGACTGGTTCAATTTCCCCCACCATTTTTGGCGAGTACCCCAATTATTTTTTAACAACAATCTTGAAGGGGATAGCATATGCTTGCAATATAAGTTTTTCCTTTGGAAAAATCTATCCTAGTACATTTTATAAGCCCTAGGAAAGAGAAACTCGGGGAATTTCATGGTGACGATGTCCGATGTCATCAGAGTTTAATGACTCTGAAAAAGGAAGAACTCGACATCTTTTCATGTTTAAAGAGTTTGAAAAGTAGTAGAAAAGAAACCTCCAACATGTCCCTTTTCGTAAATAGTCTCTCAGATCTGAAAAGGTAGAAAAAAAATATATGATTGAACCTCTTAGTCGTGATAGGCTAAGGTATTCCTTTTTTGTAAATAATCTATCCTAGCCCGAAAAAGGCGTAAACATATACTAGGTAGATATCATTTTGCAGCCATTTAACGAGTTCAAAACGACAAGAGTCTCAACAATATTTTCAATTTTAGAGAGCCAAAAAAGAGTTGAAAGATGACTCCAGTAGTGACTTTTTCATGTTTTTACCGAGTCCTAAAAAGTATAAAATACAACTCGTTACTTCATCGCTATCTCATTAAAGACCTGTCGTTGCAAAAGAAACAAACGTAACACCCATTTCTCAAAATAACATAATGTAATAATTGAAAAATATGTATTAAGACCTAATTAGGGTTCTAAAAAGTCATAAAATGCCAAAAATGGTAAAAATAAATTACTTTTCACTTTTACCTCTTGTGGAGAAATAGTTACCCATTTTATACTACGATTTTGCGGCGACAATAGCGGGAAATCCAGCAGACCAATCTCGAATCCATCAGTTCCAGGTAAGATTCAAAATCCTTCCCCACATTTTAAGTCTTCTTTCATTACTTGCAACCTTCAATATTTATTTTTGAGGGGGAAATTGTGAAAACTAGGGCACGGAAGTTGGCGCGAGTTTCGGGCACGAACTCGCGCCAATCGCCCAATTTTCTGAACTGGGGCACGCCCATTGGCGCGACTATTTCTAAAAAAATCATGCCAACCGCGCAGACCTTTTAAAACTCACAATGCAAGTAAGCAAGCCTAAATTCCACAAATCTTAGCTTTTAATTTCGCTAATACCGTCCATATGAACATATCTGTAGGTGTAAAGCGGCCAAATGGTGATTGAGTGGAAGGAAAGGGAACACAGTGAACAAGATGAGCTTGCCATGGATAAGGAGGGATGCATGGAAGCTCTCAGAGACTGTGGACTGAAAAAATTCTTCATCACACTGTGCCTCAGAGCTTAACTGGAGCTACTGCAATACTTGATCGATATCTGGGATGAGGATCAGGAAAAATTCATTCTTCGTGATCAGGAACTCGAAATTTATGTCTCAGCTATTTACTTCATGACAAGATTTTCATGGATGGGGGGCAAAACCAGTCCTAACCGGCACAAGGCCCACCATGGAAAACATGACCATGGTGATCGATAGGGTATGTCGAGGGGCACAAAAAGGATCAGGAACCGGGAAAGTGGATATCCAAACTATCCCGGACTTGGCACTAAAAGCAATGCTACACACCATCACGCGAGCTGCGGGATCACAAGCACTGCACGAAGCAAAAAAAACACAACTCCTTCTTGCAGTAGATTGTCTAAAACCAACCCTCTACAACTGGGCAGAGGCAGTGACGATCAATATGAAACGTCAACCGACGAAATGAAAGAAGGGAAAAATAAAGAAGTTCGGATATGGATCCATCTTGGTATCATTCTTCCTAGAACGATTACCAATTTTACAGTGACAGGAAGTGATAGTCCCAACACCACCAACACAAGAGCCATGAATGGCCCATTGGGTAGCACTAATTCCAAGTTCAGGCGATGACCAAAAGATGTCCTATAGACCAGAATTCTTTGATTGGATCCGCCGATAGCTAATTGTCATGGAGGACTGGCCCTACTCTGGCACAGATTTCACTGGTGATCCAGACCTCCCACTCCCAGAAGGATAGGATTGGGATGAGGCACTTGGTAAGACTCATTTTTTATTTTCATGAGTATTATGATTTTTTCTATTATGTATGTTCTGACATTAAATCCATGTGTTATGTAGATGTTGGACCAGAAAGACCTACAGGCATGTCTCCAATAGCGAGGTGAGTCCCTTGCGACTTTGATATTTCCCCTCATGGTGAGGGATGCGAGGAGGAGGAAATCATGTGCAACTTGGAGGGAATCTCTCGTGGAGTCTTGGACTATGTGTGATTCAATGATGTTCCTCGTGCATACTAGAAACACACTGTAGGGGTGTCAAACTAGGTTCACTGCTTGTTGAGGTAGCTTTTACGGGCCTTGGCATTCTATCATGATCATCACGCCAATTAGACACCTAGGATTTACTTCTACATATTTTTGAGAGACATGATGTCTCGGGATGTAACATAAACACACATATTTTTTGAAACTTATTGTGCACACTGATGCAAACTTTCGATATATATATATATATATATATATATATATATATATATATATATATATATATATATATATATATATATATATATATATATATATATATATATATCTTCCTATTTGATATGAGTCTTTCATGTGGTGATGATTTTACAGATTACGCAAATGTCTATCTAATAAAATGTTAGCTACTGTATTAGTTAATGCATTCATTTGTCTAGGAATATGTTGATATGTGATATAATCAAAATGTCTTTCCAGCAAACGAACATGTAAATACAATCTTAAAATGTGAGGGTTTCTAACCAAATAATGCCCATTAAGTTGAAGAACAACAATTTGTGAGTCTAGATTTACAACCAATGCACTAATGCCGAGGGTAATCCCCTTGGTTAACAGTTCAATAACAACACTATATTCAGCAACATTGTTTGTAGTTTTTCCTAGACAAATACCTTGCAGATATATCAACTCACCAGCAAGATCATAAATCACCCAAGCTACTGAAGACAAGTTCCGGGTACTACAGGAAGTACCATCCGCGAAACTAACATAAGGGGTAATAGACATCTACACAATAGACAATGATCCAATAAGCAGGAAGACACTCGCAAAACTCACCAAGCCAAAAAATGTACAAAAATGAAAAGAACACCTATGTACACAAAACATGCATGAATGACTCATGCATAAAAATTTTTGAGATACAACCCATTTATGGGTTGATCTATAGGATGACCTTCATAATCAATGAGCTCATAGGCCCCATTCCGCAGGAAATGTTTAACAATGTAGGGCCTATGCCACATGGGTTTAAATTTGCATGCCCCTAGCTTATCATGAGCTTGGTCGTTTAGGAGGACAAGGTGTCCTTCTATAAAGGAGCGAGGGGAAACTGACTGGTCAAAATGAGCTTTAACCCGCTTCTTTTGTGCCTCGATGACCAAAGTAGAAAAGCGGCGATTTTCATCCAGCCTTTATAAACAGAGAAGACTCTCTTATTCAGGTGAAGTGTTGGGCAGTAATTCAATAGCCAAATTAAGCGAAGGTATTTCACACTCAATCGGAAGGGTAGCTTCTAGACTATAAACAAGCTGGAATGGAGTGAATCCAATCGCATTATTGACTAAGGTTCGGTACTCCCAAAGAACTGAAAATAACATGAGATGCCAGTTGGATTTGTGTATCCAATTGTACATTGAATCATGGTGACAAGAACTTTGTTCACAGCTTCAACCTAGCCATTGGCCTGAGGATAGTACATCGTTGAGCTGTCGTGATGCAAGCCCAACCTAGAAGTCAACTCTTCCACCATATAATGTTGAAAATGGGAACCATGATCGGTAATGATGGCTTGAGGGACACCAAACCTAGAAATTATGTGATTAAATATGAACTGAGTTGTTGTCTTACCGTCAGCGGAAATTGTAGGCATTGCTTCGGCCCATTTGGTGTAGTCAATGGCTACGATAATATAAGCATGCCCCCCGGCCGAGTGAGGGTTACACATCATAAAATTGATGACCCACTTCGCAAAGGGAACAATGGTAATAATAGGGTGGATATGTGCAGGCGGCACGCTCATCTTGTGCTGATAAATCTGGCAATCATGACATTTATGGACAGTGACAATGCAATCCTTGAAAATAGAGGGCCAGAAATACCCAGCACAAAGAATATTTTGTGCATTGGCATAACCAGACATGTGACAGCAACAGGCGCCACTATGACAATCATTCAAAACTTTCTCAACCTCCTCGAGGGTCAAACACCGGTAGAGAATGGAATCTACTCTGATGCAGTAGAGTGTATCTCTGATTATATGATAAGGTTGTGATTGATGGTGGATGCGTAGGCAGGCATCCTTTGTCAACTCAGATCTAAATTTGGAAGTCTAGAGATAGAAGATGATATCACCATACCAAGGATCGAGGGTGCTAATCATAAAAAGTGAATCATCTGGAATGCATTCCTCAGAACCAGATGGAGCGGAGTCAGAGGGAACGGAGCAGATCAGGTCGGAAAAGACTAATGATTTCTTCGACTTGGCATTAGTAAATTCCAAATCGAACTCTTGTAGGATAAATATCCACTTCGAGTACTTTCCCCCTAGCAATTGTCAAGACAATATATAATTCATGGGGTTGCATTCAGAAATCACAGTCACAGTACGCAACAGAATATAATGATGAAAATGTTGAACCGTTTGAACCGCAGCTAACGCAAACTTCTCAACATGGGCATAGCATGTTTCGGCATAGAGAAGGTTACGAGAGAGGTAGTAGATAACATGCTCGTCACTGTCATCATCATCTTGCACTAGAACCATGGCAATCGTGCTGAAAGCGGCAGCTAAATAAAGGGAAAAATCGTGATGATATTTTGGGGGACGCAAAAAAGGAGCATTGACAAGAAGTTTCTTGAGAGCATCGAAAGACTTCTGGGTGATCTCATCCCAAAGGAAAGGGACGCCCTGCTTTAGTAATCACGTGAATCCTTTAGCCACTTTGGCATAGTTAGGTATAAAACAGCGTAAAAAATTAGCCTTCCCTTGCAGACTCTATAGCTGATGTAATGAAGATGGAGAGGGGAGATCAATGGTAGCCTCGACTTTGAGCAGATCAAGTTGAATCCCATCTTTGGACACGACAAACCCCAAGAGTCTACCAAAATCGATGCAGAAGACGCATTTATGCGGATTTAGCCGGATGTTATAACGTCGACAACGAAGAAATAACTGATGAATATGGTCAAGGAGGTCCTTACGCTTAGCTGAATCAGCCGAAAGGTCATCCATATAAGGTTGAACGATGTGCTTAATGTCGTGAAAAGCTTACGACATCGCTCGCTGAAACATGCCCCGGCATTCTTCAAACCGAAAGGGAGCTTCTTATATGGGAAAGTACCCCAGGGACAGATGAAGGAAGTGTTATGCTGATAAGTCGGGAGAATTTTAATCTGGTTATAGCCAGAAAATCCATCCATGAGGGAAAATATCTCACTCCTAGCACATTCATCAATGATCTGATCGATAAAAGGAGTAGGATAATTATCCTTAGGACAGGCTCGATTGATGTCACGATAATCAACACAGACCCAAATGGTACCCTATTTATTATCTACAGGAACAATGTTGGAGACCCATTCTGTCAAGGGAATCGGGTAGATGAAACTAGCATTGAGAAGTTTTTCAACTTCACTTTCAATGGCGGCAGCTTTTCGAGGGTGCACAAGACGAGGGCGCTGACGAACAGCCTTCGAACTAGGGTGGGTAGGAATCTCATGCACCACTATACTGGGATCGATACCATGCATTTTTTTGTAGGACCATGCAAAGATGTCATGGAACTCACAGAAAAGGCTAGTATAAACCTGGACTTCATTGGAAGAACAGGTGACCCCGATATGGATGTTCTCGACAATTCCTGGTTTCACAAAAATGTTGATAGGCATTGTTTGCGTAATGTTACTCAAGTTTCCCTCCAAAAAAATTCACATGTGTCAGAATAGGCATTTGAAGTGGAGGAGAAGGAACCTGAGATGCAAACCTTTCAAGACATGTAGACATGGCCCCAAGGCCAGGCATGAATGAGGAACGATGATGACTATCATCCCACAGAAGATCCTCGAGAGACATAGCTTCCACGATGGCTTCATCAGAGGGAAATATATCTTTCAAGGGATCGGGTGAATCTGAATCACCGAGCTAAGGGGATGGAGAATAAGTTTCAAGAGACATGCTCAAAGAAGCATGATCAAAAGACGGAGATTCCAAAGCCACGATGAGTTCACAATTTTCAATCTCGATCGGACTCAACGGCATCGAATCTACGAAAGAATCGATCTGTTCAGGCGAAGGGATGGTCCATGGGTCATCAAACCGAGAGATCATATTGATTTGAATAGTGTTGGGAAGGAAGGGGAAAAATACCCATGAGGGCAGGATATTTGAAGAGACTCGGCCCATTGCTCTCGTAGGGAGTAGGAATCTGATCCACATACGAAATGTTGTTCTTGGAAAAAGAGGTGAAAAAATACAATTAATCAACAGTAACAATCTTGTGCTCATGGCAAGGGATGCAATGATGGTCTTTCCAAGGAATGACACTTTATTTTGGTCACGGAAATGAGCCTCCAATGTTCGGGATGGGGATTGCAGGGACAGTGAAAAAAAATTTTGTAACACTTACCTAGGACTCGGTCTATGAAATAAGGATATTGCTTTACCTAACCTTGGTCATGATTATCCTTAAGAAGTTATATAAATTGTGACTGTAGCACTAGGGTGCTTGAAATGAGGGAGGGTTAAGCCAAACTTATCCATTAATCACCTGTACCCACGACGGAATATAGTGAGTGATAAGTATTATGATGATACGTAATTTAATGGGTTATTGATGGTCATCGAAATATGATGACAAGTACAAGTGGTGTATGTAGTTACAGGATGAGCCTAAAGGTTCGATTGAGGGAATTTCCTAAAAAATAGGGCCCTAATTCCTTAAGGAACAATGCAATAAAATAGGAGCTTGGAAGGCTTGAAAATTAGCTAAGTGTTGGCCATATTCAGTTAATCAGGCAGAGGGATAGATTATATACTTGCAGGTTGTGCTCAGGCTTGAAAAACATATGTATTTAATCTCTATTATTTGATTAAATCAATATAGATGGGAAGGAGTTTAGAGAAGTTTATTTCCCCTAGATAAATATGTGTGCATGTGTGATGTTTCTTCTTGCATGTTGATTATATGTTTTCTCAATCATGAATTTCTCTCCGCGTAGTTGTAGAGTAGGTTTGAGTCCTGTGTTTTAGTAAATCTCATGAGGAGTTTCGAATCTACACCATAATTTCTACAATAAAAACTAATATATATAAAGGATAAAAAACTAAAAATCATGCATACGATAAGAGGAATCCACCAAAGGATCCTAGTTTGGCTTAGTGTTGATGGTGCTGGAACCACCAACATTCAAGTGATCTCCCTGATATGAAGGCCCAACTAGAACTCACATAGTTTGGAGTAGGAGTCCCAACAATGGGGTGTTAATTATTTTTCCTTTGTTGCAAATACGCATAGAGTGGTTCACAGTGTATTTGGTGAAAAAAAGTGTGTGAACTTGCGGAAAGTCAAGTGTGATGCATGAAGGTTCCAACACACAAAAGGGAAATGAAGTGCACCCCTTAGAAGCCTATAATAGTACACAGCATGGAAGGAACACACATGCATATTGACATCACACGAACTAACATGTAAAATAGTCCACAAGTTATGGTGACAAATTAATACATCAAGACACATCCAACGAGATTCATACAAATGCAAACGAAATAGTTCATAAGCATATGTGTAAGCTAAATAACATATATTGAAAATACAACAATAATAGTCCTACTATATCCACAAAATATGCACGAAAGTTTGTCGACTCTGAGTTTTTATTAAAATTGATAGTTCCATCATGCATACACCATTGACAAACCACTTGCCACCATAGTGGTACATGAAGTCAACAACACCTGCTCCTCCAAAGAAGTATACTCCCTCGACACTAGGGAGAAGCCAAGGCTCTCAAAAAACTCCCAGGATCTTCCTAAGCCTAAGCGTAGCCAAAATCTTGGCTCCCAAAAGCCTCTTACAAGAGTTATGAGGAGATATTTATGAAAAAGCGGGTGACTCTTCACATTACCCTTTGTGCTTCTTGGACTCCCCTCATGACTCTTCAAATTCTTTACAAACTAAGTCATTTCATTACATTGCGACTCTTCACATTCCAATATGGACACTTGGAATTTCACTTTTACAAATAATTACAAATAATATTACATTTTCCACTCATACCCATATGAGACAAAATAGGGTAGAGACAACTTTACAACCTAACAAGACAAAACATTATGATTCTTGAGTTTGGGCAAAATCTAGCTCAACAACTTCTACATGATGCTTCTCGGTCACATATTGATGCCAAGCTTGGCACTGTGTGATGAAATCCATAAACAGCGTGATGGTGTGTGGCTGGAAGAATAATTTAGCCTCCATAGCATCCGGGTACAATGATTTGGATCCAGTCTTAACTTATTTCTCAAGCAGGTGCAACATTATTATGATCTAGATAATACTACCGATGTAGTTCTTCATGTTCTGTTTGTTCAAATCCAAGTCCTCCTTGGTGGCGATCTTGTATAAATTTTAATAAAATTATGTATTGCCAGGTTCTCCTGATCTAACAATTATATGCCACTATTAAATATAGAATCCTTCTACTTAAATCTTTGCGAAAATTTAATCACTAATTGCAAACACATGAAGAAAGATCAATCACACATAACACAGAGTTTTTTACCGAGAAATCATAAAGCTAAAACCCCACTATCATATATTATTTATATATCATGGATCATGAAACAATCTCATACAAAACTCTAATCCAAGAGCTCTCATTACAATATAAAATCATCTCACACTATCATACAAAAATTGGCAAATACATGCACCAATTTACTGCCTCCTGACAACCTACCTCAACTGTGCAATCCCTGCTGATCACAATCCCTGAATGAATTTGATCTTGCCTTGCCTTCACTGTGCAATCCTCATTGGCATCTCCAATGTGTGTTTGGTTGGAAGTGTGCACTCACTATAGTCACAAATGATATTCAAACTATGCCTTTCACTTACATCTCAACTGGGTCTCCACTCGATCTGACATGCATGCAGTTACCAGTAGTAAATATTCAGTTGCATGTGAGATCACTCCATGTGAATTAATTTAAAATTTAATTCACTGATCTCTCACTATTCTATCTTTAGTTACAATTAGTTACAACTAGCACAAGAGTTTAACTCACTTAACTGAGTTAAATTACTTTACAACTCACATAACTACACATCCAACTATGTTACAACTTTGTATCACTCAGTTACAATGAATTTCACTAGCATGTCCCACCAACCAACCTTTGAACTCGAAACTCCTTCAATTAACTAGTTTGCCACATCAGTTAACTGAAATCAAGTGCTTCAAGAGAACATATTATTATTTATTTTCTAATTATTGTTAAGAGATAACAATAATCAACATGCATTCCATGAAACAACTTCGCACATGAATTCCAAAAATATACGCCCATCCATCCATATAATTTTCTCAACCATCTATAAATAGATTACTACTGATCTTGGCGTAGGAGTGTACTGAAGAAACATGATCTTTCGCTGTACACAATCTCTGATATGATGATACCGGATATATATATGCTTATATCTATCATGATACACAATAGAGTTTAATGCAACTCTAATTATCACTATTAATCACTATAGGATCTAAATGAGAACCGAACAAACCGACCAGGATCTTCCTCATCCAGATAGCCTCACATGCAACTTGACTTGTTGTCATGTATTCTGCTTCCGCTGAACTGAGTGCCATGGATATTTGTTTCCTGTTGTAGATATGATACTAAAAACGCATCCTGATGTGCTCTTTATGTCCATTGGGCTACCTACCCAATCTACATCTGTGAATCCATGTAACTTCACCTCATCCATCTGTCTATACCATAAGCCATACTCAGATGTGCCCCTAAGATATCTCAGGACATGCCTGCTTGCCTTCCAAAAGAGATTGGTAGGCCTAACCATCACTTAAGTAAGCTAGTTCTTCGCATAGCATATGTCTGGTCTTGTATTAACTAAATACATGAGAGAAACCACCAACTGTCGATAGACAGTAGCATCCACTACCTCTCCAGATGTAGCATCCTCTTTCCTCCAGTTTCTTGGAAGAGGAGTATCCATGGGTTTGCAACCCTCCATATGAAACTTATCGACTATCTCCCTTTCATACTTCCCTTGAGACACAAACAATTCACCTTCTCGCTGCCATATTTCCAATCCAAGGAAATAGTGAAGGAGGCCCATATCATTCATCTCAAACTTCTTTGCAAGGTCCTCCTTGCATGAATGTATCAGCTGCTCATCACCAGTTAGTATTAAATCATCAATATAAATAAATGATTAAAATCTTACCCTCCACCACAATTTTGTATAGTTTTGCATCCGCCTCACTCTTGGTGAAGCCAAGTCCAACGAAATATCTATCAATCCGAGTGTACCGAGCATAGGGTGCTTGCTTCAGCCCATGCAACACTCTTTTGATTCTACACACATGGGGCTTGCTACTAAAGATCTCAAATACTTCAGGTTGCTCAATGTACACTTATTCCTTAATGACCCCATTAAGGAATGTAGAATTCACATCCATCTGATGAATGTGCCAACCCATCCGCACTGAGAGAGCAAGGATGGTCCTTATGGAAGAATACCGTGTGACAGGTGAAAAGGTTTCTTCATAATCAATCTCCTCAATCTATGAGAAGCCCCGGAGCACAAATCTTGCCTTATACTTCTCAACACTCCCATCATCAGCTTTCTTTACCTTTTAGATACATCTTGAACCTACCATTGATTTATCAACTGGCCTTAGAACAATTTCCCAAGCATTGTTTTCGACAATAGATTCATACTCTTCCACCATTACATCTACCCATGTGGGCTCCTCCACTACTTCCTGAAAGGAATATGGCTCAGTCACAATACATTTGCTCATGAGAGCCATGTATCCAGTGAATCGGTCATGATATTGTCTCTGTCTACGTTGTGAAGTAGGGACTCCTACATTTCGTACTGCATCAAGCTTCAGCCTCTCAGCTTATGTGGTACGCATTCTTCTAGTTCTGATGTCTGGCTCTACGTGAGTGGACTCCTCCACTCCATGAACCTCCTTCTATGGCTAATCCACATCTAGAGACTCATCTTTGGGAATAAGCAGTTCCTCCTCTGCATTCAAGTCTAGCTCCCTCTTAAGCGACAACTTCATGGCTTTCTCCTTATTGAATTTTAAATCCCGTCGCACGATAATCATTTGACTATTTGGAAAATACACACAATAATTATGGGGTGTTTCTGTGTACCCCACAAATATCCCAACTTCAGCAGTCGGCTCCAACTTCTTCCTGGCATTCTTGGTCACATGCACATAAACAGATGAGCCAAAAATCTTAAAGTGAGAAACATCTGGTTTCTTACTAGTAAAAGCTTCTTCAGGTGTACTCATGCCAAGTACTCTATGACGACAACGGTTTTTCATATAAACCATAGTGTTGCATGCTTCTACCCACAAGTGCATTGGTAGGCTCTGATCATGTAGCATAGCTCGTGCAGCACCCACAATCATTCTGTTCTTCCTCTCCATAACCCCATTTTGTTGTGGGTTATGAGGCACTATGAGTTCTCTTCAAATTCATTCTTTGATACAGAAGTCTTTGAATTCGTTCGAGACGTATTCACCACCATTATCGCTCCACAGAGCCTTCAGTTGCTTCCCTGACTCTTTCTCATCCAAGGATGTAAACTCACAGAACTTTGAGAATTTATAATCCTTCTTCTTCATGAAGAAGATCTAGTATATAAAAGAATATTCATCAACAAAAATAACATAATACCTTTGTTTTGTTGTTGAAGCAACCAAGAATGGCCCACACACGTCTGTGTGAACTCTCTCCAGGATCACCGAAGCACGGTTCTCCTTTTCATGAAAGATGTTCTTTAGAAACTTACCCATAGTACATCCCTTGCATTGATCTAACTATGCAAGTGTACCCTTGGGAAGTCCAATAGAAATCTGTTGCAAAATCTTTAGGGTGCCATGGTGAAGATGGCCCAATCGCATGTGCCATAATTCACCCTCATCCCGGCTCACCACTTCTTCTTATTTTCCCACCATTTTTGCGCATCCATCTTCCTCCAGCTTATGGATATTCTTAACTTGAATCTCTATCCTCTTGGTTTGACACATTTTTTTATTTCACGAGAAATTTTTTCCATCACTGAAAATAATGTCGTAACCTATGTCCTCCAACTTCGTGACTGAGACCAAGTTTTTCTTTAGAACTGGAACATGCATAACATCTTTCAACAGAAATGGTTTACCTGACTCCCTCTCAAAGGTAATGGTACCAATTTCGGTCGAACTGTATCATCCATCGTCGCCCATATCTATATGCATTTGGAGATCTTTCTCCTCCAAGTCACTGAAAATCTCCTTATCCCCCATCATGTTGAAGGAAGCACTACTATCAAGATACCAAACCGATCCCATTGCCTTGAAACCAAGCATGAGATCAAAGAGAAATAAATTTAAAATTGTGAGGCAAGGGCCTCACCAGCTGCATCTCTAATAGCCTTCTTTTTCTTCTTTTTCTGTGGGTAGTCAGTGGCGAGATGCTCATGTTCGTGAGAGTGAAAACACTTCACCTTTGAAAAATCCAGCTTCTTGCTTTTAGCCTCGGATTTTGAATGGGATTTCTTCGCCTTCCCTTTTTTTTCTTTGGCAGCCAAAGAAAAATCCTCTTCATCATCATACTTTGATGAAGAGCCATCTCTGGTGTTCCGCCTGAACTCCTCCTGCACTAGATCTGACCGCAGTCGTTCCCAATCCAGCAGTTTTTCCCGTCAATTGACAGAGTCTTGATAACTGTGCCAAATCTTAGGAAGTCCCAAGAGAGCCAAACTCACCAAATCATCATTAGAAACTATGATCCCCACACTCCCTAGTTCATCCCGACATTGGACAAACTTTGTGAGATACTTAGGAATATTGTCACCCTTCTCCATCTTGATCTTTCTAAGTTTATCGTTCAATGCCAATTTCTTATGTTTGCTAGTACTTTGGAAAAGATCTGTCAAAGCCTTCCAAATTTCAAATGGAGTGGAATTCCCATGATGTCTTGAGACAATATGGTCTCTCACACCTTCCAACAGAATCCTTCTCGTCTGCGTTACTTTCTTTTTCCAGGCGTCAAGTAATGCAGCATCAGTCGAAGTGCGCTTAGGAACATCACTGTCGATGAATTCATTCAAGCCATTATCTTCAAGCACCGCCTCCATCCTATCCTTCCATGCAATGTAGTTCGAGTTGCCCTCGAGTGGATACTCTAACCGCAAACCATTGAAAGCCATTTCGATGTTTACTCAACTGTCGCACCAAGAAATTCTTGCAGCAAATTTGAATTTTTCCACTAACAAACTCATCTACTGCTTCAATATTGCAATATTATTTTCTCCAATACCATGTAAAAATTTTAATACAAATATGTATTGCCATATTATCCTAATATAACAATTATATGCCACTATTAAATACAGAATTCTTCTACTTAAAACTTTGTGGAAATTTAATCGCCAATTGCAAACACATGAAGAAATATCAATCACACATAACACAGATGTTTTTACCAAGAAAGAATAAAGCTTAAAACCCCACTATCATATATTATGTATATATCATGGATCATGAAAAAATATCATACAAAACTCTAATCCAAGAGCTCTTAGTACAATATACAATCGTCTCACACTATCATACAAAAATTGGCAAATACATGCGCCTATTTACTGCCTCTTGACAACCTACCTCCACCGCACAATCCCTACTGATCACAATCCCTAAATGAATTTGATCTTGCCTTGCCTTGACTGTGTGATCCTCATTAACATATCCAATGGTTTTTTGGTTGCAAGTGTGCACCCACTATAGTCACACCTAATAGTTAAACTATCCCTTTCACCTATCTCTCAACTGGGTCTCCACTAGATCTGAAATGCATGTAGTTAATAGTAGTAAATCTTCAGTTGCATGTGATATCACTCCATGTGAATTAATTTAATATTTAATTCACTAATCTCTCACTAGTGCATCTTTAGTTACAACTAGCACAACTGAGTTTAACTCACTTAACTGAGTTAAACTACTTTACAATTCACATAACTACACATCCAACTCTGTTACAACTTTGTACCACTCAGTTACAACGAAGTCCACTAGCATGTCCCACCAACCAACGTTTGAACTCGAAATTCCTTTAGTTAACTGGATTTCCAGATTAGTTAACTGAAATAAAGTGCTTCAAGAGAATATATTATTATTTATTGTCTAATTATTGTTAAGAGATAACAATAATCAACATGCATTCTATTTTTAGACATGCATTCCATGAAACAACTTCGCACACGCATTCCAAAAATTGATGCCCATCCATCCATATAATTTTCTCAACCATCTATAAATAGATTACTACTAAAAATAGACTTTGATCCAAATTCTAAAAATATACATATCACCTAAAAATAGCCTACAGGCCCCACCTAGTGTAGGTGCTTAATTTTCACTAGGATCATCATCTTGTTGAATCTCAACAGATCTGTTTTAGTTGCTCCAAATACTCTTTGATCTCCTTCCTAACTTTATTTTTGTGTTTAGCTTCATTGAATGAGTCGAATGATGCCATCTTGTGGGTTCTCACCATGAAATCCAAACTATTGTACAACCATACATATGAGGCCTGAATATTTCCAATGAAAGAGGTGATTTTCTTGTTCTTCTATATCAACATCCGAACTCTTGCTTTCTCTAGATCTTCATGCGGCTTAATTTTCTTAACCAAGGTAAGTGGTGCCACCTTGTACCCCATTGTCCATTCTTGCACAAGAGTGATGGCAGCTTGCAAATTCTTAAGAGTCTTGACAAATATTTTTCTTTGTTGTTTCAAGCCATGCAAGTGGAAAACTGCCTTATGTACGGTCATGAGCTGCTCATAGAGGTCCCACCTAGTCTCTCCTATTGTTGATCCATCACCAAGTATCATTTATCTCATTTACTCCAAGTAGACATGTACAGAAGCTGCATTATGTGATTTTGCATGGAGATGTTCTATCTCTTGCAGGGAAGTCTCTAAATTTTGTACCAATTTCTTATTCTTGGCATTCGAATGCTAAGTGTTTGATCTCGTTGCACCCGTGAAGGCCAAGTTAGATTCGACAATATAATTTAGATTCATGCTGGTGTGTAACATTATCATGCCTCTCTAATGATGGCATATGATGCATGATCGTCTAGAAAATGCTTTCTCCACACTTGTACAATCCTCTTCTAGATTTCATCATATCACAGATTGTACACATCCATTACCAGATCATCATCAAGAGGAACCATGTCCCCTTCCTTGCTTGGGACTAACTCTGTGGCTGGAGGTGGCGAATATTAAACAGTGACCTGTGATGTGTTGTGAATCAAGTCAACATCTTCATCCTGCGACTCCAATTCCAACTCCATGTCCACAACTTTAATCAAGTCTTCAATCTATTGAGAAAACTATGGGTCCTCCATCTACTCACTCTCTCCTTTTGCTGTTGATTTGTTATGTTCTTTCTATTCAACTTGGATCGAAGTTTTTATGTTCTTAGTTCTTATTATTCTTTTTGTGCTATCAATTTTTCTTCCAGCAATATCCGATTTTCCCTCTTCCTCCGCTCTACTCTTTGTTGCCTCTGCTTCATATTTTTTTCTGCTACCAAATATCCTTCCGTGAGGATTTTATTAGCTTTTATCTTCCAACTTTTTTCTTTCTCTACATTATCAACCACCTTTCTCTTTCCCTTGTCTTGTACCAGGTTGTTTCCTTTTGGTGTTGCTGCTTCTGGAGTTGTTGTCGTCTGTGGAGTGGCATGTGAAGTCCCATATTTATTGACCGAATTACGGGATCTGGAGGTATTGTAGAAATTATTCCATGTGTCCTCCTCTGACCAATGAAATTCCCCACTGACCCAATTATAGTATATTATCTCACAATGGTCCTTGGAAATTCCCCTCAGATCATACAAATTGAAGTCTTTTGTACCGAACTCAAACTTTCCTATGGATTTTTCTTCGGTATCTACAACTTTGAGATTATTAGTCTCATTTAATATCATCTGCAAAGGAAGAGTGAGTCATGTTTCTTTCTTATTCTTGTGTTGTGTTGTTGGAAACCCTGTGGCGAGATGATATAACACTACTTGCATGACAAGCTTGTTGGTGGAATACCTTGGCAAAAGATACAATGAATTTTGTCTATCGAATACTCTAATAAGCATGCCATCCAATAAGGAAAACCAATCTACAATCTCTAATATTTCCTCCATTTCTCCTCATGACATGCAAGGTGAATCCTCCTCAAAGATAAGCTTGTATATAAGAATGATCAATTGATCAATTATTTGTTCCATAACTCCTCTATGGTTGCAATTCAACGGTAGAATACAATAGATATGCACAAAACTTTATCGTGGTGTCCATGTCCAGTTCATGCCAAGAAATTGATTTTTTGAATAGATTTCATCCAATAAATATGTATACATATAAAACCTTGCTTTCTCGCCCTTAGGAGGATCCTTGGCTTGTGCTACATGGGCTCTTAGTTGATGAGCCAACAAATTTTACCAGTTGAACGACTTCCCCTCGTTCATCACCTGGTTCAATAAGATTGGCCACCCTTCAGGAAAGGTCTTTGTGCTCTGTTGACCGTATATTCTATGGGTTAAGATAACCAAGAGATAGTAGGCCCTCCTGAGTGATTTTTTCTTGTATGAATGGGTGGGTTTCTATTGAAACTTCGACGACTCCTTCACCCAGCCTTTGACAATATCTCTTGTGCTCACATAGTTGTGGGTGGCATAGAAGTATGAGTCCATGAGATTTAATGGCTCGAGAAGATGATACATATGTTGATAATCTTCTGCCAGAAAGGTAATAAGATTCTATCTGGTTGAACTATTCAATTTCATAGCCTTCTCATCAATGTGTGAAATAATCCAACTAATGACGTTTGCACATGGGAAGGTTGAATATCTACATGCAACCTTGTATAATCATGGTTGCTACATACTAAGATACACATGTCGGTTTTCTAGATCTACCTTGAAGTCCTTTGAAAAAGCATCTTTAACCATCTGCCATGTTAGTGTTGACTCCTTTTATATAAATAGTTGAGTGTCTGCATATAATGGCAAGTTAACTAGCGTCTTCTCAACTGCTTCCCCAGTTCTTATTTCAGTGGTCTCTTTTGAATTAAATCTCTTGGGTTCCATGGTAACAATGACTATTGGAGAGAAGTGTTCAACAACTATGGTACCTCTAGGACAAAAAACACACTCATGGAAAGCAAATATCAGTCTTTAGAAAATCTACTTTAAAGGCATGCTAAAGCAGCAAACCGAGAAAATAGAGAGAAGGGTTGTGCAATTTTCAACAAAAAAAGGGATTGGATGCCTATGGGAACCGTGCACTAAGCAGTCCCAATAGCCAAGGATGAATCTTGTGGGTTAATATTGTGCAATGTGTAGTTCAGCCTAGGTAGTGGACTAGGAGAGACTCTGGATTGTGTAGTACCTATGGCCAAGGAAGAAGGTTGAGCCCTAGAACTACATAATTCACATTTGGGCTAGCCTATACTTCACACTATGCAGTTATAGAGGCTATCTCTCGGCTTGAGCCTTAGGATTGTGTAGTGCCCAGATGGTCAAAGTGAAAATCGACGAAGGAAAGTGCAGATATGCCCAATGGAAGTGTGAAAAATGAGCAGATCTAAGTGATGGTGTGAGATTGAGTGCATATATGAATAATTATGAATGAATCAATGTATATAAAGTGCAGAAACTAAATAAATGGGAAGAAAATATCAAGTTAGTGAGGAGAGTCATACGACCATCGCTGCAAAAAGAAAGAAACCGATGTGACACTTGTGAAAGGCAAACAAAAAATTGAAACAACGCTTCTACAAGCTAAAAAAAAGTTAAAACACCAACATAAATGAAGATAAATAAGCAAAACAACTCTCACACAAGCAAAACAACAAAAAGCATAGAAAAAGCGATAAAAGATGAGAAAATCACAACTCACCTGGAAAAACGGTGACGACTGCACCGAATATACCTTGATCTCCTCGGGAATGCTAGAGCTCCAAGATAAAATGTGAAAATGAGATCTAGTGGCATCAATTAAATATATTTGAGAAAATTATGGTATATGACATGCATGCCCAAAATCAAGGAAAAAGTGACACCTGATGAAAGTTTCTAAAAATAGTGAATGTGCCTCCTTCGGGATACTAAAATTAGATCTCTATTTTTTAGGGATGTTATGTTTCATTTTTTGTATTTTTCTCTTTTCTAGGAAAACTTTCCATGCACACTGTCATGAAAGATTACGCAATTCCATGGAATTGGGAAACTTTCTAGCTCAGTGTACTGCATAGTTTCTGAGCTTAGTGAGGGATTGCGTAGTCTCTAGGCTCAGCGTTGGGCTACCATCCATGACTGCAAAGTTTTTGAGCTCAAGGCTAACTTCCATATATATAAGATATACGCATATATGGAAGTTGTGCATACACAAAAGATATGCACATATATGAAAGATATGTATATACGAAAGTTACACAAGTTTTATATATGTGTATATTTTTTATTGCTTATATTTCATATATGCACAATGTTTTTATATGTGCATATCTTGTGTATACATGAAAATTCCATATATCTGCATATACGGAAGGGCGTATACAAAATTTGTGGCATATAAGGAAGTTATGTGCATATACGGAAGTTATACGCATATACGAAATATTTACTCAGTTGAGGAGCTCAGGGAAACATTCTTGAGGCTTGAAGTTGCTTATCTTTTACCCTTTATCATTCTTAGCTATTCCCAAATGGGTTCTAAAAAGCGTAAAAAAAATGCAAGGAACCTTCCTATGGGGAGAAGATGGTTACCTGGAACTGTGTAGTATATTGCCATGCCTAACTAACTGACTCGAGCACACACTTAGCCAATTTTCAAGCCCTCCAAGATCTTATTTCCTTGTGTTTTTCCTTCAGGAATTAGGCCCCTATTAATTAGGAAATTCCCTCAATTTTATTTCACAATTCCTTTAGGTCGATCCTCTGACTGCATGCACCACCTGTACACATTGGAATAGTATACAATTGGTAGAACATTGCCTTGCAATCACCACCTCAACTGGGTAACTCTAATTATCTGCATGCAACAATTATTTTGAGTTGATTGATCAGTTAACTAGATGATCACTAAGTGTGACTGAAGTCACACTGAACAACTTGACCTTCCACTAGTTTTTCTAATAGTTAGAACTAGTTTAACTAACAATCACTTAATTTAACTGAATTATATTCCTACAAATTAGAAATCACTCATGGTTGATTGAAATAAGTTCTTCCAACTCGAATTAACTAAGCTAACAGGGTGACACAAGCCATTTCACTCAAGTCAACTCATCCAAGTTGTCTTCTGAAATGGAGATTTGAATTTTCTCTAGTTTGACCAAGGCAAATCAAACTGAGCTTTTTCTTGCTACATTTTCAACAACTAGCTATAGGATGACAACAAAACCATATAAAAATGGCAACACCCAGATCTATGGTAGGAATATGGAAGTATAGAAGACTCTCATAATATGTGGAATGAGCTTAGGCTTAGAATTGTCAAAAATAAAGAAGGTTCAAACATTCTACGATGGGGTTACAAAAATGTGAGTGCTTTCATTATCAAGGACACCTAACACTTATCTTGGCTGACATCACAAGGAAAACTTGATCCTTATTGGTAGGAGTTATGGTCCGCTAGATTATAGCCAAAATTATCCACTTTCATATGGATTCTTTCAAAGTGTAGAATCCCCACTTGGGAGAAATGGAATAGAAGATGATTTGAAGGACTCACATGGTGCTATATGTGCCAAAATTAGTAGGAAACCATGGACCACTTGCTTGACACATGTGAAGTTGCAAATATATTATGGGAAAAACTTGTAATAGGCTTAAAAAAATTTATAAAGTTTGTGGGCATAAACGACAAACTAAAAACTATGGAGGGTATTTGGCTTCTCTTCCATAAGCACATTGAGGAAACTTTGTTTTTAGCCAACTAGGAAGAAAATGATTTCTAGGGCCCTCCTCATTGAAAAATAATCCTGGCATGGTGGAAATTCAACCAATCTCCTCTTTCACTGAAGAATTTTTCACCCAAGGTAGAAATATGCAAGCTATATTGTTTAGGAACATCTTCTAGCACATCGTTACAGACTGAAATTTTATGGAGCCTCAAAAGGAAACCTAGGGGGAGTTGGATATAGACGGAGACATAATAAATTACAGGGGTGGTATCATTGGTGTATATAGAGGCTACATAGGGCACGAAAACAATAATGCATCTTAGCTGGAAGCCCTAATCCAAAGGCTTGTTATAGCCCATAATATAGGTTTCCACCCACTCACCACTGAAGATGACTCTTAGCTAATTATTCAAGCAACGAAGAAGATCCATTCAATATCTCCGCCTGTGAAGTGCTCCTCCAGATGGAGTTTGGATTAAAAAATGAAACAACTAGCTCAAATTCTTTCTCATCAAGAGGCAATAATTTTCTCGCATGTCATGTGAAAGGAAATTTCTTTAGTGGAATTTCTAGCCTATAAAGGGATAGCGGAGAAAGCTCCATGTGATGACTTGAACCTTAATTTCCCTCAAATTGTGCCATGGATCTCCCAATGATTATACAATGGAAAATAGAGATCTTGGAGCCCTATATCCAAGTGTAGAAGTGGTGACCAACGGTATTGAAGGATTTCATGATAGCTAGATCGAGTGCATTAATGGTTGAAGAATGGAAGCAAGCCCTTCCTACCATCACCATAGATCCCATTCACTGCATGAGATGTTTTGGTTGGATAAAATTCTATTGGAATTTAATGTTGAATCGAGATGTGAAATATTATCTATACAAGCAGTTGCTTGTTCAACATGCCATTAATATTGTTGAGAATGAAGCGGAGAATGACAGTGTTGGAAGCGGAAACTCATGACAACACAAGCAAACAACCATGGTCCATGAGCATGATTTTCCTAGGAGAGGAGGTAGGGGCAGCGACCATCAACCTCCTCTTCCATGGCATGCTCTAGGACAAAAATGGTTTGATGGGGATATTATGTTGTGCATTAGAATATTGATTGTAGAAGTGGAAGTGAAGGAGATAATAAATACTAGGGACTTCCAATAGGCTTTGAGGAACCTGCTCGAATGACACATGTGGTACTAGGAAGATACTATGTGTGTGTTGGAAGGAAAAATCATTGATCTATACTTTCATTTCGTCCAGGCTAGAGCGACTCTACGTGTTCTTGCTAGCGCTCTAGGAATTCAACTCCCTCTACCACCCCTACCTCTAGCACCCTCCAACTCCTCAGATGGCTCAAACTCTTCTTCTTTGAGTTCTCCAGACTTGATCTCTCAAGGTGAAAAACCACCCAATCCTAAGAATTAAGGGCCAATTTTCAAGATGGTGAAGACCTTTGCAAAAGAAGGGCCATTGAGCAACATTGTGAAGGAATAGGCCACCGGTAGTAGGAAAATAGTGAAAGAGGAAAAATATAAATTGCAACAGGATGTAGACACCAGCTTCAATAGGAAACTTATCAAGTAGGAAATACCATCATGGTTGATGGAAGGTCATGACAATCCCTCCAGTTAACTCTTGGCATGGATTTTACTACTACCAAGAATCAAGAAAAATATTTTCAGTTTTTGCTACTCATTTGCATATTAGTTGTCTTTTTTGCAGATATAACCTAGTTTCATGACATTTAGGAAATTCATCTAGTTTCCCATCTATGGGAAAATGGTCATCCCCAAGGCATGCACAATACTAGTCCCGGGTTAGATATGTTTTTTTTTTTTGCATATGCTCAATTTAGACATCGTCCGTTGAAGAATCGATATGTCTGCACTATGTGTAAATTCTTAGTAATCTAATGAAATTTTACTTTCAAAAGAATATATATATATATATATATATATATAGAGAGAGAGAGAGAGAGAGAGAGAGAGAGAGAGATAACAATTAAAAGACATACATTCTTATGTTTAAAACATTTCAAATAGTTTCACTATTCTATATTTTGACACCTTTTTAGATATGTCTTTTAGTCAGTTTTGTCTAAAAAAATGATTTTTGGGTTTACTAACTTAACCTGTGTAGGTTGCACAATCCAAATGCCCAAAGAAATTTTCAAGAAGTTGAATATGTATGCATTCAAAAATTTAGTTTAAAGAATAAAAAGTTATAACACCCAAACCAAACTCATTCTACAAAGATGATGTAAGACTCCGTCATAGAGTTGACATGTGTGACTTTTAAAAATAAAGGTAAAATATTCTCTAAATAAAAAACATTGTCAACTATAATAAAAAAACAAAAATGTATATACATAATTGGTTAGTTTTAATAAAAAAACTTTATAAAACATCAATAATCTTAATTTCACTTAGCAAATGTGGTAAAAATATTTCACTCTCACTCTTAGCCATAAATAAAATATTTTGATGTTCATATGAAGAAACATAATTTTATATAAGCTTTTAAAAGAAATAAAGTAATTAAAATATATATAAGAAATATGTATAATTCTTATATTTTTACAAATATTTCAATATCAAACTTGAATAAACTATTTTAATATCAATTTTAGTATATGATATTTCAATATAAAATTTCAATAAACTATTTGAATATTCAAATTAGTTAATTTATTTTAATATTACTTTTACATATATGTGTATATAGAAAAGAGAAAGTGAAAAAAAATATTTATTAGCCATAACCAAATATTTCAATACCCAAAGAAATAAAGTAATTGTATTTGTTGAAAGTAAAATAATTTAATAACTTTTTTATGTATTTAAAAACATATTATTACAAAAAAAATATTGTAATATAAATAACGTCATCTATTTTAAGTGGTTTCACTATTTCACATTTTGTTCTTTGATATTCTCTCAGTTGATTTTGTTTAAAATCCAACTGAGATTTGTTGGAATTGTAAATTTGAACAGCTCGGTTTACAAAATTGAAGTTTCTAATTGATTTCCAAATATTGAATACGTTTATGCATTCAAAAATGAAATTGTGTGTAGAGGGAGAATGAATAAAGATCCATTATAACATGGATATATCAAACATCAAGAGGGATCAATTATTTTGACTTGTAAACCTTTTTCAACTTTTGCACTCTAGAAGAGTTTTTCCAGCAAGAAATTTGATCCTTGATGCTTGTTGCAGCCGTGGCTAATATATATATATATATATATATCTCAAACACTTAGAAGATATCAAATCTCTAGAGATACAATTTTTTTTAAATTAAATTGCGCTCCAAAAATAATTTTTACATTAGAGGTTTGATTTCTCTTTACTAATTAAATTCATGATTAAAATAATGTACTCATTAATTATTGCGAATTAATATAAACCAATTTTTAATCATCATTTTAAAAAAATATCACATAAAATTATTCATTCACCAATATCCATGAGACAATAAACTTTCCATAAATTGTCAATATCTATTAGACAATAAACTTTCCCTATATTGTCAATGATCAATGGAAAAATACTTTGATTTAAATAATTAGAATTTATAGAATTTGTTGTTGACTTATATTCTCCACAATTCAAATACCCAAACATTTTTACAAGATAAGGACGCTATACAAATAATAATAAAATACATTAAAAAAAAAAACTAAATATTACAACTTAACCCAAAAAAAATATTTCACTAAATTCAAAAACTCCCCAAGTAATTAAACTAGATTTAAATTTTTATTAAATAAAAATTTAGACAACATTATCTTTATCCATAAGCATGGCTTACAATTTTGAAATCGAGATTTTGTCACTTGTGAATGCAAAGAATCACCATCCATTTTTGCTTTAAAAAAAAATAATAATAACATGGAATTCGAAAATCCATCAACCTATTTAACTCGTTATTTTAGATGATAATCAGACAAATACCTAAGTATGTAGGAATATATACAGCGGAAACTAAACTAAATTGGAAACACATCATTAAAATGGAGACATGTAACGTGGGCTACATCCACCAAACATATCGGCTTTCTTATTATTCAACAAGAGATTACAACAGCAAATTTGCACATCTACACTTCCTCTTCCTCTCATCCCTCATATCTCATATGTTCTGCTTCTACAGGCTTACAATTTATAGATGTAGTGAAGAAACTGAATAATAAATTCAATTACATCCTGTCACAACAAAATAGGATATAATATCTCCTCTTCACG
This sequence comes from Pinus albicaulis, assembly GCA_034641835.2. Classification (NCBI taxonomy): domain Eukaryota; kingdom Viridiplantae; phylum Streptophyta; class Pinopsida; order Pinales; family Pinaceae; genus Pinus; species Pinus albicaulis. Next base: position 594,754,068 of record CM076579.1, read on the forward strand.
ATTTGATGCCATCAGTTTTGGAACAAAAACTATTATTGGCATTATCCAAGAGATTTGTGCCAAAATAATATGGAAAATCTCAACAAAGCATTTTGTTAATTTTGATAATGACTTTTTACAATTTAAAGTGCTCACCCTTAAACGATATAATTTAAAAATTCTAACTTCTCACATTAACCCATATAATGGACTTGCAACTAAGTCTATATCTAATGATGAAAGACTAATGCACACAACTTATATAAAATTGTAATTAACTAGTACTATCATTTCTCTTATAATCTCAAGCACATATTCGTTGTACACCCAAAACTTCAAATAATTATTGAAATCGTTGGCAGCTATTCTGTATTCCCAATTTCTGTTTGCCCATCGTAGGTTCTCATTGCCATTAGCTTCGGAATCTCAGCCACGAAATCTTGGAAGTTTGTTTTCAAAGATCCTCCTTCTCCCACAACTTTTGAAGCGATTTCCTTCAATTTCTCTACACATTTTTTCATCTCCTTGCCCTCATCTTTAGTCAATACAAGCCTTATAACTTCTAGAAGCTTTTGTGGGTTCGACATGTTAGAATCGAAGAAACTAGCTGCTATCTTGTTCTCACTGAGCCTGAGAGGACTCTCGGCAATTTCATGCTGAGAACAACATTGACCCTCACAGGAGACATGAAAGCCAGGACAGAGATGAGGAGGGTCATGGCGAATGCCTGGCATGTATTGAACCAAACTCCTGCATACCATACTTTTCGCAGGTCTGCAGAGTCCATGGCATAAAGATATCACTGATAATACAAAGAGTGTGTGATCCAGAGGATATAAATTTGATGTACCCACCACTACCAAACGAGAAGCTAACTAAAGACGGCCAAATTCAAAATAGAATGGGCGCATAAATTGAAAATATAAAAAATCCGTGGGAAAATTAAAATCTCGGATCAACATGCCCATGGTGGATCATCGCGAATCAAACATAAGCCATGGATGATAAATGTGAATACCTACAGAGACATCAACTCATCTCTTCTTAATCGGAGATAAAATATCACACTGCAAACTCTAATCAAATTATATATTATGAATCAAGGAAATTACACACATATTTATACAAGCAATAGTCTCAAGATAGGAATTCTATCTTGGACGTACAGTAATGTGGTTGAGAGATTCTCTCAACCACACACTAAACTAGGAGAAACTATATTCTAGCTACTTCCTATTATGTAGGAACAAACTCCTCAAATGGAGAATTACAACCATAGACAAGTAGGAATTAATTATTTCTAACTCCCCCCCTTAATGACAACTTGTCATGATGTTAATTCACAAAGTCTGGTTGTGGTCAAACATAACAAAGAATATGTCGACGTCCATATAAAAGAGCAACCATCCACCGGAATGCATGGGTACCAACCACTGCAACCGCTAGTCCTGTAGGATGTCCTTCGCATACATGATTCTGTCGACCATTATCACTGCATATATGTACCTACAAATCCACCACCATCGGGCAAATTGCATGTGCAGAATCTCCAAAAACACAATCTGCCTCTCCCGGACAGACCCGCAACTTCTCAGATCTGCAACTCCCGCAGATCTTCCAGCGAAGGTGAGGCTTCCCGCGGATCTTCCATTGAAGGTGAGGTGGTGTCTTCCCGAACAAAAAAAATCCGCGCCCAGAATAAAAATCCTGGCACAAGTTTATCGTGCGCTTCCTCGCCAATCCCGTGATTTGGCACATTGGTCGAGTATGTACTGAATAGTCGCGCCAATTGCGCTTCTCAGCACGACTGTCAGCTAAGAAAGCATGCCAACCCCCTTCTGCTCAGAGATTAATGAATCATCTGAGACCGTGAGCCAGGTGTTACTACAGTCCACCTGATCGATCGAGCACAAAGCTCTGTGAGCACACACGCGGCCACTCATGTACACGCGGCCACTCATGTACATGCAGCCACAAAGGCACTTTTAGCCACGAAGGCAATCCAGTCACAAAGGCTCTATAGGTGGTTTTTGGCTCACCACAAACCATTACAAAGTGGTTTTAAGATCACCACGAACTTTCAAATGCCTTTAAAAGGCTTACATCTCATATTTCAACATTTTGGAGTTTTTGGGTACATACAATGACCATTACAACAACTGGACTTTCTTATAACATGCTAGGGAGTCTATTCCACAAACCACACTAACTCAAACAAACATCTACTTTGGTTTCCACCATAAACTTTGTTGCTGCTCCTTTACCTCATCTTTTCATTGTTCACATCTTGGGCATCTTTGTCGTTATCAAGTAAATTCTTGGAACTCCACGTTTCACCTGTCATTCGTTAGAGTAGCTATTTCTAACAAAATAACTTTACCTAAATTGAGTTAGCTAGGCTCAATAAGGCTTAATAATCTTTAAGCATGATTCCAAGAAACTAAATAAAACATAAACTCTTCACATTAATTTCTTTTTCTGCCCAAAGATGATTATTTCCCAAGCATACTAGTAACCATTCCAATGATACCTGTGAGGGGTCCACTGATAAAGAAATCGGAACATAGGCACTCACAGCCACACGAAGAGAACACAATTTTCCCTTCAAGAACAATAATCCAGGACTCCACGGTCCAATCCTCCGTTGTGTTTCAATATCCACTCCCCTGGCAACATAATGCCACTTCCACTGTTCACAGTATCAAGGCTAGTCACTTTTTTCAAGCATGCCTCCACATGCTCGCTAAAAATCTGCAACACGATCTCGATCATCCTCCAATCTCTGATGTAGCTCCAATCCTTTGATATCGTTTTCACTGTCATGTCTTCATCATATCCTGCAAATTTTTTTAGTGTCGGAATGACCAGTTCCAACACACAATCAAAATTGTGACAATAGTTGGTCATACTAATGTCACTTAAATTACAACCAATTTCATTGTTATGACAGTTAATCAATACATTGCAAATTTAAAACATCATCAAAGAATTAAAATTTAGATAGTAGCATAAACTTCTCCAGATTTTAATTTCTCTATCTAACTTCCATCCTTTATAATAACTGTTTTCAGCAGCAGGAACTGTAATTCAAGCCAATGCCGCTATAGAGGGAGGCTCCCAGCTCCAGATCCCAACATATATTTTGAGCCTCATATCACTAGCATTAAGCTTTCTGGCACAATTCACTAAATAATCTGACAATACTTAGGTTGCTTAAATAATCTAGAGACGTTAAGCAATCCATCATCACATTAAATGGGACGCCCACTGTATTTCTCATGAATTCTTACGCGATTTTCTTCCCACCATAATTTTGCTTGCATCTGGCTAAACTTCTCCCGGTAGAATTTGATACGCTTAATTTGTCTTGAACTTGTAGGGTAACAGCGAATGGTAACATAGACACCAGGATCATCTTCTTCAATGCACTCGCAAAATACAAATGCAACATTCTCACGAGCTTTCCAGATTTGATTTGATCCTATCTGATCTGCCTCTAAGATCTGATCCGCACCTATATGCTGAGATCCGGTATGATCCTCACAGATCGGCTTTATGCAGCAAATGAAACCACTGATGAAACCACTCTTATCACTAGGAAGCGCAATCTACACAATGATTATCCACCTCCAAGCATCCACACCAATAGACACGTTGTTATACAACGAACAATAAAAAAAAAAAAACACCTGGCATGCGACCTGGTTGGAGATCACGTCCCAAAGGCAATTGTTTGGCAGAATCGCCTACACAGCAGATTCACACTTGCCCTTGCAGAATTGATATCACAGCTTCAAACTCCAAAATTTACCACTTTTGTTTTCAGCTTTACTGGAATTTTTATTTTCTCCCTTCGCCTGAGATCGATCTTTTTGATTTGTAGATTGTCCCTGTCTAAATGTTAAAACCTCAGGCAGCTCGTTAACAAAGGTGCATCATACCAACTGTAAAAAAAACTTTTTCAGAATGTTGTAACGAACTGGAATGACAAACCAACGCGACAAACGCGAGTTGCAGAATGCCGGCTTGTTGAAGCCTCGAAAATTGCTGCTACAACATTGGGGGATAACCACTCGGTCCGGACCTTAATACAGCTCATTTTCCGTTTGTGATAGTGGCTCCGACTGGTTTAACTAGGTCCAGTTACCTTTTCCCTATCGCTATTGGTTTACGATATATCATTAACTACCAATAAACAGGGATATCAAATCAATTCTTCTTGCTGATCAGGCAAGAGAATGACCCTTAAGCTGATTTGGGTTCAGCCAAACCACAACTAAGACTTTGCCTCTTTGAGAAGAGGACTTAAAAGAATGTAGAAATTAATCTAATTGCAAACTTATTATATAATGCAAGCAAAAAGAAACTAATCTAAATCCTATCTCAATCAGGTAGATGAAAATCTATCCCAACTAAGAGCAAGATAATTAAGTAATGAGGATTAAAATATGTCTGGCTTTAAATTAATGTCAAGCTAACGAAGAAATTCAATTTAGCTCACATTTGTGAATACCAAAACATATTCTATTGAGACCATTTGACTAAAATAATAAATCAACAACACTCCGGAAGAAATTCACAAAAATGATATCGATTATCATATCAGTCAAACTATAATTAAACAATAACATGTGGAAGAAATTCACAACACATTACTATTTAATAAATCAGTGTTATAAGACAGATTTCTGAGTAATGGTTACTTAGAAATCAGAGTTTAATTCATAAGAGCAGAGATACTTAACAATTTGAGACAAATTATCCATATCAACAAAAATGCTAAAACATGAATAAAATGAAACAACAATTTTATTAAAATAAAAATGAAACTGGTATTTGATACAGAAATGCCAAAAATACCAGTTAATTGAATCTACTTCTCTAATCCTGGTCTCTAACAGTACTTTACATTACTTGAATTTCTGCTTTCAAGACTAGAGCTGCAGAAATGCAAACTCTGCCCATCATGCATAATTCAAGATATAAAGAATAAAACCTCATTAATGTTCAGATCTGAAACTTTCTCTCCTCCCCATCTACAACTCTAAATTCCTATAACAGAAATGCTTTTAGAAGTCTGGAATTGCAGAGGAGAGCAGCCCCTTTTACCTTTTGCAATCTGCAATTTATAATTCCTCCCAAAACTATTTTTAGAAGAGAGTTTGTTTGGAGAAAAATCTGCCCAATCCAACTTTAATTGCTCAAAAATTCCAATCTTTAATTGCTGGAGTCTTCTCATTGATTGAAATCTTTTTCCTCAATATCTCTTCTATTGTTTTTTCCTCCAAAAAGAAATTAAAATGAATTAAGATGCAACAATAAAATCCAAATATTATTTCTAACATTTAAAACAAATCTAATCAAATTATATTTAAATAAATAAAAAAGAAATTTGAGCTTCTTATTGATACTCATAACGATCTTAATTAACCAAGGATAATATTGATGCATGAATCTGCAATTGGAAGAGGCTAGGCAAATGAAAATGAAGAAAACAAAACTCAGAAAATTGAATTTATTTTTAGAAATTCGGAGCTTGATCTTCTGCCTGATTTTTGACCCAATAAATGATCAAATCTGTTATTGAAACCTCCTCAGAAATGTTCTCCTTGATTTTATCTTTCTAATGAGCCGTCCTGGGCCTCATTTGGTCAAGTATAACTCAATCTATGAGCTTCCAAAGTTGATGAGTCAAATCTGGCATAAATCTGGAAATTCTGTTTGCCGGGCTAAAAATCAGAATTTTTAATTAGAAATTTAATCCTAAATTAGATTCTAATTATCTAATAATTAATCCTAAATTAATTATTAACTAACTAACGATTAATTCAGTTACAAAATTAAATTAATATACAAATGATTTGAAAAAATTAATTTAAATACGATTAATATTATAGTTCAAATTATATTAAAATTATAATAAGCATTATTATTATAATATTAAAAATATAAAAATTAATTTACAAACCATTGGAATCAATCTAAACCCAATGGATCCGAAATTGCAAAATTGCGATCTTGCGATATTGCGATATTGCGATCTGCGACGGATCCAAAATTGCAAAATTGCGATCTTGCGATATTGCGATCTGCGACGGATTCTGAAATTTGCGATCTGCGATCTGCGAGGGATTCTGAAATTTGCGATCTGCGATCTGCGACGGATTCTGAAATGTGTGATCTGCGATCTGCGACGGATTCTGAAATCTGCGATCTGCGATCTGCGACGGATTCTGAAATCTGCGATCTGAGATGGATTCTGAAATCTGCGATCTGTGATCTGCGACGAATCTGAAATTTGCGATCTGCGATCTGCGACGGATCCGGGAAAAAAAAAAAAAATTTTTTTTTTTTTTTTTTTTTTAGTAATATATATTTTTTAATATTAAGTTTTTCTAAACTACAGCTACTCTGAAAATAAATAAAAAGAATAAAAATAGCATTTTTAACCCAGACTTAGTTAAATGATGAGACTTCAAAGGAGTACCATTTTTAAACCAGTTGACGAAATGAGGCGAAACAAGCGTCAATGGGAGGCTTATAAAAAATTAATTCTAACAAAGCAATCAAAACAAGAATTCAAAGAAAATGAAAAATTAACAATCGCGTAGGATAATCAAATAAAATAAAAATTTGAAAAGGCGTTTAGTCAAAAATTTATAGAAAGGGTCCCCATTATTTGAACTGAAAAAGTCAAAAATGGGGGGGGGGTTGTGTTTTACCTCAACAATGGCGACACACGGGAGAAGAACCAGTTATCTCTGTTTGATATGAATGAGATTTTCCTAAAATTCAAGTAAAAATAATTAAAGAAAAGAGAATTATACTTAAAATGCTTGACTAGGTTCATTAGTCTGAATAAAAGAAAGAATCATCTAACTGTAATTTTTCTTAAAATTCCTCATAAATTAAAATATTTCAAAACTCTATATCAGTCCTTAATTAGTTGTAGAGATAAAGCAGGGGTCACTTTACAGCTTAGCTTTTAAAATAAACTCATTTGTCACAGGTAGAGCCACTGTTGCCAGCAAACATCTATAGTCTCGACAGGGTTACCTTTTAACCACCAATGATTCAGAATCCCATCTCTTTAAGAATTATTGACCTAGAGATAAATCCATTTTTATTATTTTTTTTTTATTTTTTTATTTTTTTATTTTTTTTATTTTTTATTTTTTAATATAAATCTTAAAAGTCATTGTCCTGGTTTGGTAGCCAGATAGTTGACAATGCCATTCACTGGTTATAATTGGACTGAACAAGCTGGCTCGTGATGAGACCCATTGTCTTATAATTGTTTGCAATCATAAGCTATTACCCTGGTTTGTTTGGCAGTGTTGGTAATGTCGGCCTATTTTTCCCCTATGATCATGGTAAGCAGGCTCATGATGAGACCTCTTATCTTTTAAGTTTAAATATATCTCTGTATTATACTCTAGAAAAATAAGACTCTTTGGGACAGGGAGAATCATTGACTCCTTAAGAGTTAAGAATGACAATTTTAGAGTTAAAAGGTGCTTTGTTGTAAAGTGTCTTTACTTGGTTAAAAATAACTTTTCTTGACTGATAATAGAACTTTGAAAGATCTTAATAAAATATTGAAATCTCAAAATGATTACAATTTTGATGAAAAAGAAATTTCTTCAGATTTTATGATACTTTGTCAATTTTTCTAAATCGGTAATCTCTTCCTTAAGTATGTCTACCTTTATAATAAGAAAATCAAACTTTACTAAGAGATTTAAGAAAAAGTTAATAGATGACTATTAACAATTTTTTCTCCATGTATGCTGACCATAGTTAGGTAACAAGAAGGCCTTCCATATAAATCATGGCAAAGTCACCAAAATCAAAACTGAAAACCAAACGAAAAAGAATTCTTATGCTAAAATGAGAAAGAAATTAGCAAAAATAAAAATGAAGAAAATTAAAAAATGGAAAGGAAAATCCAAATTTCACAAGATAAACTCAAACAAGAATGTTTATACCAATGTCTCAACAATATGAAGAAAGAAAATAATCGTGTAATCAATCCTTCTTATGTCGAGATTTAGAAAATTCATACCTTGCAGGGTTGTAAGTGTTTTAGGCTTTTTAGATAGCGGTGACAATAAAATTCAGCCACAATTAAAACTTTATGTCTGATTTAAATCTTTTTTGTTTCCAAGCATCATCTTAATCATTTTCTAATAAAAAATAATGCTTAAAGAAAAAGCTAAAGGTTCCGAAACTTCCTGGTGTAGCTATTTCAATGAGGATTATCGCTGCTTCTTGAAACTAAACCAAGAGAAGAGTATGGACTTCGAAAATATGATCTGGCGGAGGATTGGAAGCTTTTATGAAGAGCTGCAAAACATATTTATATATCAGAAAATCAAAACTGAAACTAAAGTAATGAAATGGAAATAAACGAAAGTGGGTACATGAATCTTACCATTGGATGATTGCTTCTGATCTTACCTGAAAAGTATCAGTTTCTCCAAACTAGCTAACTTCTTATTTTGATTAACATTAAAAACATGAAGAAGTCAAACTAACCAAAATCTTATAACCCAAAATCATTATTTATTTTATTTACACTAAAGCAAGCAGTAAAATGTAAAAATGGAATGCTTAGTGCTCAAGGGAATTGAAATTAAAAGAAATGCATCAAAAATGAAAATGTGAATTTGCAGTAACGAATGTTTCTCAAAATATTATAAGTTTCATATAAACTCCATGATTTTATAAATTGTCCAGAATCAAGACCAAATCCAAAATAATAAATTAAAATATGAAAATAGAGATGTCTTGAATTCCTTTTTTTAATTATGGAATTATATATTTAAAACTAAAATATATGAGAAATCGGAATGATTTGAATACGCCACAAATTTATCATCAGCTGCTTTCTTACCATAGTGATTACCCAAGCTTGCTTTTAAAATAATACATCGCCATATTGGATGATTCACATCACATGTTTCTTCACCATGCTTCGAGTTTAATTTTCAAAACTTCACCTTTGTTGCTATGCCATATATCGATTAAATGTTAATGGCTCAGAGGCATGCATTGAAAGCTATCACATCAGAGATTGCAATGGAAAATTGCCGATATGAAAACATGTAATGAGAACATGTGCAATGAAATGAAGTGATCACATCATTAAAGATATATTATATTGGGGATCAGGGAATATTGACATTTTGCTTCCCTTATTGCACATCGCACATCGCAGATTCTGAATTGTGATGTGAGCATAATTAAAATGCGATGAAGAGATTGCGATATCGGCAATTTCTAATTGGCGATGCTAATCGGCGATTGGTGAATGTTTTGGTATCCGATGTAATACAATATGATTCTTGCGATGCCGATATGCGATGAAGAGTGGACCCGATAGCTTTATGATGAAAATTTAATAACATATCGGATTTGAGACATCGACCCTTTTAAAGTTATGCTCCTACCATTATTTGCGATTGAATGGACGCGATATTTTATAAACTTGATTTGAATTTCATATCGGGTCCGGACTTATGTGGTTGTCGCAATATTGGTAAAGGAAATTCATGATAATGGAAGTATACTTCAACTGCAAACCTCCGATATGCAAAATGCGATATGGCATATGAGTGAAGTAATACATCGGAGATCTTTTATGAACCATTTGTTATCAAAATTGCTAAGAGCTACTTCCGATGAAACATTTCACTACAAATGGTTCTGAAGTGGATGATGTGATATCGGAATGAAATGATTGACGAAGATGAGCAGGCTGAGAATATTGCAAACATTTTCACTGAAGTATCAGCAATATGAAAATCATGTTGAATCCTATAATATTGCTTGAAATTTCAATTGGGTTTTCTGATGGTTGAAAGCAAAGTTAAAAATGCTCAAATTCTCAAAATAAAATTTCCCTGAACCTGTTGAAAATTTGAAATGGGTTTGCTGCTTACTTAAAGTTTTGAAAACAAATGAAAACCTACAATTAAAACAGAAAAATTATTAAAAATAAACTAAAGAAAATATAAACTAATGATAGATGAAAATGAACTTGTAAATGCATACCTGGAAGGAAATTGTCTGTAGATTTTACCTCATGAATCTTCAAATTCTTCTTTCGATTTATCAAAATTATGACTTTGTTCAAAATCATCTCATTATTTATTCTAAATCGGAGTGAGCAATCAGCCTAAATAAAATCTGCTTGTTCATGTTCATGAAATATAAAATTTACCAGAAATAAATATGAAAATAGTTTTCCCTTTTGAATTGAAACAACAATTTATTACCTCTGCTCATTCTGAATTGACTTGAGAAAAATCTATATTGTTATAGTGACTATTCAATAATGCCTTTAGTAAATAAATATGATGCGTATTACAACATCAGATAATAAACTAAAGGTCCGAATGGGATTAAAGCCACTAATTGTGGAAAAATGTCAAAACAGATTTGAATGTGTGCACACAGCAAAATGTACATCCTAAAGGTCAGCTTAAAAAATTTCGAGGAAGATATTATCAACTTCATATGAATACCACGAAAGGTTAGACTGACTAATAATTATTGATTCAGAATTAAGCTTATCATAGACAGTCATACATTTCATGGGATAATGAGATCATGAAGCTTTTATATCCTCAAAACCTTTAACAAATAAATTTCAGAAGAAAATCATATAAGGAAATTTCGAAATAGAGAAAAGTGAGTTTGAGGTGATTGGTGCCAAGTGCAACCTCAATTGAATTTAGTCAAGACATTATTCAAAATAGACAGAGTAGAGGTATTGCTGTAAGAAAAATTAAAAAGGAAAGCGAGAATTAAAATTTTCTGATTGGGAGAAAATGTTTTCACTGAACATGTATGAAAATGGCTGATTTCTTTGTTTTATTTTTAATCTACAGAAAAAATAAATTAACTACATAAAACTAACTAAATTAATTCTACTCCTATTCTAACCATATACTTGAAAAATGACTAGGTATAGTCATATTTCCAATGTAACCATTTTCTCATTTTAATCCGTGCATGTATGTACAATTCAAATATTAGTAATAAAAATACAAATCTAATTGAACTAAGAAAATTAAACCTTAAATCAGAATGTACAACTATTGTTAGAAGATTATCTAAAATCTCCTTCTCATGAAATTTTCTCTCTAATTGAATACCAATTGGATCATAGAAATCTGGATGGATTTCTATTAAAAATTGGGAAATGTTGAAAAGAGGAGATGAAAGGCCAGATCGTGGATATGAGCTTTTAGATTCAAAGGCCTGGAAGAAATAGTTAGTGTTATGTGTAAATGTTAAGTTGTTGACAATCTTCCATGAAGGAAAAATTTCCAAATATTTTTCAAATGAATCAAACAAAAATGGATGGAAATCTTTCAAATGAAATGGAAAATTATTAATTAAATTGGATTGCTGGCAGATTTCTAAATATACATTCTCTTGTTGATATTGCCTTTGAGAATATAGAAGCTTTTGATAAAACATTAACATCGATTGAAATTGAAATAGCTTTTGATGCTCTTGATTATAATATAAAATTTCAATTTTCCAAGAGGGCAATGCATCAATTGAATGTTTGACAGTAAAGTGCGCAATATGCCAGCGTAATGTATCAAAAATATGAAAAATAAAATCTAAAAATAAATCTGATTTAATACAAAATAAGTGAGGAAACAAAAATAAAACGAAATCACTATTGTTACAACTAATGTTACAACACAATTGGGATTGTTTTGAAATAATTTCTTTTTCACAAGGATTGGCCAGAATTATGGAATTTGAGTAATTTCGAATTCCAACTTGTGAATTAGAAAGAGATTTATGATTATGAACAGGAATGCAAGCTTGATCATGATATGAATCATAAATTGGAATATTTTCTAGAATAGTGAAATCATGAAGATGATTATCTGCTTTAGAGTGAGGATTAGTCGAAATAATTTCTAAATTGAAATGTTCCTCATTCCCAGATGTTATTTGAATTTTCTTATGAGAATTCTCTCGAGAAAAATAGAAATCAACATCTTCTATGTCAGAGTAATTATCATAAATGACTTCACAAGATTCTTTAGAATTCCCTTCAATCTCATCCAATATATCGAAACAAGGAGGAACAAGAATTTCATGTTCATTAATGGCAAAAGAATGATCATTAAGTGCTTTTCTATCTTGATAAAAATTTAATGGTAATTCATTTAGATCAGCCTCTATATTTTCTGAAATATCATTAACACCAAGAGGGGAAAAATTACCATCATTAAAAATATCAGGATAAAGGGAAAAATGTGAATCTGAAATAATACATTTAAAAATGTTTCTGTTTGAGAATTCTTGTGCATTAAGCACATTGTAAATTTCAGATTCTAAATCATTCCTTTGTGTGCTCATGCTTTCTTGAAGAAGGCTGCTTTGCTGCTCTGATTTCAGCATTTGTTCATCATGAAAAGATTCAGAAATTTGTACAGCAGTTTGCATGCTATTATTTACTTTGATTGTTGCTTGCACTTGCTGATTTGCAATCTGATTTTCTAAATTTAATGCAGAAAAACTTTCAGATTCTAATGCAGTTTTTTCTCCAAAATTGTTGTTCTCTTCTTGCATTTGATTAGAAATATTTTCCAAGCTTTGTGAAACCTCTTCATCACAATTTATTTGCACACCCAAATTGGGTTTCACATCTATATTGGAAGGGGATGGAACAAAGCTTGAACTAATTCCATATGGATCAGGAATAGGAGGAAGATAATAATTATGTTCAAACCAATCTAATGATTCTTCTTTCATAGGTTTATCTTCGACATTAAATTTTAAACAATTCAAATGAAATCGAATATTAAAATCTCTAATAGACTCATTTTCATTTCGTAGATATTCAATTTCATCACATACCTGATCATAATCATAGTGGTCAAATTTACAAACGAAAATTGTAACAAATTGATCCCAACTGTGAATTGAGGCAACCAGAAGAGTTCTACACCAGTTTCTGGCTTTTGCCGCAAATGTGAGAGTAAAAAGTCTGCATAAGATGCCTTCATCAATTCCTTGAAAATCATAATTTGAAACATTTTGAATAAATTGAAGGACATGATTAAAAGCAGAAGAATTTCTCTCACCATTAAACTTTACATGAGACAAGAGTCTTACCACTTCGGGTGGAGTATTGGAAGATGCACGTCCATGGATACAACTCCAAATTGGAAGTTTAAGAGGAGCCATCGTGATTAAATAAAATGTTAAAATTGAAAAGACTCCAACAGACAACAAGTTTCAGGCCCTCCTTCTAGCGCCAAAAATGTTGAAGCCTCGAAAATCGCTGCTACAACATTGGGGGATAACCACCCGGTCCGGACCTTAATACAGCTCCTTTTCCGTTTGTGATAGTGGCTCCGACTGGTTTAACTAGGTCCAGTTACCTTTTCCCTATCGCTATTGGTTTACGATATATCATTAACTACCAATAGACAGGGATATCAGATCAATTCTTCTTGCTGATCAGGCAAGAGAATGACCCTTAAGCTGATTTGGGTTCAGCCAAACCACAACTAAGACTTTGCCTCTTTGAGAAGAGGACTTAAAAAAAATGTAAATTTAATCTAATTGCAAACTTATTCTATAATGCAAGAAAAAAGAAACTAATCTAAATCCTATCTCAATTAGGTAGATATAAATCTAACCCAACTAAGAGCAAGATAATTAAATAATGAGGATTAAAATATGTCTGGCTTTTAATTAATGTCAAACCAACGAAGAAATTCAATTTAGCTCACATTTGTGAGTACCAAAACATATTCTATTGAGACCATTTGACTAAAATAATAAATCAACAACACTCCGGAAGAAATTCACAAAAATGATATCGATTATCATATCAGTCAAACTAATAATTAAACAATAACATGTGGAAGAAATTCACAACACATTACTATTTAATAAATCAGTGTTATAAGACAGATTTCTGAGTAATGGTTACTTAGAAATCAGAGTTAAATCTATAAGAACAGATATACATAACAATTTGAGACAAATTATCCATATCAACAAAAATGCCAAAACATGAATAAAATGAAACAACAATTTTATTAAAATAAAAATGAAACTGGTATTTGATGCAGAAATGCCAAAAATACCAGTTAATTGAATCTACTTCTCTAATCCTGGTCTCTAACAGTACTTTACATTACTTGAATTTCTGCTTCCAAGATTAGAGCTGCAGAAATGCAAACTTTGCCCATCATGCATAATTCAAGATATAAAGAATAAACCCTCATTAATGTTCAGATCTGAAACATTCTCTCCTCCCCATCTACAACTCTAAATTCCTATAACAGAAATGCTTTTAGAAATCTGGAATTGCAGAGGAGAGCAGCCTTTTACATTTTGCAATCTGCAATTTATAATCCTCCCAAAAGTATTTTTAGAAGAGAGTTTGTTGAAGAAAATCTGCCCAATCCAACTTTAATTGCTCAAAAATTCCAATCTTTAATTGTTGGAGTCTTCTCATTGATTGAAATCTTTTTCCTCAATATCCCTTCTATTGTTTTTTCCTGCAAAAAGAAATTAAAATGAATTAAGATGCAACAATAAAATCCAAATATTATTTCTAACATTTAAAACAAATCTAATCAAATTCTATTTAAATAAATAAAAAGGAAATTTGAGATTCTTATTGATACTCATAATGATCTTAATTAACCAAGGATAATATTGATGCATGAATCTGCAATTAGAAGAGGCTAGGCAAATGAAAATGAAGAAAACAAAACTCAGAAAATTGATTTTATTTTTAGAAATTCGGAGCTTGATCTTCTGCCTGATTTTTGACCCAATAAATTATCAAATCTGTTAGTGAAACCTCCTCAGAAATGTTCTCCTTGATTTTATCTTTCCAATGAGCCGTCCTGGGCCTCATTTGGTCAAGTATAACTCAATCTATGAGCTTCCAAAGTTGATGAGTCAAATCTGGCATAAATCTGGAAATTCTGTTTGCCGGGCTAAAAATCAGAATTTTTAATTAGAAATTTAATCCTAAATTAGATTCTAATTATCTAATAATTAATCCTAAATTAATTATTAACTAACTAACGATTAATTCAGTTACAAAATTAAATTAATATACAAATGATTTGAAAAAGTTAATTTAAATACGATTAATATTATAGTTCAAATTATATTAAAATTATAATAAGCATTATAATTATAATATAATTATTATAATATAAAAAATATAAAAATTAATTTACAAACCATTGGAATCAATCTAAACCCAATGGATCCGAAATTGAAAAATTGCGATCTTGCGATATTGCGATATTGCGATCTGCGACGGATCCGAAATTGCAAAATTGCGATCTTGCGATATTGCGATATTGCGATCTACGACGAATCTGAAATTTGCGATCTGCGATCTGCGACGGATCCAAAATTGCAAAATTGCGATCTTGCGATATTGCAATATTGCGATCTGCGACGAATCTGAAATCTGCGATCTGCGATCTGCGACGAATTCTGAAATCTGCGATCTGCGACGGATTCTGAAATGTGCGATCTGCGATTTGCGACGGATTCTGAAATGTGCGATCTGCGATCTGTGACGGATTCTGAAATCTGCAATCTGCGATCTGCGACGGATCCGGGAAATTTTTTTTTTTTTTTAATATTAAGTTTTTCTAAACTACAGCTACTCTGAAAATAAATAAAAAAGAATAAAAATAGCATTTTTAACCCAGACTTAGATAAATGATGGGACTTCAAAGGAGTATCATTTTTAAACCAGTTGACTAAATGAGGTAAAACAAGCGTCAATAAGAAGCTTATAAAAAATCAATTTTAACAAAGCAATCGAAACAAGAATCCAAAGAAAATGAAAAATTAACAATCGCGTAGGATAATCAAATAAAATAAAAATCTGAAAAGGCGTTTAGTCAAAAATTTATAGAAAGGGTCCCCATTATTTGAAGTGAAAAATTCAAAAATGGGGGGGTTGTGTTTTACCACAACACGGCTCTACATGCAGATCGTTCTAAGCTCCACGGGCCTCATTCGACTCATCGCCCCAACTCAAAGATGATGAGTCCACACTTCGCAAAGCACACCATTGGCTCAACGCACTAGTCCACCATTCGGAGAGGCAACAGTTTAAGAAGCTCGAATGCCACCGAAACCATCGATCTTTCGAAAAGCTCACGCAGCAGTACATGATTCGAACTACGAACTACGATAGACAGCCTCGGCCCTCCGTCATTCTTTACAAGCTCCAGCGTTATTTCCATGCCAGAATTTCCCATCCCACAACGAGAACTCTCTGGCCTTCGAAATCTTTTTCATTGAATTCGCCTGTCGCCACAACTAGAAACCTTCCGTGGTACTCCTTCTCAGAATTATCCAAAGAACTTAATATAAAATGGCCTTTACCAACACAATTATAATAATTTACCAGAAGACTACATCAACGAGATTATTCTCATTAACTACAATCAATCAAAAATGGGATACAAACCCCACAGAGGAAGAGCATGCCAACTTGCTTAGGTTGGCGCTGCATCCCATTCCGCCAAGGTTATAAGTCTTGATGTCGCTGCGAAACCCAAATTTATTCACAATCGTGGATGACAGCGATGGAACTAGATTAAACACACTGCAATTTACAACAAGGACGCCAATTTCACTAATAGCAACGCCAGATTTCTCCAGCAGATCTTGAATACAGCCGAATATCACGATCTCTGCTTCTTGACGAGAATTTGAACAACACACGTCAAGTTAACCAACACGCATATCCTATCAAATTCAGACTCGACCTTCTTGACAAAGAGCTTGTGCCTTTAGAAAAAAATGCAGCTCTAATACCAAGATAAAATATCACACTGCAAACTCTAATCAAATTCTATATTATGAATAAAGGAAATTACACACATATTTATACAAGCAATAGTCTCAAGATAGGAATTCTATCTTGGACGTATAGTAATGTGGTTGAGAGATTCTCTCAACCACACACTAAACTAGGAGAAACTATATTTTAGCTACTTCCTATTATGTAGGAAAAAACTCCTCAAATGGAGAATTACAACGATAGACAAGTAGGAATTAATTATTTCTAACTGTACCCACCACTACCAGACGAGAAGCTGACTAAAGACGGCCAAATTCAAAATAGAATGGGTGCGTAGATTGAAAATATAAAAAATCCGTGGGAAAATTAAAATCTCGGATCAGCATGCCCATGGTGGATCATCGAGAATCAGACATAAGCCATGGATGATAAATGTGAATACCTACAGAGACATCAACTCATCTCTTCTTAATCGGAAATGGTTTGAAGAAAAAATTGTGTACCCGATTGACTGCCAACGCCTATGTTTTGGGGCAAAGCTTATTTTCCAGACTCATAAATGTTTGGGAAAGAAATGCTTATCCTAAAATAATGTATTTTCTTTAATTTTATAATGAATATTTCTTTCCCCAAACATTTATGAGTCTATAGACTCGAAAATCTATAGACTCAAAAGAAGCTTCGCCATATCCTAATCCTTCTCCCAAAACTATACTTACACTATATTAATTACTATAACTTGAAAAAATATTAGATGTCCATCTCCCAAAATTGTACGTACAGCGTATTAATGACTCTATAGCTTACTAAATATTGATGGTCCATAATTGGAAGAAACACAATCTTGACTTTATCATTCTCACCTCACAACCCACACTACGGGTAATTTTTCAAATGCTTCTAATTATTTATAACCAGTTTTTTCAGAAGTTATGTTAATGGATTTATTTCGGTGAGGAACTAGTTTTTTCAAAAGTAATTTTAATAGATTTACCTCAGTAGTGGAGTTGAATGATTGAGAATATTTTTACCTAAATTCAATTCCTGATTGACTTCATCATGCTCACCTCACAACCCAGTCAGTAATTTTAATCTCAAATGCTTTTGATTATTTTAACTAATTTTTTAAGCAACCTTTTCAAAAGTCATGTACATGTACATGAGTTTATTTAGAATAGCTAGGTGGGATGATTGGTGTCTTTCTATTCATATTCAATTCCAAATCAAGTAAAATGTTGAATTTTGATGTAATGAACCTTTTCAAAAGTCATGTACATGAGTTTATTTAGAATAGTTAAGTGGAATGATTGGTGTCTTTCTATTCATATTCAATTCCAAATCAAGTAAAATGTTGAATTTTGATCTAATGACGTTGAACTTCTGATATCATGGTTCACAATATATATATATTCTTTATATAAAATATAAAATTATATATTAAAAAAAATTGATATAATAAAGCATACTTTCCAAACGAAACGAAATACAATAAATTAATTTGCATATTTGTTTACTCCAAACTAGTTAAAGAGTGGGTAGTTTGTTGACTTCGATGATTCCAAACCCAATCAGCCTGGTTAGATGTTAATGGGTGTGTCAGTCCCGCCAGTGTTAACTTGAACGGATGTAACAACCATCATAATTATTCACTTAAATTATGTCAAAGAATTATGGCACAAATGGTGACAAATAAACGCGATGTAGATATCTATTATCCTATTCTACAAACCTTTTACTTTATTACATGGCCCTACCAATTGAAAAAAGTAAAAAATTTCTAAACTAACCCCACACGGTACAAAGCATTGATTTTAGTTACACATCACCCAAAAAAAAACTGCAAATTACGAGTGCACTTCAAATATAATTAATGTTGATTTTTTAAATCATGTGAATTGAATTAGATTGGAAACTTTGAAAAGAAATTGAAATTTAATAAAAACAAAAAACACAAAAAATTGATTTAGTTCTGCATTGTAAAATATTTTCAAAATATATTATCCAAATAAAATTACTCTACACAGTATCTAAATCTCATGAATGGTTTATGAGATATTTATGTTATTCTCGATTTTTGTAACACCCAGATTTATTGTCATTTAATTTTAAGACATTTTTAATTAGATATTTGTTTATTTTAAAAATTAGTGGGATTAACATGTATGTTAATTAAGCTAAGAATTAAAGTTATTTTTTTGAATAAAGAATTAATTGTCGAATATTTCAATAACTCTTTTGAATAAAGAATTAATTATGGAATATTTCAATAACTCTAATAGAATAGAGTTTTCCAAGATTCCAAAGTAGTTTATTAAGAAGTTGTTGGCAGTTACCTTTCCTCCTGGAATAAAAGGAAAATCTTAGAGGGGGAAAGGGGTTTTGTGCAAGTGATGATAAATAGCTAAGGGTTGAAAGGAGTGAGTACCTAGAGCTGGTAGGAAACTAGTGGAACTCTGCTACCTATTTTAGGAGATGAGACTAGACAGGAGTCCTGAGGTCCATATCCTTGAAAAACACTGCTTGAATTCCTACTTTGGTGAGGAGCACGGGGGGAGCTGAGGACATCATTGCCTCGCTCAAGGTTGGGCAGATGCCATTAGGCCTACTGTTGTAGCCGCTACAACACCCTCCAAAATTTAGTCCCATCTTAAAATTTCAGAGCCCCTGATCTCCTTGGTAAAGGTAAGTCTCATGTGCCCTCAGCCTTGAGCCTTGAGAAAGTCCCTTTTCATGCATTATCCCTACAAAGTTTGGTCCATGACTTGTTTTCTAAAAACTAGTCACAAAGTCGCAAAACTCATAAGATCAAACATTTTGCGACCATACGACAGCAAGGGCGCATCTTGGCCTAAAGCTTCATATTTGCGATTGTGCGACCTAGTGACCTCCATGTCGCGAGGTCGCAGGGTCGCAAGGTTGCATCCTAGCCTAAAGCTTCATATTTGTGACTATGCGACCTAGCGACCTAGTGACCTCAAAGTCACGGGGTCGCAGGGTCGCAATGTCGCATCCTGGCCTAAAGCTTCACATTTGCAACTGTGTGACCTAGCGACCTAGCGACCCCCAAGTCGCAGGGTCGCAGGGTTGCAAGGTCGTATCTCCCCTCAACTAGCCTTGATTTTCAACCTAGCGACCTGCATTAAATGATCGCACGTGCGACCCCTTTATAAATAAAATGGTCGCATAGGTTGCATTCGACCTGTGCGACGGAGAAAATAACAGCTCTGACAAGCTAGCTGGATCGCGTTTTTTCTAAGGAAGCTGCCTAATCCTCCTGCTATTTCCTTTTTTATTAATTGTTGCCTCACTTGCCCTTGCCCTTGCCTATTAATCCCCCTTTTTGTTTCATTCCTGCTTCTCACCAGCCCTTTGGTTAAATTTTTCACATCCCCTCAGGCTCACCTCTCTATGCCTCCCCCTCTGAACCTTACTCTGCCTCAGTTTGCCTCAAGCACCCTTCTTGGTAGCTTGGGGAGGCCTTTAAACTCATATTTGTCCATCACCCTTGGAGTTTTGGCCCTCTTTTACAATCCATTCCCCGTGGGTTGCAATCATCACTTTTCTGTTCAAACAAAACCTTAGCACAACTATGCGACTTAGCGACCTAGCGACCTTGTGACCTCACGACCTAGTCACTAAGTCACGAAGTCGCCAGGTCGCTAATCACCAATTAACGGCTCAATCTGTGACTTTGCAACCCAACGATTTTGTGACCTAGTCACAAGGTCGCAACTTCCAGAGAATTCATGCCAGCACGACCTGGCGACCTTGCGACCTAGTCGCAAGTCTCGCCATTTATTCAGATAATAGTTGGCAGGGGTCGCAACGACCTAACCTGAGTAGTCAGTTCATTTGGAAGTTTCATCGGTCTTAATGTATTTGTGATTATGTTGTCTGTCTTATCGTGGAATTGTTTTATGGACATGCCAAGGAATATTGAAGTCAAGCTCGAGTGTGTCTCCATCTCTTTAGCCTCAAGCGATATGGGGCCTCCAGCAGTTCGAAAAAGAAACAAGAGTCCAAACGTAGAGATCTCAGAAGAAGGCACACCTCCTTCCCCACCCCTATCTATGGGGACACCGCCCGTGTGTTCAGGAAAGGAGCCAAGATGACTTGGTACTAGGTATATCAAGAGTTCACAAAGCTTGAGTTCCTAGAAAACCTCACAGACTGGAAAGTGTACCTTCAGGTCAAGAGGTACAAACTTCACTATGCAGGCACTCATCCACCCATATTTCCATGTGTAGAGGTTATTGAATGGATCTTCCAAAAGGTTGACTCCAGGATTTGGGTCATTTTCGATCACTCGGGGAAGATGTTTTCTAACCTGATAGGGTAAGATGCAGAAGTATACTATGTACTCCCCACCAGAGAACAATCTTTCAATGTCGATTGGGCAGCCAATCATGAAGTACCGATACGAGAGACCTTGAAGGGATGGTGTGAGGACCCCAAGAAGTTTAAGGTTAAAAAGGATCAGGAATATAAAGCAAAGGGCCTCAGGAAAGTCTACAAGCTTCTGGCAGCAATGATGTGTAGGATGTACAGCCGACCAGATGCCACTACTTTCAACAGGACTTGGGTCCCCCTCATGTACGTTATCACTACATATGTCACCCGGTTCAACTATGCCGACCTAATAGTAGCAGCCCTCAGGTCAAACATATCAGCAACACAGGCGCCCGAAGAAGGGTGTGCATCTAAATTTTACATTGCTTGCTACCTTTTGGATGCAGTATACGCAAGATGTCAGTCTCAAGGATGGCCACATAACTAGGATGTGAAGCATGACGGACCAATTCACAAAGACTTAAGTGTGTTCTGGGCTTCCAAATACAAACAAGATATAGAATCGATCTCACAGAATTTCATCCCTGCGCTCTATAGAAAGTTGTTTGGAAAATATGCCTCGTGCATGTCTAGACGAGCCATGGAAACAATAACCCAAGTGGCCAACTGGCTCCCCATTGCAAAAATTACTTTTATTAGGGTCTTCAGGTCGTTCAAAGCACCTCACGCACTGCCCCCATTGGTCACTGATAAAATACTCTTACAAGAAGTGTGCTACCAGATGACGAGTGGGTTTTCTAAGGTCCTCAGCAAGGGAAAGATGAAACAATGGCCTCTCCCGCTCACTATCGGTGCATAAACGGTTAAATATTTCAAAGAAGTAGAATCAGAGGTAGAGGAAACCAAAGGTTTTCATTTCGTGACCTTCGCCCACAGATCATCCCTGCGCATTGCAAACAAGCCAAATTCAATTGGAAATACCAACACACGGAATTCCCTGTCAAAGAGAAAGTTAGGAACTGGTACAATAAAGACAGGGAAGCCTCACCAAAAGAATTAGCTGATCAAGGGGGGCAAGATGATAAAACTATGGAAGAAAGGGCTGATGTGCTAAAATGAAGCAACCCGATAGGAGGAGCCTCATCTTCCAAAGCCAAGAAGCTAAGGAATGATACGGGCAATAGTCTTTCTAAAGAGCAACACAAAAAGAGAGACAAAGAGGATAAGGCAAGGCAAGAAGCTGAGAAGAAGGAAAAGGAAGAGGAACTCAAAAGAACCCAAGATGCCCTTGCATAACAACAAGAAGAAGACAAGCAAAAGAAGCAAGCTGAGGAGCAACAGAAAAAACAACAAAAGGAGGAACGAAAGAGAAAGAAGGCAGAAGAAGCCTATAGGAAGGCAGAGGAAGAGGAACGTAAGACTCAAGGAAGAAGAAGAACAGAAAAAAGAGGTTGAATGTAGGTTAAAGGAAGAACAAGATAAAGAAGAGGCCGAGAAGAGAAGAAAGGAGGAAGAAAACCAGAAATCACAGGAAGACTCTTCCAAGGAAGCAGAGGGAAGCAAGACACCTCCCCCAAAGACTAGGGAGAAAACAGAGCTACCTCACATTGAGGTACCTCAAACAACCCCCATGACGAGTGTGCACTTCCCTCTCTCAAACCTTGGCAAATAGGAGGAATAGGAAGATGATATTTTAGACCTCATGAGGTTGACATATGACCAGTTCATGCACAAGATCAGACAAGAGAAAATAAAATGCCTTGCATAGAATCTGGTTGAGCCCCTCACAATTACCACGAAAAAGGATATAGTCCTAGATACCAGGACTAATCCGATCATGATTACATCAGCAGGGACCGCCTTTGCAATAGCCACAGAGGAAAATGTCAGCAAAATGAGCAAAGAGATTCTATCTCTACAAAACAAGCTCTCGGCTTTCAAGCAGAAGGCAGCTCAGTCTGAATAAGAAAAGAAGGCGTTGGAAGCAGAAATCCAAAGGCTTCATTTCACAACCGCCCAGGCCAAAGAATTACCAATCACTATTCAAAGGGAATTGGTTACTTTGGAGGCGACCATGAAGCAAGTATATGAAGAAATGTTCATGATAAAGCAGACAGTCGCACCACTGCTAAGAGAACAAGCAGAGACTAAAAGGAAAACTGCACAACTGAAGGAGGCCTCCACCGCCCTGGACAACATGCTGGAATGGTCAGATAGATATCTGCAGGCTCCTGACAGCCTGACGAGGAAGGATTGAATCTATACTCAGAATGACAAAGTCCAGATACGAATGAAGATACAATCCAAGGATAAGTTGGTAAAGGATGTGGAATTAAAGGTGATGTGCTCTTATGAACACCTGATCAGTGGCATCAATTCAATGGCTAAAGTACATCATATCCCTTCCTTGGGAGCATTGTATATCTAGAAAACAAGGGCAGAGGTGACCCAAGACATTCAAGCATTCTTGCAACCCATTAGGCAAGTAGCTGCTTCCCAAGACCTCCCGGCCTCACAGGAAAACATTGTTCGGTTCATCATCACACCAGTCTGGATCTACAACAAACTAGCCTCCCTATCCAATCAAATCTCAGTAAAGAGGCGCAATTTGGTCCCAAACACTCTTGAATGTTTTCACAAGTTAGGAGAAGATACCCCCCAGGTCACTCCAGTAGCTGCAGAGTATCAGGCTTGGTAGAAGTACCTCAAGGAACAACAGAAGGTATACGTCGAGCCTCTCCATCACACAACTGCTCTCTTGAGAAAGGAAATGGTATAGGTCGCAGGTCACAACAAGTATCAGATTGTAGGTCGCAACAGGGAACAATTCGCAGGTTGCAGTCAGGGCCAAGTCGCAAGTCGCAAATGCCACCTAGGTTGCAGACCATGCCAAGATTCAGGAATTTGAAAGGTCAGGGCCACCCAAGGGTCAATTTTGTTCTATAAGTACTCCCCCTAGGGACATTGTAAGGCACCTTTTTTTGGGACTCCAAAAGGAGAAGACATAATTGTATCACATTGAATGGATTTTTCCGAGAATGAATACAAATGAATGTTTTGATTTCACTATTGGATTGTATGAGGACTTATGTGTGCTAGCATTATGAATATTATGTCTCATGTATTTTCTATCTTTTATAACCGACTAGTCTACGTTTTATGTTCATATGTCATTTGTACATTTAATATTACTAGATGTGTTAATGGTATGTGAATATTTCATTAAGAGATGTTTAATGACTTTGTTATTAATGTCGCTCCATAGTTTGGAAAACGCTTAAGGAATTGAAGGGTGTTTCGACCATAGAGAATTGTTTCTTTTGTGGTCAAGCAGCTTTTATGAGCATGACCCTAATGATGTGTTGCTAACAACATTTCCTTTGGCTGCATGCTTCAAAACTCACTTTGCTATTTATAATGTTTCATTTACAGTGGAACTCATCAACCATTTGTTTCGTATCATTCGAGTAACCATGTATCCTCACATCTACAGGGCGCATCTTCCATCCAAGAAAATGCACATTCAGCGGTAGCCAAACCCATACCCCGAACGGGATCCCTATCACAAATGGTCTAGAGTCTAGTTGGGACATTTTACCGGGGATATCCCCTACTATTGGCTGGGCATTTTTTCCCGCCAACAGATTTGGTGCTAGAAGGAGGGCCTAAATGGTAGGCTCCCACCACGCAAGTAATATCTCGTTACCTCGTAGGGGGAGATCATGTATGAAAATACTAGTCCTCCACCCCTTGAAAATTACCCAAAGGAGGACCCACCCTATTATGAGGTCACCTCATACCAGCTAAGGGCCTTGCACCCGCTCACCCGTGATCTCATTAGAGGTCTGAAAAACCTCCCAGCCACCAGTTCCCTTGCCAATCTGCGGACTCCCGGAACGCATCAAACTCGCAAGGTGTCCTGGTCAATTCTATGTCTCAGCTGATAGGCCTTATGCTCCAAGATTATGCAAATGTAGTTGAGTGAAATTTCTCCGAACCTCTGGACAGCCACTGAGACATCGAAGGGGATGGCCCTGAAATTACCGAACCCCAACCTGATGCTGGCCCACAACCTGACCAACCTTTGGGTGATAACACTCAAGAAAACAACCCGCCTGGAGGAGGAACCGGAAGGGGCCAGGGAAACATAGGTCGGGGGATAGGGGCTATGAACAAGTTTGAAATACAGCCCACACTCACCACCACCACAACCGAAACCAAAACAGATTGCCCTTCCTTTATAACTGGAGAAATCTTAGGAATATGGGAAACCTCGAAGGAAATCAGGACATGCACTCCCAACATGAGGGTGAACCCTCCGAATGTGGCATTAACATCGAATCCGAGAATGAAATGGGGCACATCTACATCCTGCCCCACCATTGGGGTCGACGGGTGCAACCTTTGGCTTGGATGGCACAATCTCCTCTAGGCCTAGACAAAAAGGGTACGTTGGCCGAAGATCACATCAGTAATTTCTACTTTGCCTTACAACTTATGAGAGTGTAGTCTGACGATGTAGCATGTCGTCTCTTTCCCCACACCTTAGAAAATAAGGCTCCTGCATAGTACCATTCCTTGCCTATTGCTTAAATTTCCTCTTGGGAGAAATTTCATCGTACCTTCCTCCAAAAATTTTCGGAAGACAAGACTCCTTCTATGCT
Organism: Pinus albicaulis; assembly: GCA_034641835.2. Taxonomy (NCBI): domain Eukaryota; kingdom Viridiplantae; phylum Streptophyta; class Pinopsida; order Pinales; family Pinaceae; genus Pinus; species Pinus albicaulis. The sequence continues at coordinate 594,779,841 of CM076579.1, forward strand.
CCTTACATAGTTGAGTACTTTGAAATGCCAGAAGAATGAGAAATTTAAAGACTTAAACCAACGCTTCGCCACCATATTGAATAAATTCCCTCCAAACATGGCCCTGGATGATTCCATCACCATTGATTATTAGACAAGGGCTCTCCCTCAGGATATCGATGTGTTCGTGAAATGTGAAGCTAGAGCTACCCTGGCAACAAATTACACCACCGCCCTTGCTGTCGAAAATGTCATGTTGCCCATAAGAGCCATTGATCATGATGGCCGAGATGACCCAAAATTGGCCACAAAAAGAGCGCAACCCTCAACTAAGTCTGGAGACAAGGATAAAGACCCCTTAGACTTCGAGACCATCGCGAAATCTCTCAATTTGTTAAAAAATGAAGTCTCCGATCTAAAGAGGAAAAATAATGACTCCACCTCAGGCACCAAAACGCAGAAACCTTTCTTTAGGAAGAAAAACCTCACGGCCATTCGCCCTTCACCGAACCCAAATACTAGCCTCAATGTAGAAGAAATTGGTAAGGATAATTTCTGGTATTTCCATCAAGCCTCCCACTCAGAGAAAACTTGCCCTTAGTGGATCAACAACATGACTGTCATGGTAAATGAACTCCTAGAAGAGAAAACCATAGGAGATTTAGAAGAGGAGGCTAGTTCAGATAGCGAAGAAGCTTCTCCCCTCGGATGAGTATATGTGATCCACTGTCCTCACCTTCAAGGTGGTCCGTGGAGAAGGACCCTCTCCTATGACAGAAATAAACCTGGCCGACGATCCTCAATCCAAACACCCCCAGAGTTATGGTCTAAGGAGCAAAGGCTTAGTCCCCGACCACTCCTTCGAAGAAAAGAGAAAAAATTTCCTAAGAAATATTCTTCCACCAAATAAGGAAAACCAAACCACAACTCCTGAAAAATATAGCCCCACCTCTACCCAAGTCAACCCAAAGGCTAGATTATCTTCAGGTTCACCAAATACCTCTTCTAAACCTCTCCCACACCCAGAATCTGGATATAACGTCATCGAAGATATGAAGAAAATGTGAGCCAACATTTCCCTCTACGAGCTCGCCTGGATCACTAACCAGCGAGATCTTATTCTTAAAGCTTTTTCCAACCCGCCAGCATCCAAACCCGTGAGCTCCACATCCTCCCAATCTGATGCAAGTCCCAAGTCCATCGTGAATGTTGTCAATGCAAACTCCCGAGGGTCCACACCCCCTTTCCTCCTATCTTTCAAGATCTTCAACTTCAATGTTCATAACTGCCTCGTCGATTATGGTGCATCCAAAAATGTTATGACATTGTCTGTATGCAAGAAATTAAACATTCGTCCTGAAAAAACTGACACCAAGATCATTTAGCTTGGTAGATCCCAAGTCCCCACCGTGGGTGAATTCAATAATGTCCTCATTCGCCTATCTTCAGACTCCAGGGTGCATCAATGCATCGATATAGTGATCATGGATATCCCCGAAGCCTATGGTTTTCTCTTGAGCCAAGACTGGTCAAGAAATTTGCAGGGATACTTTGTCACCGAATGGTCCCTCCTGTGGCTCCCATACAAGGGTAGGAACAATCAAATCCGAGTCGAAAGAAAACCTTACATGAAACATACAATGACTGACCTGAAGGAAACCAATGAACCTGTTAGCTTCGCACAAGAAGAGCTGGGCATGTGCTTCCTAGAGACCGCGTTCGACTGCTATCAAACCCCTCAATCTTGGGTCGCCTAAGACGTCTGGTCAGATCTGCTACTGGCTACTGTTGTCCACCCTATCACACTAGAAGGGCTTCTAGATGTCGCCACCTCGATTACACCTCCTATGCACTCCTGCGATCTTAAAAAATCAGAATATGAATTTAGACCCTGTACTACGACAATTCCAAGACCCATGACGGTGCTGGCACGGGCTATAGTTTGTTATACCCCCAGAAGAATAAGTTCCTAATTTCTTACCGGCTGAAGTTCCAGTGTACGAATAATACAACCGATTATGAAGCACCGATCCTTGGGCTCAAGAAAGAAATCAATCTCAAATTTAGTTGTTTGAAGGTAATTGAAGACTCTGGTATCATCACCCGGCAGGTACGTAATACCATTCACTGCCTATCTCCACATTTGAAATATTACCAGCAAGAAGTATGGCATTTAATTTCTGCCTTTGATTCTTTTGGTATTGTTGTGTAGGTAAATCCTCTCTACAAACAGAGGCGATCCCTCTAGCCCTAGAGTGGGTCTAGCAACAAGGGAACAAGCTAGTGTGTAGGTTCTTAGTTAACGAATGAAATAGGTTGGGATAGATTGTCCTACCTGTAGTCCAACACGATTGTTGTAGCTTTAGCAGTGGCGGCCTCTTGATCTCCTTCCTGACAGGTCATGGTCCTTCGGAAATGGTACTCAGATTCCTACACAAAGATCAAAGGACAAAAGCAGCGTACAAGACACTAATTGCATTCATAACTAGCTAATTAGTCAAGGAAGATTAAAATTTTTGCGTAAAATAGACCATATCAACACAAGATGGGAACCATACATTAGTCATGTATATATAAATAGAAAGAAAGAGATTACAACCGGAGCCTTAACGTCGTAGCCTCCTTCAGTGGGTTCAGTCGAAGCGTGTCTCGAAGGTTCGTCGGGGAATTGGGATGAGGCGAGGACACAAGCCTAAGCTCTCTCTCGACAAAGGTCTCTTTCTCTGCTCTATCTCACCAACAAAATGTTCAGCTATTCAGATTTTCAGCTCCTGTATCAATGGGAGATAGCTTTATTTATAGAGGGAGATGAGGAGGTTGAGATCCCTACAATGATGGAAGGGAGGCCTTATCCTTTGGGAGGTTTCCCCAAAAGGTGGAAACAAGAGGCCAAAGGAGGGTGTTTGTGGTTATTCAGTCGAACCACCCAAGCTGACTCGCCCACGAAGTTGTTAGCATGGAAACTTCACCTCTATATTTAAAAATAAGTCCAAAAATAGCTTGGCGCGGGTAGATCACTAGGACAGAGCACCAATGGGCATGGGGCTCAGTGTTAATTTTCCTCATTGGCACAAGGGAAAAATGGCCTACCAGTGCCAACCCAAAAACATGTGTTTCTGATGGTCTGCTCAAGGAATTGTCAACAGAAAGAATGTGGTCCTCATGGCCAGGGATGCAATGATGGTCTTTGCAAGGCATGAAACTTTACATAAGTCACAAAAAAGGTCCTCCAATGTGTGGGGCGAGGATTGCAGGGACGGTGACAAAATTTTTTGTAACAGATGCCCTCTAAAGCATGAGGTCCGAGAGAGAGGGAGGGGTGAAATGCTTTACGAGAATGTGTTTGAACCAAACATCATTATCGGAAGACCTGCAAGTAAAAATACAATTGATATCTTTGATACATGAACATGTGGCATGGGTGTAGCCATCCATAATAGAGTACATAAAATCTGAGATTCAAGGTATGGACGCAGCCATCCAGCAATAAGGATCAACAAATAGACTCAAGTATGGTCGCAACCATCCAATCAAAAGAGTCATGCAATAAGTCATGATAAACCACAATATCTCGCAGCCTGGATCTTATCAGACAAAACCCAGGGCCTTGCGCTCCATCTCGACCCAAACAAGTACAAATTCAAGCATGCAAATATGTGAGCTGAAGTCAAACATGCAAGAAAGTCACCTGATTAACAACCAATGATGAAAGTTGTTAACAGGCACGAGAGATGCCACCAATAATTATGATGGATCTCAAGGTACAACAGGTACAATCCACAAAATGTGAACATTGATCTGGCATTGAACATCCGCAGAATCACTCAATCGAAGGCCAATGATGTGGACCTGTCATCGAAATGCGAAGAAATTTCCATTGAGGCATGCAAGCTCGAAGGTACTAGAAGGGAATCTCTAGGTCAACTTCATGGATAATGAGCTAAAGTCGACAAGAAGTGACTCGGTCAAAGGAGGGCCATAATGTTTCGCACATCATCGACACAAGACAGAGGAAGATGATGATAGTGAATCAAGACCAAACAGAGGATCAGAGGGAGGTTGAAAACTACAATTAGAAACTTCTCTTGAACATATCGGCGACATGAATCTGGATTTGGCAGTATTTGAAATCAAGGGATCTGAGGTCATGATGACATGGAAAATAGAAAATGAGAGGTCAAAAGAGATTACCCAAACCCATGGAGGCAAAAATGATGAAATGAGATGTCCCCAACCTGGCACGAATGCAAATGAGTGTCATGTTCAAGAGCGACATACTGCCGACATGACAGAGAACTAGTTCCATTTTCCCCCACCATTTCTAGCGAGTACCCCAATTATTTTTGAAAAACAAGCTTGAAGGGGATAGCATATGCTTGTCATGTAAGTTTTTTCTTCGGACAAATCCATCCTAGTACATTTTATGAGCCCTAGGAAGGAGGAACTTAGTTAACGTCATGGTGACTATTTCCGATGTCATCAAGGTTTAACGAGTCTGACAAAGGAAGAACTCGGCATATTTTCATGTTTAGAGATTTTGAAAAGAAGCAGAAAAGAAAACTCCAACAGGTCCCTTTTTGTAAATAGTCCCTTAGATACAAAAAGGTAAAAAACAATATCCAAGAGAACCTCTTAGTCGCGATAGGCTAAGGTAGTTCTTTTTCGTAAATAATCCATCCCAACCCGAAAAAGGGGTAAATGTATACTGGGTAGATATCGTTTCGCAGCCATTTAACGAGTTCAAAACAACAAGAGTCTCGGAAATATTTTCAATTTTAGAGAGTCAAAAAAGAGCTAAAACATGACTCCATCATTGACTTTTTTGTGTTTTTACCGAGTCCGAAAAAGTATAAAATACATCTCAGTACTTCATCATCGTTATGTTAAAAACCTGTCGCTGCATAAGAGACAAAGTTAAAACCCATTTCTTGAAATCACATAGTGAAATAATCGAAAAATATGTCTTAAAACATAATTAGCGTTTTGAAAAGTTATAAAATGCAAAAAATGGTAAAAAATAATTACTTTTCATTTTTACCTCTTGTGGAGCAATAGTTACCCTTTTTACACTGTGATTTTGAAGCGGTGATAGCGGGCGATCCGAAAGACCAATATCGAATTCATCAGTTCCAGGTAAGAGCTAATGTCCTTCCCTACATTTTGACTCCTTTTTTATTACCTACAACCCAATTTTATGTTTCTATGGTGGGATTTGGAAAAATTTAGGGCGCGACGGTTGGCATAGGTATGAGGCACAGACTCGCGCCAACCGACCAAAATTTTGAACTGGGGTGTCCCCATTGGCACAACTGTTTCTAAAACAGTCACGCTAATCATAGCGCGCAATTTTAGCTTGTAAATGTAGACAATCACACCCATTTTAACCAAGAAAGAGCTTTCAATTCAGTTAATAACAGTCATATGAATGTTTTTGTAGATATAAAGCGGAAAAATGGTGATTGAATGGAAAGAATGAGAACACAGTGAAGAAGATGAACTTGCCATGGAAAAAAAAATATGCATGGAAGCTCTTAGAGATTGTGGGCTCAAGAAATTCTTCATGACACCATGCCTCAGATCTTAACCAGAGTTGTTGCAATACTTGATTAGCATCTGGGATGTTGATCAGGAAAAGTTAATTATTCATGATCAAGAACTCAAGATGGAAGTTTCAGACGTCTATTTCATAACTGGACTATCGCAGAGGGGTACAGTTCGAATCCTAACCGGAACTCGGCCCTCAATGGAGAACATGAGTATGGTGATTGACAAGATGTGTCCAGGGGCAAGGAAAGGATCGAGAAGGAGAAAAGTGGATATCCATACTATTCTGGACTTGGCACTAAAGGTAGTGTTGCACACCATCACACGAGCTGTAGGATCACAGGTACCGCATGAGGCCACAAAGACACAGCTACTTCTTGTTGTATATTGCATGACACCGACGCTCTACAACTAGGCATAGGTAGTGACAATCAACATGAAACATCAACTGAAAAAGTGCAAGAAAACCAAGCTGAAGCAGTTCGGTTATAGGTCCATTCTAGTATCGTTCATCTTGAAACAACTACCAATCTTTCAGCGATAGGAGGTGATAGTTCCGACACCACTAGCACAGGAGCCACGGATGGCCTGTTGGGTAGCTTTGATGCCAAGGTCAAGGGGCGGTCAACAAATTTCCTGGAGACTAGAGTTTTTCAAGTGGCTCCGCCGACAGCTAATCGTCGTGGAGGATTGGCCCGACTCTAACAAATATTTCACTGGTGATGCAGACCTCCCACTCCCAGAAGGAGAGGATTGGGATGAAGTACTTGGTAAGACTCATTTTTTATTTTTATGAGTATTATGAATTTTTTGTTATGCATGTTCTAACATTAAATCTGTGTAATTTCAAACGTTGGCCCAGAGAAACCTGCAGGTATGTCTCCAATAGCGAGGTGGATCCCTCGCGACTTTGATATTGCCACTCATGGTGAGGGAGGCAAGGAGGAGGAAATCATACACAACTTGGAGGGAATCTCCCGTGGGATCCTGGACTGTGCGCGGTTCGATGATGTTCCTCGTGCATACCAGAGACACACTACAGGGGTGTCAAACAAAGTTCACCGCTTGCCGAGGCGGCTTGTACAGGCAATGACATGCTATCATGAGTGTCATGTCGAGTAGACACCTAGGTTTTATTTCCGCATATTTTGAGAGACATGATGTCTCAAGATGTGACTGAAACACACATATTTTTTGAACTTTATGATGCACACTGATGCAAAAGTTCAATATATATATATATATATATTCCTATATGGATATTTTCATGTGATGATGAATTTTACAAATTACGCAAATGTCTATCTAATACAATGTTAGCCACTATATCAGTTAATGCATTCATTCGCCTAGGAATATGTTGATATGTAATGTAATCAAAATGTCTTTCCAACAAATGAACACGTAAATAAAACCTTAATATGTGAGGGTTTCTAACTAAATAATTTCCATTAAGTTGAAGAACGATAAGTTGTGAGTCTAGATTTACAACCAATGCATGAATGCCGAGGGTAATCACCTCGGTTAATAGTTGAATAACAACACAATACTCAGCGACATTGTTTGTAGTTCATGTTAGATAGATACCTTGAAGATCTATCAAATCACCAGCGAGATCATAAATCACCCATGCTACCGAAGATAGGTTCTAGGTACTATGAGAAGCACCATTCGTGAAACAGACATAAGGGGTAATAGACATCTGCACAATAAGTAACAACCCAATAAGAAGGAAAAAGCTGGCAAAGCACACCAATCCAAAAATGTACAAAAATGAAAAGAACACCTATGTACATAAAACATGCACGAACGACTCATGCATAATATTTTTTAAGATACAACCCATTTCTGGGTTGATCTAGAGGATGACTCTCATAATCAATAATCTCATAGGCCCCATTTCACAAAACACATTTAACAATGTAGGGCACATGCCACATGGGTTGAAATTTTCCTGCCCCCAGCTTATCATGAGCTTGGCCATACAGGAGGACAAGGTCTCCTTCTACGAAGGAGCGAGGGGAAACCGACTGGTAAAAATGAGCTTTGACCTACTTCTTATGTGCTTCAATGACCAAAGCAGTAAAGCGGTGAGTTTCATCCAACCTTTCTAAGTAGAGAAGACGCTCTTCTTCTGGTAAAGTATTCGGTAGCAATTCAACAGCTAACTTGAGCGAAGGTATCTCACACTCAATCGGAAGGGTAGTTTCCAAACCGTAAACAAGCTAAAATGGAGTGAATCCGGTTGCATCCTTAACATAGGTTCGGTACGCCCAAAGAGCCAAAAATAACATGAGATGCCAATTTTATTTGTGCATCCCAATCGTGCTTTGAAGCATTGTGACAAGAACTTTATTCACGGCTTCAATCTGGCCATTGGCCTGAGGATAGTACGGCATTGAGCTATCATGACGCAGACCCAACTTTGAAGTCAACTCCACTGCCATATAATGCCGAAAATGAGAACCATTATCGATAACGATGGCTTTAGGGACACCAAACCTAGAAATGATGTGATTGAATATGAACTGAGTTGTTGTCTTACCGTTAGCCGTAAGTGTAGGCATTTCTTTTGCCCATTTGGTGAAGTATTCAATGGCTACAATGATATAAGCATGCCCCTCGGCCAAATGAGGGTTACACGTCATAAAATCAATGCCCACTTCGCAAAGGGACCAATGGTAATGACAAGGTGGATATGGGAAGGTGGCGCGTGTATCTTGCGCTGATAAATCTGGCTGTCATGGAATTTACGAATAGTGACAATGTAGTCCTTGAAGATGGTGAGCCATAAATATCCAGAACATATAATTTTCTATGCAGTAGCATAACCAGATATGTGACCACCATAGGTGCCACTGTGACAGTCATTCAATGTTGTCTCAACCTCCTCGAGAGTCAAACACTGGTGGAGAATGGAATCAACTCTGATGCAGTAGGGTGTATCTCTAACTATACGATAGGGTTGCGATTGATGGTGGATGCGTTGGCGAGAATATTTCATCAACTCGGATCTAAAGGTAGAAGTATGAATATATCTGATGATATCACCGTACCAAGGATCGAGGGTGCTGATAAAAAAAAGAGTATCCTCTGGAATGCGTTCCTCGGAACCAAATAGAGCAGAGTCGGAAGGGAGAGAGCAGATTAGATCGGCAAAGAATAATGATTTCTTCGACTCGGCAATAGTAAATTCCAAATCAAACTCTTGGAGGATGACAATCCACTTCGATTACTTGCCCCTCAGTAATTTTTGAGACAATATGTAGGTCATAGGGTTGCAGTCAGAAATCATAGTCATTGTACGCAACCGAATGTAGTGACAAAAATGTTGAACAACTTGAACAGTGGCCAACCTCAACATCTCGACATGTGCATATTGCGTTTCAGTATTGAGAAGGTTACAAGATAGATAATAAATGACATGTTCATCACTAGCATCATCATCTTGTACCAAAACCATGGAAATCGTGTTGAAAGTAGTGGCCAAATAGAGGGAATAATCGCGATGATAATTCGGAGGATGCAACGGAGGAGCACTAACGAGCAATGTCTTCAATTCATCGAAATACTTTTGGGTGATCTCATCCCAAAGGAACGGGATGCCCTGCTTTAGTAATTGTGTGAATCGGTTAGCCACTTCGGCATAGTTAGTATAAAATGATGAAGGAAGTTAGCCTTCCCCTGCAGACTCTCCAGCTGACATAATGAGGATGGATAGGGGAGATTAATGATAGCCTCAACTTTAAGCGGATCAAGGTGAATCTCGTCTTTGGAAACGATAAACACTAAGAGTCTACCGGAGTCAACGCAGAAGACACACTTATGCAAATTTAGCCAGATGTTATAGCATCATCAGCGAAGAAAAATCTGACAGAGATGGTTAGGATGGTCCGTACGTTTAGCTGAATGAGTCAGAAGGTCATCCAGATAAGGCTGAATGATGTGTTTAACATCGTGGAAAGCATAGGACATCGCCTGCTGAAATGTAGCCCCAGCATTTTTCAAACCGAAAGGGTGCTTTTTATACGTGAAAGTACCCCAAGGACAGATGAAGGCAGTTTTATGTTGATCGCCCGAGAGAATGTTAATCTGGTTGTAGCCAGAAAATCCATCCATAAGGGAAAAAATCTCACTCCCCGCACAGTCATCAATGATTTGATCAATAAAGGGAGTAGGATAATTATCCTTAGGGCAGGCTCAGTTAATGTCACGATAATCAACACGGACCCTAATGGTACCCTGTTTCTTATCTATAGGGAAAATATTGGAAACCCATTCTGTCAAAGGAATCGGATAAATAAAACCAACTTTAAGAAGTTTTTCAACTTCACCCTTAATAGCGACAGCCTTTCTAGGGTGCATAGGACAAAGACGCTGGCGAACAGGCTTCGAACCAGGATATGTAGGAATCTCATGCACCACTATACTGGGATCGATGTTGGGCATATCTTCGTAAGACCATGAAAATACATCGCAAAACTCGTGAAAAAGGCTAGTATAAACCTAAACTTCATCTGAAGAGCAGGTGACCCTAAGATGGATGTAATTCTCAACAATTCCTAGTTTAACGAAAATTTCGATAGGCATCATTTGTGTGATATTAATCAAGTTACCCTCCGTAAAAAATTCGTGTGTTATAATAGGCATTTGAAGTAGAGGAGAAGAAACCTAAGAAGCGAACCTCTCAAGACATGTAGACATGGCCCCAAGGCTAGGCATAAACGAGGAATGATGATGGCTATCGTCCCAAGGAGGCCCCTCGAGAGACATAGTTTCCACGACGGCTTCATCGGAGGGAAATATTTCTTTCAAGGGATTGGGTGAACCCGAATCTTCGAGCCAATGGGATTGAGAATAAGTGTCAAGGGACATTCTCAAAGGAGCATGATCAGGGTATGGAGGCTCCAAAGTTGAAATAAGTTCATAATAGTCAATCTCAATCGGACTTAACGACATCGAAACTCCAAAGGAATCAATCTGCTCAGGCGAAGGGATGATTTAGGGATCCTCAGACCGAGAGATTATATTAATCTGAATTGGGTGGAGGAAGAGGAAAAATACCCATGAGGGCAGGTTATTTGAAAATACCTGGCCTTACGCTCTCGTAAGGCGTAGGAATTTAATCCATGTACGGAACGTTGTTCTCAAAAGAAGAAGTGAAGAACAACAACTGATCAACAGTAATGATCTTTCCTTTGTGCAGAAATTTCAAAACATGAAAGAGTGTATATGGAATGCATAGCATGGCGTGAGTCCAATTGCGACTGAGGAGAAGATTTTAATTGATATTGGCGTCAACTATTTCAACCTCAACATTGACCGTCTTCCCTTCTAGAGTAATCAGTAAACTAGCGAGAACACCAAGAGGTTTAGATTCCCTTCCATGAAACACTTCTAGAGAATTTGGAGATTAATTCAAAGCTAGAGAACCAATGGATTTCCAGTAGGGAGATGACATGACACACGTAGACGCACCCTCGTCCACGACCACTCGATGGATATTTAGTCCATTAATGCCAACTTAGATGATGAGCGCAAGCTGGTGAGGGAGACGTGGGATGAAATTCTCCAGGTTGATAAGGAGCCAACTTGGATGATAAGGCTTGAATCAGCAAGATCAACCCCACCAATCGTAGGTATCAAATCCTTCTGTTGAGACATACAACTCTGAAGAAATTCTAATGTAGACATTTCAGATGGCGCCTGAGCCAAATCCTCAACAATACTGTAATGTTGAGCAGCACGGGTGTTAGGATTATAAGAAGACTTATGGAGTACACCTTTGGAAGGTGGTCGTACAACAAGCTTAGTACTGGGCCTTTCAATCTAAAGAAGGCTAGAAGCAGGTGGAGGAGGAGGACCATCAACGATCTCTTTCCCCGCTGCCTGAAGCGGTTCGGTATAATCTTTCAACTGGGTAGCGATAGAAATGGATGCATTACTGTTCATCATGAAAACCTGAGAACCAGATGGGGCAGAGGACTAAGGTTGCTCTACCATATGAGTCTGTTGAGATGGAAAAGGTTCTTTGAGAATGGTCAGAGTTCCTTGGGTGCCTTTGAGAAATCTACTTACTTCGGCCTGTCGAGGAGAGTCCTTGGTGTAGTGCTCTTCATCACAAATCAAGATAGGGTACTTTGGTTTTCACTGTGAACCATCATCAGCACGATATTTCTGAGAATCATGTTTCGGGGTATCAGCTTTTGCCTTACCTTTACCCTTCTTTTTTCCCTTGGAAGCTTTATCAGTGGGATTGGCCTGAACGACATTGACTTCCATGGTTTTACCAGAATTTGAGGTTGGATGAGAAGCAGTATAATTAGAAGGAGTATATTTTTGCTTCCCAGGGTTCGAAGGAGAATACTTTCAAGAAGTCTGAGATACGAAACTGATAATTGCGTCGACGGATGGCATCGTTGGTGCTTTGGAAATTCCAGGTCGAGGAGCATGAGACAAGATATCATAGAAAGTGCCAGATTGGGAGTACACAAGATCAAGGTACTGGGCACAAGCAATGGCCTATTATTCGGTTACACATTCCCCCATAGCTATGTATTTAGCAATTTGATTGAAAAACGAGGTAGTGAACCAATCAGTTAGAAGCTGATCAGGAATATCAAACTTCATCAAGCAACAACGACACCTCCATTCATGAATATGATATGAGATATGAGTAGCTCGATATTGTTTCAAGGATGTGAGGAGGTGTGTCCCGCTCTCATACCAAACCGGTAACTGAAAATGTGTGAGAAACGCCATGGCTAAAGAGTTGAAATCTTGGAAGATACCTCGAGATAGTTTTATGTACCACTTTGCAGCGGCACCAGTAAGATTCCATTGGAAAAGACGGAGTCGGATAGAATCGCCAACCCAAGAGTTAGAGGAACACCAAAGGTGGTATGTCATAACGTGTGCTTGGGGGTCTTCTTCGGACTTGCCCTCAAACTTAGGACAATCGCCATGAATTTTGGTTGGAACTTGAGGCCAATACGAATTATGAATAATTGGATCATTTTTCAGCTTTGACACAACAGGAAGTTCCAACATAGTGAGAAATGGAAATTGATGATTAAAAGGCATTGGAGGAAATTGATAAGGACAAGTGTTAATATTCCACCCAGGCTGACAGAAATTTTGCCCCCATATGTTTTTTTCCCGAAGGATTCTATCCATAGGGGTTATAAGCTTGATAGTTCTACCCATACTGGGGTTGAGGACCTAGGTAGTGATTCTGAGCATACCATTGAGGTCCTTGCTGAGAAACATATGGATTCTACTATAGAATGTAAGCATGGCCTTGAGGTGGATTATACACCATCTAGGATTGATTTTGAGGGTAATAAGTGAAACCTTGGGGCGCACTATATACAGCCTGGAATTGACCTTGAGGAGGGTAAGTAGCACCATGAGGTTGATCAGGTGGTACCTGTTGAGCAGGTTGAACAAGCTGCTGAGCTGGTTGAATAGGTTAAGCTGACTGCTGAGCAGGTTGAACAGGTTGAACCAGTTGTTGAGCAAGATGAACAGGTTGAAACAATTGCTGAGCAAGTTGAGTATTTTGAATCAGCTATTGAGACTAGGCAGACTGCCCCTACGGAGCAAGTTGGCTTGGTTACTGAGGGCCACCAGGTTTCCCTTGTGGAAGAGGTTGGGCAAATGGTTGTGATGGACTAGATTTCCCCTGAAAACCAGGTTGACCCTCAGCAGCACCGTATGGTTTCCCTTGTTGTACAATTTTTTTCCCTTGCGGAACGTAAGGTTGATGTTGTTACACAAAAGGTTGTCCTTGTGGTGGATACATTTTCCCCCCAGGAACATAGTACGCTCCTGGTTGAAACTGAGGTTGACCAGACAGACCATAGGGTTGTCCTTGTTGGACCGAAGGTTGTCCCTGTAAGGGTTCTCCTTGCGGACCGTAAGGTTGTCCTTGAGGACTAAAGGTTTGTCCCTGCTGGACCAAAGGTTGTCCTTGTAAGGGTTTTCCTTGTAGACCTGAGGGTTGTGCCAAGTGTCTGTGAACTACCATATACACCTTGGTGATCAAATGAAAGATAAATGACCAAGGACTTAACGTACGTGCAGGTATTCTCCTCGAATGTTGTGTTCGGTGTATCACGGTTACAGGGTGGTATACTTGGCTTCCTATGGATAAAGGATTTGAACCTATGAGGGTATCCCTTATTTACGCGATAGTACGGGGAGCACAAGTCCGTACTAGTGCTGCCTAAAGCCAGGTGGCGAATGACAGCTACTAGGTTTAAAGACGCCTGAACAAGTCACTAGCCTACACCTCTAAAAAAAAATTGTGTTAGGTTCCAATGTTTCCTTAGATTGATTGAATTTATTTTAAGGTTGATATTGAATTAATGTTTAAGTTTCAACGCCCTACCAAATTTGATCTCGAATTCCTAAATGCACACTACATGCAAAAGAACACCATTTTCCATTCGATGAATGCTAACTAAGAGAAGGATAGAGATCTTTAACAAAGTAGCAAACAATGAAATCATAAGAAGAAGTTCACTAATGCATATAATACAACCAAACGAGAAATGAAAAACTCTTTCCTAGTTCACTAAGAGCTAGTTATGCAAAAGAACTTTTCATTTTTGATGCAAATGAAAGAATGCAATTTTTTTTTGTTTTTTGAATGAATGAAGCACACGATGCACTATTACATTAAAAAGCAAAGAGAACACTATTTTGGAGCACTGCGAGTGTAGAGATGTTAAAATGAATAATTCAAAAACAATACAGACATAAAAATGTACTCAAACCAATGATGCACTCTTTCAAACAAACAAAAAGCTTTCAAAATGCCCCAAAAAAGAAATGTGATCTATGCTCGAAGTGACGAGGTGGAGAGTCAAATGGAAATCGAAGTGATCATTCAACAAACCGAACACACGAAGGATCAAGAAATACTAACATAATAGACCAGGGAATCGAACTAACAAAAATTGAAAAGACTCGAACTTCAATCAGAAGGCTCAGTGAGAAAAAGACACCTAGAAACCCTGGGGATATGAACTTCACTGATGAGACAATGGAAAAATAGCTAAGAAGAAGAAGCTTACAATAGTCAAAAAAATCCCAAAAGACTAATTTCAAATCAAAGAAACAACCCAAAGCCAAGCACAACTGAACAAAAACTCAGGAGGAAGGTCAAACCAAATTCTATAGGATTCGGCGCGATTTTTAGGCGATAATTTGTGCCCAACAGGGGATGGCGCTACTGCAACAAGGGAAACAAGCACCAATTGGCATGATCGTTCAAAGAAAAACCGCACCAAGATAGAAAACTATGGGAAAAGGAAAAAAACCAGTGAGCAGAGGTCAACCCTGACACTTTGGAACTGAACAGGAGGATTCCAAATAGTCAAGCAAGCCAAAAAATATAGACAAGCAATAAAATTACCAAAGTTGACTCAACAAGGCATTCCAAATGAGCAACGAGACGACAAACTCATACTATCCCCAGCGGAGTCACCAACTTGTTGTGTAGGTAAATCCTCTCTGCGGACAGAGACAATCCCTCTAGCCCTAGAGTGGGTCTAGCAACAATGGAACAAGCTAATGTGTAGGTTCCTATTTAACGAATGAAATAGGTTGGGATAGATTGTCCTAACTATAGTACAACGTGATTGTCGCAACTTTAGCAGTGGCGGCCTCTTGATCTCTGTCCCAACAAGTCACGGTCCTTAGGCAATGGTACTCAGATTCCTGCACAAAGATCAAAGGACAAAAGCAGCATACAAGATAATAATTGCATTCATAACAAGTTAATCAGTCAAGGAAGATTAAACATATTGCGTAAAATAAACCATATCAACATAAGATGGGAACCAAAGATTAGTCTTGTTTATATAAATAGAAAGAAAGAGATTACAACCGGAGCCTTGACATCAAAGCCTCCTTCAGTGGGTTCAGTCGAAGCACGTCTCGAAGGTTCTTTAGAGAATTCGGACAAGGCAAGGACACAAGCCTAAGCTCTCTCTCGACAAAGGTCTCTTTCTCTGCTCTATCTCACCAACAAAATGTTCAACTATTCATTTGTTCAGCTCCTGTATCAATGGGAGATAGTTTTATTTATAGAGGGAGAGGAGGAGGTTGAGATCCCTACAATGATGGAAGGGAGGCCTCATCCTTTGGGAGGTAATTTCCCAAAAAGGTGGAAACAAGAGGACAAAGGAGGGAGTTCGTGGTTATTCAGTCGAACCACCCAAGATGACTCGCCCACAAAGTTGTTAGCATGGAAACTTCACCTATATATTTAAAAAACATTCCAAAAATAGCTTGGTGTGGGTATATCACTGGGACAGAGCGCCAATGGGCATGAGGCTCAGTGTTAATTATCCTCACTGGTGCGAGGGCATAACAACCTACTAGCACCAACCCAAAAACATGTGTGTTATGATGGTCTGCTAAAAGAATTGTCAATAGAGGGAATGTTGTCCTCATGGCAAGGGATGCAATGATGGTCTTTGCAAGGCATGACATTTTACATAAGTCACACAAATGGTCCTCCAATGTGAGGGATAGTGAAAAAATGTTGTGCAATAGGTATTAAGTTTGTACTTCGAATGCATACTGCAACGATCAAAGCACTCGTCAATGCTGCCACTAGATTTACCCCACTAAGAGATGGGTTCTCTATTGAAATTGTTTATAAGCCTGTCGTGTCGGACAATGTAACTAATTTGTGTGTTTTTAATGATGATCAGTAGGTACTATATTTCATGCTTAATACAGACGTGTTCAAGGACGACGTTATTGAAGAAGAGGATCATGACCTGGTCTTGCAAAAGGAATGCGAGGAGCATAAGGGGAATCCCATACCCAAAGGGGTCGTGTCGCTTGAAACGTTATTTGACCTACAGAACCATTTTTGGGGACCCCACAACACAAAGGTGCAAAGTTCCACTTTACTGCACCAACAAATAAATCTCAAGATGAAAAAGGAACCCAAATTCATCAACCTTGGTACAAAATGCACCCCTCAGGAGAGGAAATCCTTCACTGAATTATTCAAGAAATACCGAGATGTTTTCACCTGGATGTATGATGAGTTGCGAACCTATGACACACGAATCATCGAGCACGTAATATCCATGAAGGAAGGAGTTAAATTGTTCCACCAGAAGCTGAGGAAGTTACACCCTACTTTGGAGCCGATGATCCAAAAAGAACTGAAGAAACTCCTGGACACTCTTGGACACACGCATCATCTTCAAAGTCCGAGACTCAACCTAGGTGTCAAACTTGGTCCCAGTTCCTAAAAAGTCTGGCAAAACTCGTTTATGCAAAATTTGAACCATCTTCGGACAAAGACAACTACCCGGTGCCCCCCACAGTGCAGATCCTTCAAGCAGTATCCGGGTCAGAAATGTTCTCATTACTGGATGGTTTCTCAAGTTACAACCAAGTACTAGTGGCTGAACCCAATCGTCTGAAAACCACATTCAGGACTAAAAGGGGAACGTTCACATTCAAACGCATGCCCTTTACCCTAATCAATGCTGGGGAAACCTTCCATAGGGCCATGGACATCACTTTCTAGGTTCTAATGGGGAAAAGCGTGGTGGTATACCTTGAAGACATCACTGTATTTTCCAAATGTAGGTGTGACCATTTACACCACCTCAAACAGATTTTCAAAAGGTGTCAAAAATACGGGATCTCACATAACCCCAAAAAGAGCATCTACGTAGTTTCCGAAGGAAATCTATTGGGGTACATCATAACTCGAGACGGCATAGTGGTGGACCCGGAACGTGCAAAATCCATCGCCTAGATTCCTCCCCCGAGTAGCAAGAAGGCCATGTAGTCATTTCTCGGAAAAATAAAATTCCTACGAAAACTCATATCAGACTTCGCCCAAATTGTGAAACCTCTGCAAGGTATGATCAAGAAGAACGCGAATTTTAAATGGAATTCCCCCAAGAAATAAGCATTCGATAATATTAAACAGGCCATCGCAAAATCACCAACCCTTCATATCCTGGATTTTAGCAAAGACTTTATTTTGTATAGCTTCACCTCAGACTCATCTCTCGTGGCCGTCCTCACTCAGAAAGACGACAGCAGTGACGAGTGACCCATATCGTTCATGAGCGTAGGGTTGCAAGGTGCCTAGTTGAATTATCCAAATATTGACAAGCAGGCTTATCTGGTATATAATGCAATCAAACATTTCAGGCCATACATTTTTAAGAATCACGTTACAATGTTTGTACCTCACCCATTAGTTCGCTCATTTTTCGTGCAGCAGGAGCTGGGTGAGAGACGATGCAACTCGATGACATGCCTTAAAGAGTATGACTTGGAATTCAAGCCTGCACATAATTTCAAGGGCCAAGGCCTATGTCCGATGGCTATTGAAGCCACAAACTTGCGGGGAAGTGAAGAGGAATGTTGGGATCACAAAATCAACATGTACCAGGCTGAAAATACACCTCAGCAAAGCACCCCTTCATGTTTTGTTGATCTTTAGCAATATCTTGGCTGTGGTATCATGGAACCCACTTTAACCACCCCGCAGAAAATTACAATAAGACTCAAGGCCGCATCCTACCAGCAAGTGCAGGGTAAGTTGTTCCGCAAGCACCACAGCGGAGTCTTCCTACGCTGCTTGGAACATAATGAGGCTCAAGAGGTCTTGAAGGAACTACATGATGGTCCAGCCGGTGGGCACTACGTAGGGGATGCCACAACTCACAAAATTATGTGTGTCATTTTTTATTGGCCCACTCTGTTCAAAGATGCACACACCTATGTTCAGAGATTCTTGCCATGTCAAAAGTTTGCCAACAGGGAGACACGATAATCTGCCCTGTTGCATTCTATCGTAGTGGAAGAGCCATTTCAATAGTGGGGACTCGATGTGTTCGGGGATATTTTTCCACATTCCTCTAAGCAGCATCGATATATCCTTATGGCTATGGACTACTTCACAAGGTGGGTTGAAGTGATACTCTTGTGTCAAATCAATGATCAAGAGGTAATAGCTTTCATCACTCAGCAAATCACGACCAGGTTTGGCGTTCCAACCTCCCTTGTTTTTTATAACGCAACTTATTTTTCGTCATTCAAATTATATGAATTTTCTCTAGAAAATGGTATAGAGCTCAAAGACTCTAGCATCTATTATCCCCAAGGAAATGGGTTAACCGAGTCAACCAATAAAAACCTCATCCACATCATCAAAAGGACTTTGCTAGCCCAACAACAAAACTGGCACAACACTGTCCACAATTCCCTGTGGGCTGATAGGGTCACACCCAAACCATACCTGGGCACCTCCCCATTTTTTCTAGTTTATGGAAAAGAAGCAATCCTTCCTCCTAACCTGTCTCTCTCGGCCATGCAGTTGTCACAAGAAACGCATGGTATCCTATGCCCTTCCTTACAAGCCTGTATAGACACGTTGTTGAAAATGGAGGAGGAAAGGCTAAAGGACTACGAAAAATTCACCATCCACCAAAGCCAAATAAAATTATGGTTCGATAGGAAGTCTACCAGAAACAAGGTTTTTGAAGTGGGAAACCTCATCCTCAAATGGGACAAATATCATGCAGATAAGGGAAAACACACCAAATTTCATGCCCTGTGGACAAGCCCCTTCCAAATCAAAGAAAAGGTTGGTTCCCACACATATAGACTCCAGACCTTAGAAGGGAGAGTCGAGGTCCTCCTGGTAAATGGGCATGACCTCAAGCACTATTTCACCTAAGAGCCCTAGCGCCCGTCACCATGATTTGTACCATAATGTCTTTATTTCACTTAGATGCTCTTGTTGTTTTTATTTTTCTTTTTTTTTTGTGCGTCTCAATAAGTAGCTTCCTTCGAGCAAGCTCTTGGAAATATACTCCCCTAACACCTCAAGTTGAGGGATAGTCATAGTAGTTTCTCAATTGGCGAGCTGTACCGGAATCTCTGCTAGTGAAGAATCGACCCTGAAACACAAGATGGCCTAAGCTTGCCTATGATAGGATCCCTGTGGGGAAAACACGACCGCGTTGCAGAACCCAAATGCAAGTAGCTCACCTAGTACGCTGACTCGAGGGACTGCTAATGGAGAATAAGTTTCAGTGAAATACGTCACTAGTCGAA
The DNA here is from genome assembly GCA_034641835.2 of Pinus albicaulis. Taxonomy (NCBI): domain Eukaryota; kingdom Viridiplantae; phylum Streptophyta; class Pinopsida; order Pinales; family Pinaceae; genus Pinus; species Pinus albicaulis. The sequence continues at coordinate 594,799,479 of CM076579.1, forward strand.
AAGGGAACAGGGCCAACCTCGGGCGGAAAAATGATATTTGGAAAAACTGAAATGTCCTTGTATGTAGACCAAGAGAAACCTCTCTTGCAAGTAACATAAGTCAGGATTCCTCATCCGCCTAGGCAATACTTGCCACATTCAAAAAATTTCCTTGAGCACATAAAAATAAGTGCCTTGATCACATTCAAATAAGTTCTGTTAGCAGATGAAATAAAGGGTAAAGGATTGATAAAGGCTTCCAACGCAGAGAGGCGATGCGACGACTCCGCTGGCGTACTGACGAGGCTCGCTGGTAGCGGAGCAACGTCTGTGACTCCTAGGCAGTGACTCCGCCAGGATGACCAGGTTCACTGGCAGCGGAGCAACACAAGGGGACCAAATAACTATACTGACTCCTTGAAACCCTTGAGGTTAGTTCGACCCTTTCCATCCGGTCTTCGGAAATGAAAACATGGTGAAATAGCACCCCGAGCAATGCAAACAGGTGGAGAAAATCCGCAAGGGCTAGAGATGAAAGTAGTGGGACCTAGGGGGGTGAAAGGAATAGCCTGTTGATCCCCCGCCCCCTGAAGATGAAGCATCGGCAAAAATCTTGGGTTCTACCAGTGAATCACCATTTGTTGTAGCCGCTACAACACCCTCCAAAATTTAGTCTCATCTTAAAATTTCAGAGCCCCTGATCTCCTTGGTAAAGGTAAGTCTAATTCACCCTCAGCCTTGAGCCTTGAGAAAGTCACTTTCATGCATTATCCCTACAAATTTTGGTCCATGACTTGTTCTCTAAAAACTAGTCGCATAGTTGCAAAGTCGCAAAGCTCATATGATCAAACATTTTGCAACCATGTGACCTAGCGACCTTGCGACCCCTCTGAACCTTACCCTCAAGCTCACCTCTCTCTGCCTCCCCCTCTGAATCTTACCCTACCTCATTTTACCTCAAGCACCCTTCTTCACTGCTTGGGGAGGCCTTTAAACTCAGATTTGTCCATCACCCTTGGATTTTTGGCCCACTTTTGCAATCCATTCCCCGCGGGTCGCAATCGCCACTTTTTCGTTCAAACAAAACCCTAGCGCGACTCTGCAACTTAGTGACCTAGCGACCGTGCAACCTCGCGACCTGGTCACTAAGTCATGAATTCGCTAGGTCACTAATCACCAATTAACCTCTCAATCTGTGACTTTGCAACGCAGCGATTTTGCGACTAGGTCGCAAAGTCATAGTTTTTTGGAGAATTCATGCCAGTGCAGCCTAGCGACCTTGCGACCTAGTCGCAAGTATCAACATTTCTTCAGATAATAGTTGGCAGGGGTCGCAACGACCTAACCTGAGTAGTCAGTTCATTTGGAATTTTCTTCACTCTTAACGTATTTTTTATTATGTCGTCCATCTTATCGTGGGATTGTTTTATTGACATGCAAGGAATATTGAATACAAGCTCGAGTGTGTCTCCATCTCTTCGGCCTCAAGCAATATGGGGCCTCTAGCAGTTTGGAAAAGAAACAAGAGTCCAGAGGCAGATATCTCATAAGAAATCACGCCTCCTTCCCCACCCCCTATCTATGGGGACATCGCCTGTGTGTTCGGGAAAGGAGACAAGATGACTTGGTACCAGGTATATCAGGAGTTCACAAAGCCTGAGTTCCCAGAAGACCTCATAGACTAGCAAGTGTACATGCAGGTCAAGAGTTCCAAACTTCACTATGCAGGTGCTCATCCACCCATATTTCCATGTGCATAGGTTATTGAATGGATCCTCTAGAAGGTTGACTCCAAGATTTGGGTCATTCGCGATCACTCGGGGAAGACGTTTGCTAACCTGATGGGGAAAGATGTAGAAGTATACTATGTACTCCCCACCAAAGAACAATATTTCAACACTGATTGGGCAACCACTCATGAAGTACCGATACCAGATACCTTGAAGGGATGGTGGGAGGACCCCGAGAAGTTTAAGGTTAAAAAGGTTCAGGAATATAAAACAGAGGGCCTCAAGAAATTCTACAAGCTTGTGGCAGCAATGATGTGTAGGATGTACGTCCAACCAGATGCCACTACTTTCAATGGGACCTAGGTCCCCCTCATGTACGCTATCACTACATATGGCACCCGGTTCAACTGGGCTAACCTAATAGTAGCAGCCCTCAGGTCAAACATATCAACAACACAAGTGCCCGAAGAAGGGTGCGCATCTAAATTTTACATGGCTTCCTACCTTTTGGATGCAGTATGTGCAAGATGTCAGTTTGAAGGATGGCCACATAACTAGGCTGTGAATCATGGTAGACCAATTCATAAAGACTTAAGTGTGTTCGGGCTTCCAAATACAAACAATATATATTATCGATCTCACAGAATTTCATCCCCGCGCTCTACAAAAAGTTGTTTGGAAAAGATGCCCCATGCATGTCAAGGCGATCCATGGAAATAATAACCTGAGTGTCCAACTGGTTCCCCATTGCAGAAATTACTTTTATCAGGGTCTTTGGGTTGTTCGAGGCACCTCACACACTGCCCTAGTTTGTCATTGATAAAATACTCTTATAAGAAGTGTGCTACTAGATGGTGAGCTAGTTTTCCAAGGTCCTCAGCAAGGGCAAGAAGAAACCATGGCCTACTCTCCCGCTCACTATCGGTGCCCACATGGTTAAATATTTCAAAGAAGTAGAAGCAAAGGTGGAGGAAACCAAAGGTTTTCATTTTGTGACCTTCACCCACAGATCATATGATCCTGAAAGGATCATCCCTGCGCATTGCAAATGGGCCAAATTCAATTGGAAATACCAACACATGGAATGCTATATTGAAGAGCAAGTTAGGAACTGGTAAAACAAATACATGGAAGTCTCGCTCGAAGAATCAGCTGATCAAGGGGGGAAATATGATCAAACTACGGAAGAAAGGGCTGATGTACTAAAACGAAGCGACCCGATAGGAGGAGCCTCATCTTCCAAAGCCAAGAAGCCAAGGACTGATATGGGCAGTAGTCTTTCTCAAGAGCAACAAGAAAAGAGAGACAAAGAGGCTAAGGCACAACAAGAAGTTGAGAATAAGGCAAAGGAAGAGGAACTCAAAAGAACCCAAGATGCCCTAGCACGACACCAAGAAGAAGACAAGCAAAAGAAGCAAGCTGAGGAGCAACAAAAAAAACAACAAATGGAGTAACAGAAGAGAAAGCAGGCAGAATAAGCCTACAGGAAAGCAAAGGAAGAGGAATGTAAGAAGAAGGAAGAATAGGAAAAGAAGAAAGAGGCTGAGTGTATATTAAAGGAATAAAAGGATAAAGAAGAGGCCGAGAAGAGAAGAAAGGAGGAAGAAAACCAGAAATCATAGGAAGACTCTTCCAAGGAAGCAGAGGGAAGCAAGACACTACCCCCAAAGACTAGGGAGAAAAAAGAGTTGCCTCACATTCAGGTACCTCAAACAACCCCCATGATGAGTGTGCACTTCCCTCTCTCAGACCTTGGCACCTCAGAGGAACAGGAAGATGAGATTTTAGACCTAACGAGGCTGACATACGACCAGTTCACACACAAGATCAGACAAGAGAAAATAAAATTCCTTGCACAAAATCTGGCCGAGCCCCTCGCAGTTACCACAAAAAATGATATAGTCCTAGATACCATGACTAATCCGATCATGATCGCATCAGTAGGGACCGCCTTCGCAGCAGCCACAGAGGAAAATGATAGCAGAATGAGCAGAGAGATTCTCTCTCTACAAAACAAGCTCTAGGCTTCCGAGAAGAATGCAACTCTACTGAACAAGAAAAGAAGGTGCTAGAAGTAGAAATCCAAAGGCTTCATTTCACAACCACCCAAGCCAATGAATTACCAATCACTATTCAAATGGAATTGGTTACTTTGGAGGCTACCATGAAGCAATTATATGCAGAAATGTTGAGGATAAAGCAGACATTCGCACCACTGCTAAGAGCACAAGAAGAGATGAAAATGAAAATAGCACAACTAAAAGAGGCCTCTGTCGCCCTGGACAGCATGCTGGAATTTTTAGACAGATATTCGTAGGCTCCTGACACCCTGTCAAGGAAGGATTGGATCTGTACTCAGAATGACAAATTCCAGATACAAATGAAGATATAATCCAAGGATAAGTTGGTAAAGGATGTGGAAAAGGTGATGTCCACTTATGAACACCTAATCAGTGGCATCGATTCAATGGCTAAATTACATCATATCCTTTCCTTGGGAGCATTGGATATCCAGAAAACAAGGGAAGAGGTGACCCAAGACATTCAAGAATCCCTGTAACCCATTAGGCAAGCAGCTACTTCCCAGGACCTCCTAGCCTCATAAGAAAACATTTTTCAGTTCATCATCACACCAGTCTAGATCTACAACAAAATAGCCTCCCCATCCAATAAAATCTCAGTAAATATGGGCACTTTGGTCCCAAACGCTCTTGAATGTTTTCACAGGTTAGGAGAAGATACCCCCAGGTCACTCCAGTAGATGCAGACTATCAAGCTTGGCAGAAGTACCTCAAGTAATAGCAGCAGATAGACGTACCGGCCCTCTCCATCACACAAGTGCTCCCTTGACAAAGGAAATGGTACAGATCATAGGTCGCAACAGGTATCACGTCACAAGTCGCAGTAGGGAATAGGTCACAGGTCACAGTCAGGGCCAAGTCGCAAGTCGCAAATGCCACCTAGGTCACATACCATGCCAACATTTGGGAAGCTGAAAGGTCAGGGCCACCCAAGGGTCAATTTTTTTTATAAGTACTCCCTCTGGGGACATTGTAAGGCACCTTTTTTCGGGACTCCAAAAGGATATGAGATGATGGTATCGCATTGAATGCATATTTCCGAGAATGAATACAAATGAAGGTTTTGATTTCACTATTGGATCAAATGAGGACTTACGTGTGCTAGCATTATGAATATTATGTCTCATGTATTTGCTATCTTTTATAACTAACTAGTCTGTGTTTTATGTTCATATGTCATTTGTATGTTTAAGCTTACTAAATGTGTTAATGGTATGTGAATATTTCATTAAGATATGTTTAATGACTTCATTATTAATGTCGCTCCATCTTTCGAAAAACACTTAAGGAATTGAAGGGTGTTTCAACCATAGAGGACTGTTTCTTTTGTGGTCAAGCAAATTTTATGAGCATGACCCTAATGATGTGTTGCTAACAGCATTTCCTTTGGCTGCATGCTTTGAAACTCGATTTGTTATTTATAATGTTTCATTTATAGGAGAACTCATCAAACATTTGTTTCGTATCATTCGAGTAATCGTGTATCCTCAAGTCTACAGGGCGCATCTTCCATCTGAGAAAAGGCATATTCAGCGGTAGTCGGACCCACACTCCGGACGGGATCCCTATCAGAAACGGTCTAGAGTCTAGTTGGGACTTTTTACCGGGGAGATCCCCTACTGTTGTCTAGGAATTTTTTCCCATCAACACCTACTTACTGAGATAAGAAAATTAGACTAGAAATAAACTAATTCCTTTATGTATCTCAGTATTATTTTTTTAATAGAATTTTCAATGAATGGGAAAATCTATCACAGAGGTAAGAATAGAACTCTGAGTATGAAACTAATTGATTTGCAAGAGTAGAATGAATTATAAAAATGTATATTCAAATAGTCTTTATTTTGTTTATGAAATTATTACTGTGAATGAGTTTTTCTTGAAGAAAGAGTAATAGAAAGTTCATAGGTAAATCTGAGTGGAAATTGGGTAATTTCTCTATCAGGTTGGAAAATTTGTATTTTTGGGAGAAGAATCCCAAATTAGACAGTCTGAATTGTAGAAGAAATTAACTATACATGGACAAAGGATGGAACCTCATGAGTTGGTTCGGACACCTGTGGCTAATTTTCTATTACAGGAGTTAGAAAGAGAAACAAGATTACAGAATCTAACTATTATTATATAGCAAAGTATTCAAATATGTATGTCAAACATTTCGATTCAGTTACAGAAAAGATATTTTAACAATTCAAAAATATAAATATTTGCCTATTCTACTGTTACGTGAAAACAAAAAGCTTGTTCATGTAGAATTCAGAGCTTAAAAACCAAGGAACATATGAAAATGAACATATGAAAATTTAGAATTCAGAGCTTAAAAACCAAGGAAAACAGAGAGCTTTAGCCTGAGAAAATAATCTAGGAGAAACTTACAAGAAACACCGAAAATATGAAATTACAAGCTAGTTTTCATTTCCTTGAATAGAACAAAAAATCCAATTAAAGTTATGGCAGAAAATATTGAAAATTAATTATAAAACTACAGTGAAAACTCTGTAAAGATGACATGCAAACCATGTATGGAACTGAACTCTAAAGGAGGCTCGAAATCAAAATATAACTGTGATGGTCGACATAATTTATATTTACAATTATTTATCAGAGAACACCTATGCCCGATTGAGCTGTACGAGCAAGAAAAATGACATATGTATAACATTTCTATGTATAAATAAACTCAGAGAAATTTCAAAGAAAGTTAAGCATAGAGAAATAATTTTAAAGTAATAACCCTCATGGCAATTGACCAGTAGGATAATCAACCATCAGAATGATACTCTTCATAGTTGTGAACGAGGCGAGACAAGAAACAATATTAAACTAAATAAAGAGCTATAACTGTCGAAAAACCCTTATGGTTACATGTACATATTACGAAAAATCAAACCAGCAAGCCTTCCTGTATTGCAATGGAGCCAAACAAATTAGAATTTACATACAGACTCATATCTCAACTGAACCCTCGAAGGGTGGAGAAATCAAACTAAAATCCTCAACAACGCGAGTGGAAAATAAAATTGTTAAACCCTTAAAAATGAACAATTGACAGGGAAGTAAAATGAGTCTGGAGCAACATATTGCACCTGTGAAGGGGATCGAAATGCATAAGAGAAGAAAGTTGTGGAGAACGTGTCAACATAAGGATGAAGGAGGTAAGTGGGTTTTTACCTGTACCAGAAAGGAAAACTGTGCATTAGTACTGGGAAACAAAATTTTAATGAAATTATGAACTATTAAATGGGACTGTAAGAAAAACATCTTACCTTGAATCCTGGTGGGGAGGGAAATACTCGCACCTACACAAACACAAAGCGATTAGAAACCTTGAATGAAGAATAACTCTGTCTTAAAAGAACAAAATACACAAGTACAATGGTTCCTGTGAGTGTATATTTTTTGGGGTTAGCAAAGAGAACTCTCATGACCAAACATTCCAACAAAGAGCATAGTCTGAGCTAGGATTCCTCCTAAACCCACAGATGCAAGACCAGTAACTGTACCAAGAACCCGACAACCAAAGGAATTCTTAGCTCCATAGCCGAGATGGCTTCCAAGCTTATCAACAAGAATGAACAGAACACAATCAACATGCAGTGTAAATCACAGGGGTTGTAGCCATACCCAAGTCGAAATCACCAGATGAACAAAAGAAAACTTGTCAGAGTTGCAGAGCGCCATCAGACCTGGTAGCACAACAAGGAAGGAGGCAGTTAGGGTTCGGGGGGTAGGGTAATACCCTAACCACCCCAGTAACCCTTCTGACCATAGGTCTCAAAAGCATATCGATGGTGGACAGAATCACACATGGCGCAGTAACCATTAACGTATAAGGATCATGGATACGACGGATCCGACGAAATCTATTACATTAATCAACGAGTTAATAATATATATGCCAACTGGCAGAGCTAGACTATGAGATCTCGAATATACCAAAATATTTAGAACTATATTGATTATATGAGTATTTAAAGACAACAAGTTTACGTAGCGTTTGATTTAATAATAAAAGCATATAAAATCTATGTGTAAAGGTGATGTCAAATATATGGGACAACACATAGTGTTGTATAAAGAATAATGTAAACCTTGTGCGAAAGTTATGTTGCATAAGTCTGTCAAACCCAAACCTTAATAGTTATGCAATGATTTATATGAATTTTCTTCCATTGGATTGCATATTTTGTTTAGGATCTTCCTATGACTGCAGGCACCATATGTACAACCCAGATAATTATACAACTGATAGTTCATTGCCCTTGAACTCCAATCTCAACTCGATAACTCTCATTTCACACATGCATGCATTATTTATTTATGAGGCATCTCAATGGATGCTGGATGAAGCATCTTTAGTTGTCTAAATCATCATACAAGGATGCTATGGATCAAATTTCAGCAAGTTTTGAGCATTTTTGGTATTTTTTTCGATTTTTGGGAAATTTTGGCAGTTTCACTTTTACAAAAGCGTAGCATGGACATGCTACACTTTTTCTCGAAGGCTCCAATGGGGGTCATATTTAAATGGATGAATTACTCTTGAGGTTTACATTCCAAATATGCCTTTGGTTTTGCATGACACTTCCTAAATTTGAAGAAAAAGTAAAAAAAACACCTCAATTTTCATGTTTCTGCCATTGTTTTTCAGCCCACACTACGCTTTTGGAGTAACCTTGGGAAAATGAAGTTTAAGTGTCTTAAAGGTGGTATTTTTCAAGTTTCAAGGTTCAATTGGCTAGAGGAGATCCAGGGCTACCTTATCCAATCTTTAGATCAGCAAAGAGATGCATAAAAGTCACCTTAAAAGCCCCTCCAAGTGCATGCTACCCTTATGTCAAGACACACTACGTTTCTGCCAGACACGCTACGTTTTTTGGTAGGAAGATTTTTGGACAGGTGTCAATAAAAAAAGGTCAAAGATTCGATTTAAAAGTTTTCTCATGAGTTGTTTCATGGTTAATGAATTCTATTTATGCTCCTCATTGTTGAGAGATCTTGTAATTAATCAAGGAGACAAAGACTCCTACTTGTTAGCTAAAATAGGGGAGATTGTTTCTAACTTCCCTAAAAACTAGGTAATGACTCATTAGGTGCATTAATTAAGTGTTTTGGATCAAGTTTCGACCCATAATCATAGAATATTCTCTATTTTCTATATATGCTCCAATTGAAGTCATTGTAGAGGTTGGATAGTTGATATTGTAGTGTGAATCTTATGTACGTCTTTTTACAACGAAATAAAAGACAGGTTGCAGCTATAATTTTGGGACTCCAGTGGTATTCTTATTAGCATTATTTTTTTCTCAATGTTACCATCAAATTGAATGTTTATACTTTCTTGCAATCACATGTATGATTTCATATGATGATCTTATGAGTCTTTAAGCATAATTCTTACTTTTGTGCTTTGTTTAATGAGATTTCATAAATGTGTTCTACTTCCTCTTATGAATGAATTCATATGATATATGATCATTCTGATGCTCCCTTTTTCAAACCCTATACCACAATGGAAATCTAAATGTGTTTCTAAGTATACCTACCTGGCCTCATTTTCATCTCTGCATATGTTCATTTGAAATATGACCTTGAAACCTAGACCTAGTTCCTCGACTGACACTTCCTATCCAGCAAAATTCAAAACAAAACTCTAATCAAAATCACTGATCTTATATCTAGCCTAAGATATTTTCCTTTCCAGTCACCTCATTGACTGTGAAATTGACATCGAGAGAGCCCTCTCTAGTTTGTTAGGGATAGCTACCAAATATAAATATTAGTTTGAGTTTACCTCCTTCAGTCTTCTTTCTCGGCTTTGGGAAACGGAGGGAGCGATAACACATGGATGAGGAAAGCATAAAGGAAATTTTCCCTTTAAAGTTTTTAATTGTTGCAAATTTGGTCACTATGCATCAAAGGGTCCTAAAAAGAAGAAGCAAGATTATGATCCTAGAGAAAAATTTAAGAAATTTCAAAGTGATAGAAGAAGGCTAAGATGATATGTTTCTATGTTAAAGAAGAGAGCTCCTTGGAAATTCAACCCAACCAATCCTCAAATGAGGATAGAGATGATGAGATCCCTAAATAATTTATGTTAATGGCCATAGAAAATCTACAAGTCGAGGCTATTAGTTCTCATGATGAAGAAGGAGAAGTAGACATTGAAAGTGAATTGGTAAGAGCTCTTGATGAAATAGAAAGGATAAGGAAGAAAAAGAAAACCCAGAAGGATTATTTGATTAAACAAAAGGTTGAGGATAGTAAGCCATTTCTCTTTCAAATAGAATAAGGTAAGAATATTCATGATTCTCTAAGCCATTAGATGAATGAAAAGAATCAAGCATGTGAAAGGCTGGAAGGATAAATCGTGTTGTTGAATTCACACATCAGTAGTTATTCTCCATGAATCCCATTTTAGACCAAACAGTGACAAAAGTCCCTATGATTTGTGGCATGGAAGACCTGCAATAGTAAAACACTTCATAATTTTTGGTAGCAGATGCTACATCAATATAAATGATGAGAAACTTGGAAAATTTGATGCAAGAGTAGATGAAGGCATTTTTCTAGGACATTCATAGAAAACAAAATTATATAGATGCTATAACAAAAAAACCAAGAGGATCATTAATTGTACTGATTTCAAGGTGGATGAACCTGTTGAGCATGAACAGAAACAACCAGTAGAAATCGTCACTGATAAACCAGTCAAAATTGGTGAGCAGTATGATGAATCACATGCAGAAGAAGATGATGAAGAACCCTCTAGTCCTCAAGCAAAAGGTCCTCCAAGGCATGTAAAAAACACCACCCAATTGATTAGGTTATTGATGAATTAAATACTAGTGTGAAAACAATAAGAAAGCTACTAAATCCCCCAACGCAAGCACATGTTTCTCTTGCTCAAGTGTGGATTCAAAAGAGGTGCAACTAATAACAACTTATATGTCAAAGGAAAGGATAACATACTTATAGTTGTGGTTTTATATGTTGATGATATCATATTTTCCAGTGATTTAGATTTTTTGACCAATGAATTTGTAGTTGATATGAGGGTCTAGTTCGAGATGCCCATGCTTGGAGAAATTTCCTACTTCCCTGGCTTACAAATTTCACAGGAACCAAAAGGAATTTTTATCTCTCAAAGTAAGTATAGAAAAGAAGTGTTGAAGAAATTTGGCATGGAATAATTCTCCTTAGTGAGAAATCCAATGGTGACAGGTTGTAAGCTTAGCAAGATTGATGAATCTCCAATAATGGACCAAACCTTATGTAGATCCATCGTCAAGATCCTCTTATATTTAACAAAATCAATACCATGCATCATACAATTTGTTGCTACAGTTGGAAAATTCAAGAAACTCCCGGACAAAGCCATATACTAGCAGCCAAGAGGGTTCTTAGATATCTCAAATAAATATTGGACTATGGACTCTAGTACCCCAGAGGTAAATATTTTTCATTAACTATTTATATTTATGTCGATTAGGTAGGTGATGTAGATTATTGAAAGAGCATAAGAGGTGGTTCTTTATTTCTTGGAGACTATCTAGTTTCATGGTTGAGCAAGAAGAAAACTTCCATTTACTTACCTACAGCTGAAGTAGAATATATTGTAGTAGCTTCTTGTTTCACTTAACTATTATGGATGAAGAAAACCTTGCAGGATGTACAAGTTTTTTATGATCATTCGATCCCCATCATTTGTGACAAAACAAGTTCCATAAAAATTTCCAAGAATACAAATTTTCACTCCAATACAAAGCATATTCCAATCAAGTATCACTTCTTAAGAGAGAATGTTACAACTCAAATTATGAAGTTGGAGTATTCCCCTACAAAAGAACAAATTGTTGATATTTTCACCAAGCCACTTCCTCAAGAACAATTTGAGTATTTCAAGTAAAGGTTGGGAGTTATTACTCTTGCCTCCCCTCACTATATCTTCATACAAGAAGAATAAAGGCAATAGTTTTACATTTATCATATCAAATTTAAGCTTCCAAATCCATGGGATCCACATGACAGAGCATGATTATTCACAGAAAGAGCATGGTGATAAGGGGAGCATTTTGGTGTCTTTTCCATTGATGTAAAAGGTAGATAATAGTAATCAAACAAAACCAATAAAAGGATAGATACATGGTGATGAAACAAAAAAATTGGGAGATATAATAATGATAAAGAAATGAATAAAAAGGGAGGTGCATCTTTGGGGGGGTGACACTCAAAAGAAACAATTATCCTTGATGAGGATATTTGGTTTGACCTTGGTGTTGCCATCAATTCCAAGGGGGATGTTGTCGTTTATGGAAATAGGATGATGTCAGCAGGGTGTCCATTGATGAAACAGGTGGCACATGTGTCAAAGAAGGTCTCAGGAAGCAACCTTAAGAAGCAGTATGGATCAACATGGTAGCACTAATTGTGTTAATATTTTGAGCCATTTTTGGTGTGGAGTGTCACCTCAGACATAGGTCAAACCAATTTAGATGGAAATATCTCTAAAATAGATTTCCAGTGATATGTGGAAGTCTGAAAATGGCCTTCTAGTTCAAAATATAGAACCCGTCAAAGTTTGGTAACCTTAAGTCAAAGATAGAGAGATAAAAGGTGGTTGGATGAGCTTTTGGTGCATAGCTAAAGATGGCACAAGTACCCTAGTGGAAAATCATAGCGAATATGACAAATAGAGGACTGGGATAACATGGATGGATAATGCAATAAAAATGGGTATTTCTATTTGGTGTTGGTGGAGCCCACCTGACGAAGTTTCCCCAACAGTATGGTTATGGTGCACAAGTCTTAGTGCCAGGATGAATAGAGTGAGATGCAACCAGCATATGATGCCATCCCAGCTAAGGTATCCTCACGATATAGTACAAGTGTAGCCTTAAGGCTTACAAAGTGAAAGAGTTAAGAGACAGGGCCGTTGGGACACGACAACAGAGAGTCGACCAATGAGGAGACTAGTGGTAGGTTTCTGGCATGATAGCTCATCTTGCTAAGGGAATGCCCAGAAAGGTATGAGCCAGGAATATTTTTTTGGGGAACCCAATTTTAAGTGTCAAGAGATAGGCATCAGTCCACATGGCGGCATTTCAATGGGCCTTTACATGGAAACCATGTTAGGCTTGGATGTCACGGGAAATTGTTTCCCACACTGTTGATCGCATATATCAACGACGGAGAACCACCTCGAGACCACTCCTCCTAATACCATAAACCATAATGGATTAGTGTCAAGTTCTTGAACCCAATAGTTTTTGATAAAATAATTTAACAAAGAAATTACTCACAAAACCTAGGATCTGGGGACCCTTTCTCTCTCCTCTCCAATAGGACAGGTGTTGGGTCTCAATCTAGTCTCCTAAACTGAGCTCATTTAATTGTCAACCAGGATTTGTAAACTGCTGAAGTGAAGTGTACCATATGTACCTAGGTGCTTGTTTCCTAATGCGTTGTGTGTAGTGTTTTGTGATGTTTTTGGTCTTTTTATGTTGATTTATGATGTTTTTTGGTCTTTTGATGTTTTATGCTCACAATGAAAATGCCTAGAAAACTAATGGAAAGAAGTTGGTGGTCAAAAACAGAGTTAAGCCTAATATATGGAATGGTAAATGCAATTGGAAACAATGAAGCAGAATTTGAACTATGACTAGATAAAAGCAAAAGCTTGATAATGACTTTTTAAACAAATGACACAAACTAATCTTGAGAAATGATCACTAAATATGCAATTCCTCTAACTAAACAGTTAAACACTAATGATGCAATACTCTGTCCTAAGCTCTTTTATTCTATGATTAATTCCTAGTTCTATTCTGCAAATTAATTGAATGTCATAGAACTTATACTCAAAAAGTTATTGGTTTCTTGTTCAAAATAGTTCTTTTGAGGAAGAGCTCTGTTTATAAAATGATGAGGAGATTGCAGAGAGATTTCAGACCTTATAGTGATGTTGTCTTCTGTTCCTATGGCTATGGATTAGTTGTAGTTTTTAGAACAAGAAGATGTTTGTGAATAATGAAGGCTGTCTTGTTAATCCTAACAACTAGAGTAATCTATTGTGCAATGGATGACAATTTGAATATGATATGCAAGTGCAATGAGTTAATCTAAGAATGAACCTAAGATGCTACTAAACTAGAACAATGCTTGAACTATAAGTCATCATCAAACTTGAAATGAAGTAACTGATCATGAATTAAATGCAATGAAACTCCGGAGTTGTTCTAACTATACTAACATGCATTAATCTATGAAGTTACACAATCTGTTTGTTCATCATTAGTGATATTTTGGAACAGTTCCTTCTTTTGGAAGAGGTAGAACAATTCTGACTGTGTACTTGTATGCAATTGAAAGCAAATGAAAAACTAAGTTATCACATCCATACCCTACTCATCATTATGATGTCTTGGGCAAGCGTTTAAGAGCAAGGACAGGGATGATACTTAGTACAAACACACAACTAAATCATTCATTATCACAGTCATGTCTTGAACTTCTTGAGGATGTCTTGGAAGAGTTTCTTCTTGTGGAAGAGTGATTAGAACAAGTGTAACTTATGATAGTGAATAGCAAAAACTACAACTAACTCCTACAGTACTATAGCTATTCATCATTCATCATTATAATCTATTGGAAGAGTGTCTTCTTGTGAAAGAGCTGGAATGAATATAACTACAGTAGCTAGTTAAAACAACTATAAATTCAACTCCTAATCCTACAATACCATAGTCATTCAACATTCATCATTTTAATCTATTGGAAGAGTGTCTTCTTGTGGAAGAGCTAGAATGAATACGACTACAGTAGCTAAAACAAAACAACTACCAATTCAAATGCAAAACGTAAAGGCAGCTAGGAAAACTTATCTAATTTACGCAAAGGAAATCCGTGCAAGAGGCAGGGGCCCTCTACCACTTGATGGCATTCAACTTCAAATTAAATCACGCCTTCAGAATAACTTTGTCTGCTCCATTAACGATGCAATAGTTTGAACATAACACTCTGTGTCTTCAAGGACGTAACACAGAGTTTTTAAACAAAATCTAGCAGCAAATCTAACATAAAATCTCTAACTAAGCTCTCGGTCTACTCAAGAGTTTATAAAGCAAATGCAAGTAACAATAATTACAACAATTTAGGAATAATGTCTTTCCTTATACGAATCATATTAGGAGTCTTCAAGGTGGCTACGTGAAGGAGAAAAGACATCTGGACTGAGACAGCCCTAGTAGGAGTCTTCCTTCATAAATGTGTTCCCACGTGCATAACCGTACCCAGAATCCATTTCTTCCTCCATGATGAGCAACAAACCATGTAGACAGGACGTGGATCATGCCCATATGCGGTTTTTCTCAAGAGGCCACCTGGAACATACTCAAACATAAAGGTAGCTGCAGAATCGTTGGTTAGCTACGGAATGTCTGCATTCTGCAGCTAGTTCCGGTCAAAATGCTTAACAATGGAAAAAATCACAAAATTCAACAAGTCAGTCATGTAAACCATTCTAGAAGTAATTTTAACTATATTTATTGATCAATTGGGCTTAAGATAGAAATGGACAAGGGAAAATGAGGTAAAATGAGGTGAAGGAAAGCACAATTTTGAGGCTCAACATACCCCCACTGCTGTCTCTTTGCATGTCCTCATGCAAGTTATCCTATGAATTCAGAGGCTTCTGCAAGGACATCTAATCCCCTTCTTCTCCTTTGTCTGAAAGCTAGAGGTCTTTTGGGTTTCCTGATCACAAGTTTGAACTTGAGGTTGGTGAGTGCCCTGATCAGCTTTTTGTTCCTTGTCTTCAACTTCTCATTGGTCCTCTCCACTTTGTCTATATGCAGGGATAAGGTTGAGTTCATATCATTCTTGAGCTTGATTTGATCTTTGAGAATTTCATTCTCATTTTTGATGTGTCTATTCAGCAATTCCAACTCATATCTATCCCTTCTTAATATATCAATTTCAGACAGTGGAGGACTGGGGGTTCTCTCTCTGCTTTCTGAAGCTGTCCTCTCTAAAGTTTTCACATAATCATAAATTTCCTGTTGAGCAGGATCAATTTCAGGGGTTCCTTCATAAAAATCCTCTTCATCATCCTCTTCAATGGGTGTTTCTTCATCTTCTATATTGATTACCCCTGTTTGTTTGATTGGTGTTTTCTTCAGTTTTCCCTTTAATCCGTGGCTTCTCCTAGGCTGAGAGGATCCCTCTCCTTTCTCTGTGGTAGATTCCTTGATTATCTTTTCTTCCTTAAGTTGCCTCTTGATTCGAGTCAACTTCTCCAAAATGATTTCCTCACTGCTCTCTTGGGCTGGTTTGTCAATTTCAACTTTTGAAGCCCTCCATTTCCTACTTCTCTTTGTAGGCTGTGGTTCAGGTGATGGTTCTTTTGCTTCTTCAAAATTATTTGTTATTAAGAAATCATCCCATGTATCATTTGTTTTAGCTAGATGATGCTCAATCAAAATTTTGACCAAACCATGATGATACAGGGTTGTCTCTAAAAATTGAATTCTTCTCTGAACACAGGAAGCCATCTTCTTCAGACTTTGATGCAAGAAATATGATAGATTTAAATCTTCTCCCAGAAAATGCATCATTAGTCTAATGTGGTAGACATAAAATGTCCCATATCTACCCTCACATGTAACAAATTTTTGTAAAAGAAGTAGTATGTTTCTCCATTTGCTTTTCAATGCAGTACTGGGAATTCCTTTCTTGAATACACTAACATCCATATTTGGTGATTTTAAAATTTGTTTCCAAGAGTCATTGTGGAATTCCCTATTTTTAAACCATCTCTCCCCAGTTCTGGACAATCCTGTAGCCTCTGCAATAAAAACTTCAGTGACAGTAAACTTGACATCACCTACTTCAACTTCGGTTCCTTGAAATGCTCTTGCAAATGTTTTAGTGACTTCCTTATGGAAGCCATTAAATTTTTCCAAAAATTGAAGCCATCCTATTTGTTGTAACATTTCCTTGCATTGTGGGTAAACTTCTAAATATTTTGAACCCACAGGTTCAGTCCTTACAATTAAACCCATGATTTTTCAATATCAAATTAACACTCTTCTACCCACAAAACAATGACTTTCACTTTCGGATTGAAATGGCTTCAAGCTTTAAATGAAAATGGCTCCAAACTTCATAATGACATACCTCTGATTGATAATGACAAATGCCTTCGAAACCTTGGACTGATATGCTTCTGTTGACAATTGAATGTCGGAGTGCTATGCCTTTGTTTGATGATGAAAGCAGTTTCAAATTTCGAGCTGAAATGTCTTTGATTGAAAATGGCAGATGGCTTCAAATTTATTTTTGTGCAATACCTCTGGCTCTTAGTAGCAAAAGACTTCAAATTCAACGCTGCAACATCTCTGTCTCTGGTAACAACAGACTTCAAACTCAACACTGCAACGTCTCTGTCTCTGGTAGCAAAAATCTTCAAACTCAATCACTATAACACCTCTGTCTCTGGTAGCAAAAGACTTCACACTCAATCACTACAACACCTCTGTCTCTGGTAGCAAAAGACTTCAATTTTAACACCTCTGTCTTTTGGTAACAAAAGACTTCAAACTCACACTGCTACAATTCTGTGTTGATAGTGAAAATGCTTCAAACTCCGTCCACAGTGGTATTTTATCTGCCCACGGGATCAAGTGGCTTCAAGTCCTCACACTGTTACACTTCAAAATTTACCCTTCTACTCTGCTCTGCGTTTACAATGCTCAATGCTATTCAAATTGATATCCTTTGGCTCTGCTTTCGGTGATAATAATATCTCCGTCTTCGGAATGGAATGTTGGCTACGGAATGAAGTTATGACAGTGGTCTCGGAATGGAGTAGTGGAGTGAGGTGGAGGGATTGTCTTAATGATTGAGGAGACGGCGGAGGATTTTACGACGGCAGAGGGAATCATCATCATTAAATGTCTTGGTTAAGAGACGTGGAAAATTCAAATGCTTTGGCCATTTAACCGCTTAGATGCTATCGGATATGAAATTTGAAATGGAAGATTTTAATATAAAGTCTGTAGAGGGTTTGTTGGTGTTTGATCAATAAAAACAATTAAAACAACCTTTTCGAATAATCCACAACTAAACTATGCTAAACTTTTATGAAATGCCATCGTAATTTAAATTTGTTACCTCTGCCCTTTATTTAATTTTTGTAGCCTTTGTCTTTTCTGCTCATCTCTGGAGGAGTCTTCATAATTTTCTTGATGCTTTTGATTCATGAATACACTGGGTCACTTTGTTGTAATTCTGATGTCTTCTAGTTGATGCCTTCAGGGTTTATAGCTGCGGAAAGACTGTCGGGCTGCAGAAAGGCTGATCAGCTGCAGAATGTCCACTGAGCTGCAGAATGTTCCTGTAGAACACTTTAATCATGAAAATGGAATGTTTTTGGAGTATGGGTGAAATGTTATGTGGTATGAATGAAAATGGATGATGGATTATGATATGTATGAAGTGAATAATGGAATGGAATGAAGGAACATAAGGGCTGTACTGCAATTCATGACATATTTTATTCTCTTACAGCAAGATATCAAATTCTGTGTTTTGACATGAGAATGAGATGGATGGAAGATGGAATGATATGAATGAAATGTGGAATGGAGTGAAATATGAGTGATGGATGAGATGGAGTATGGATGGATAAGTGAATGGAGTGAGATGAAATGAATCATAAGCACTATGGAACTGAACTTATGATTTTTATAACAGCTGCTTAGAAACAAAAATGGGAAAAGTTAGAGTGTCAGAGAAACTCTGATTTTCACCCTATATTTTCTGTATAAACATGCCAATCAATGATTGGTTTTCATGTTTATACCTTTATTTTTATTTTTATTATTTATTTATTTATTTATTTATTTTTATTTATTTATTTATTTATTTATTTATTTATTTTCAAAAGAGAAATGCTTCAGAAAATTTAATCAAGTTGATGAAGAAGAGAGACTCTTCTTCATTAACTTCACATCATTGTCTTCTTGGAACTTCTTCACAAACTCTTCTCTTGAGAGTGGCTTGTGGTATAGCTTCAGTCTATGACCATTCACAAGAAAAGTGACTTCCTCTTCATCTATAGTTCTGATTTTTACTGCCCCATTATCAAAAATTCGAACAATTTCATATGGCCCAAGCCAATGTGTCTGAAATTTCCCTTGAAAATCCTTGAATTTTGAATCAAACAAGAGAGCCCAATAACCCTCTTTAAATTTCTTCTCTTTGATGTACTTGTCATGCCATCTAGCCCTTTGCTGTTGGACTAGACTTGTTTTCTGAACTGCATCTTGTCTGATCTCATCCAATTCATTAATTTGTTCCAGTCTATGCTTTTGTGCCTCCGTTAGATCAAGTCCTAGCTGAACTGCCATCTTGAAGGTTTGAATTTGGAACTCTATGGGAAACAAAACTTGCTTTCCATAAACAAGCTCATAAGGAGTATGGCCTGTTGTGTTTCTCCATGTAGTTCTATAGGCCCACAAGGCTCAGGAAGCCTATCTACCCAATCTCTTCTATGTAAATGAACAGTCTTTGTTAGGATTCCTTCAATGACCTTATTAGTAGATTCCACTTGACCATTTTCTTGTGGATGATAAGGAGTAGATTTTCTATGTCTGATTTTGTACCTCTCCATCATTTGCTCCACTAGCCTTGATGTAAATTGAGCTCCTTGATCTGTAACAATTTCCTTTGGGACACCAAAACGAGTAAAAATATCCTCAAAAAGAAAAGTAACTACAGATGATTCATTAGCAACAAGTAATGGTTTAGCTTCTACCCACTTAGTAACATAATCAATGCAAACTAATATATATTTCTTTTGTCTTGATGGAGGACTAATAGGTCCTACAAAATCCAAAGCCCATTTTTCAAAAGGTTCAATGTGTACCTGAGGTTGTAATGGCATCTCACCTGAAGGAGAAGGTTTCCCTACCCTTTGGCAATTGTCACACCTTTTGACATACTCCTTTGCATCTTTAAACAAAGATGGCCAATAATATCCTAAATTAAGGATCTTATAGGCTGTCCTCTTATCTGCAAAGTGTCCGCCACAAGGTTCATCATGACATGCCTTGAGAATCTCAAGCATCTCATCTTCACGAACACACCTTCTAATGATCAAATCTGGACCTGTCTTGTACAACTCATTAGCGACCCATGAATATCTTGCACTATCATTAATTATTTTTCTTTTATCCCTTGCATTCATAATTGAAGGAAATTTTCCTGAAACTAAATAATTGGCAATATCAGCAAACCATGGAGTTTGAGTAGAGATTGCAAAAAGATATTCATCAGGAAATTGATCTTCAACCGGAGTGTCATCTTTGATATTTTGGAGTCTAGATAGGAAATCAGCCATTGTGTTTTGTTTTCCAGGCCTATCTAGAATAGTAATGTTGAATTCTTGTAAGAGTAACAACCATCTTATAACTCTGCCATTAGTGATTGATTTGTTCATTAAATATCTAATTGCAGAATGATCAGTGTGAACAAAAGTTTCATAGCTTGTTATATAGTGTCTAAATTTGTTTATGGCATGAACAACAGCTAAAAACTCTTTTTCAGTTACAGTATAGTTTAACTCTGCAGGAGTCAAATTTTTACCGATATAATAGATGGCATAGGGAATCAAATCTTTCTATCCCAATACTGCTCCTAGAGCTGTATCGGAAGCATCTGTCGAGATATGAAAAGGTAACTTCCAGTTAGGTCCCCTTAATATAGGTGCTTCAGAAATTTTGGTTTTCAGGGTTTCAAAAGCTAACTGGCAATCAGAAGTCCACTTAAATTTACAATCTTTGGTGAGTAATTTGAAGAGAGGAGATGCTATTTTGGTGAAGTTTTCTATAAATCTCCGATAGTACCCCGTAAATCCTAGAAAACTTCTTACATCTCTTTGACAACTTGGAATGGATAGGTTAGAAATGACTTCAACTTTCGCCTCATCAACTCTAATCCCATCCCCTCAAATGTGGTGCCCTAAAACAATACCTTCAGTGAACATCATAAAACATTTTTCATGACTAAGAGAAAGGTTTGCTTCTTGACATCTTTTTAAGACCTTTTCCAAGTTTTCTAAAGCCTCTTCAAATGTATCCCCATAAACTGTGAAATCGTCCATGTACACCTCTACACAGTCATGTATCAGATCAGAAAAAATTCCTAATACTGCCCTTTGGAATGTTGCAGGTGCATTGCATAACCCAAATGGCAATACTCGGTAGGCATAGGTACCCCAAGGACAAGTAAATGTGGTTTTATCTTGGTCTTCAAGTGCTACTTGGATTTGATTGTAACCACTAAACCCATCCAGAAATGAAAAGTACTTTTTACCTGCTAATGTATCTAATACTTGATCTATGAAAGGTAAGGGAAAATGGTCTTTAAGAGTAGCTTTATTCAGTTCTCGGTAGTCAACACACACCCTCCATTTTCCATTTTTCTTAGGCACAATCACCAAAGGAGATACCCACTGACTATCTGAAATAGGATAGATGAAATTAACATTTAACAATTTTTGCAATTCTTCCTTAACAATTTCCCTAAGATTTGGATTCATCCGTCTTTGAGGTTGTCTGATTGGTTTGCAATTTGCCTCTATATAGATGTGATGAGTACAAGTCTTGGGACTTATCCCTTTCATGTCATTGTATTCCCATGCATATGCAGAAGAATGTCTCTGTAATACTTTGACTAACTCTTCTTGTTGAGATTTTTCTAGGTTTTTGTTTATGTTCAAGGTTTTGCCTGGAAAAATTTCACTTGTAGAGCTGCCAAATTTGTCCATAGAATGAAGAGAAATCTGCCTAGATGACAAGAACTCAATATTGGATCTCTCTTGAAATGATTCTTGTTTGTGTTCTGGAGAAGATTCAAAGTTTTCTAGAGTATTCAGAATTTGATTATCTTCACTAATTTCTGAAATTGTGAAGAGTGGTGTAAATATTCTTCATCCTCTATCCATTGAGTGTCATCTAGATCTGTAATTGTCCTAGCTGGAGGATATAAAGTGAATTTCTTTGTTGAACTTCCATCAGAAATATACATATCACCGGGCCTACAACTAATAAAAGCATCAGCTGTAGCTAACCAAGGTCTTCCTAGTATAACAGGATGGCCTCCTAGATTATTCTTGGGTGTAAGGATCATGAAATCCACAGGGTACTCCCAAGAGTCTAGGGACACTGGAATGTCTTCTATTACCCCATCTGGTCTGATCACAGATCTATCTGCTAATTGTAATAGTGTGGAAGTAAAAAGAAGATTAGGAAGTTTCAGTTTGTCAAAGTTGGCCAACTCCTGCACCAAGGAAAGTAGCTCACCATGAACCAAGTTTAACAGAAGTTTACTCATCTCATGGAGGCACTCAATTAATTGGGTACCATTTCTTCCTAAAGTGGGAGGATTGATCTAGTTGGATATTGGTGGCCACCTTCCTATTCTACTTGGATTCCCAACACAGTTTCCTTTCAGTTTCCTATTTTCTAGCAAATTTTCCTATTTTTTGGAATTTTTTCAAGTCTTGAACTTCTAGAGCCTTTTTGGGACCTAAACCATTTCTACGATACATTTTTGTAGTTTATATTTTTTTTCCTCGGATATACCTCTCTAACGGGCTATCATGCGCTCCAAATGGAGATCGTATTCCAAATTTATGACCCAGGGAAGTTGACGTTCCAACTAACCCCATCAGGGCCCACATGCTTTTGACGCTTCATCTCCCAGGGTTAGGTTTTTTGATGTTTATGGTTTCTCATTGTCTCTTCATGATAAAAGAGCCTCTGAGCCTCATTGTAACTTAGTTCAAAAGGTCGGCATCAATCACATCTCTTCTCAGAGATAAGCTACCATCGTTGATCTAGTTTGTTTCCTTTCTGCATGTAAACTATTTTTTAGTAGTTACTATATATTAATTAAAGTTATATTTCGTTGTATCTCTATGATTTTTTTTAAATCAATATTTCATTTCGTTCCTTCATAAATATGGATCAGTGGTATCAGAGTGTTTTTCTCTTTCTCTATTTTTATGTGCATGTCCCCAATGAGATCGAGGTATAAGGAGTTGGGACTTGAACTGGTTGATCCCTTGCAAGACCGACCTCACAAACCCCGGCAACCTCCCATGGAGGAATAAAAGAAATACGAGGGAGTAGGAAATCCTTTCAAAATTTTTCTCAAAGAAGCCTTTGAGCAACAAAGGAAAAATATGATGAATAATTTTTCCCAGATCCTTCGATGGAAACCACTAAGCGAAGAATCTTCATCTAACACTCACTTCAAAGGTGCAACGCCCTTTAAGGTACAATTTAAAATTGACATTTATATATTTGAAGGCCAGATAGACGTAGATGCTTTAGATAGATGGTTAAATTTGTTGGAAGGATATTTTTCAGTCTGTAATTTTTCTGATGGGGAAAATACTACTTTTTCACTCCTCAAGGTCGCACCCCACATCAAGGTTCGGTGGCAAACTTACTATGAGAAAAGGAACGAGGAGGAACCCTCACTACTTTTAGTAGTGTCCTCTTGGAATTATTTATGAGATGTCATCAAGGAACAATATTACCTTGTTGGGAGCTATAAATACAAGTACATATAATGGACCACACTATGGCAGGAAATGGACTAAGAAGTGTCAAATTTCATGAATATTTTTCATACCCTAAGCAAGAAGCTAGGCATCAAGGACTCTGAGCAACATCTAGAAATTGAGTACCATGGTTTTCTACACAAATACATCTAGGCATAAATGAATTTCTTGGACATCTCTTCGCTTAGCACAACATATCGATATGTTGTCAAGATTGAATAGAAATTTAAACAGAAGAATTTATACTTTGTATCTACAAATACGTAGTAGGGAAAAGGCACCTCCAAACCACAAAAAAATGGATAAAAGCAAGGAAAAACGACCAAAGACAACCCATTAAATCCATAAGAAAATAATACCAATGGTAAGAAAATGAAAGAAACGGGAAAGTGGTGTGCGTTCCACAAGAGCCCCACTCACAACATAAATGAGTGTCATGCTAAGAAGTCACTGGTGGTCTAGCTAAAAGATTCATATTCAGATCTATGTCATGACTTCGAGCCAGAACCCGACAAGGGGGAAAAGATGATTGATGAATAACCTAGTGCCACTGTTGCCACTACCAAGGTCAAAAAGATTGATCCTGAAGATCCAAAGGAGGGTGAGCATATCTTCTACTCACAGGTGTGGGTGAACGTTCTTCACTGTAGTTCATTATCAACAATGGCAGTCAAAATAACCTCATCTCAACATAACTCATTAAGCGGATGGGATTGTAGAAAATACCATACCTGCAACCATACACCATCAAGTGGCTCCACCAAGGGCGAGATCTATGTGTTAGCCAGTAGTGCCACCTTCCCTACAACATCAAGCCTTTAACGAAAAAGGCATTGTGTGATGTTTCTCCCCTAGGAGTTTGTGATGTTTTATTACACCAACCATAATTGTGGAAGTGTCATTTTGTGTGAGTCCATACCCCGTATTGTTATTATTAATTACTTTGGGCAAAAAAATACATAGGATACTAGAGGTGGCCCCACCTACCACAATTTCTTTGATCTCTGCTAAGCAATGTAGTAAGATCATCTCCACATTAGGAAATTTTTTTTTTTCCTAATTCACTCTCAAGTTAAGTGGAAGATCATGGCAGCATCCATGGCCCCCAAAAAGGTTTCCTCCATGCAACGAAATTAAGTTGATAAGGTCATGAAAGAGTACAGGGAAACTTTCTCCTCACCCGCAGTTGTACCTTTGCACTATCAGGTCAAGCATTCGATTGATTTGACTCATAGAGTACATCTACCTAATGTTCCAATCTACCACCTCTCTTTGCTCAAAAATGAGGAAATCAAGTGGTAGATCCAGAAGTTGCTATAAAAAGGGCACACTCGACCAAGTTCTTCACCTTATGGGATCCCAATTTTACTTGTACAAAATAAAGATGGGATCTCGAAAACCATTATATCAAATCGATATATTAGGTTCCTAAGCACGTTTTGGTCGAGACATTGCATGTTTTTGGACACTAGGCTCACTAAGTCGACTGCATTCCACACCCAGACTGATGGTTAGACAAAGGTCACAAACAAGATGACAATGCATACTATGCATGTACAAATTTGAGTATCCATGAACATGGGATGATCATTAAAGGAAATTTCATCCTAAAAGTGGCCTCCTAAGGAAATAAAATAAAATAATAGTTAAAATAATAAAATAAGAGTTTTGAATTTTGGAAGGAAAAGAAGAAAGCCACCTTTTTAATTGTATTTTTTTCTCATCTCCTTATAGGTTTACTCAAATTTCAAGTGTAGACAATCCTTGGATGCAGAGTTAAATTCCACATACAACGAGTATGCATTATGCATAATTTTGAGAAGACCCACATTGATAAAAAACTAAAAATACCTTAACAAAGCGTGTTGAACGTGTTTCTTTAAGGTATATTTAGTTTTTATCGATGTGGGACTTCTCAAAAATATGCATAATGGGTACTTGTTAGATGTGGAATTTAAATTTTCATCCAACGAGTTTCTACACTTGAAATTTGAGTAAACCTATAAGGTTATGAGACAAAAATACAGTTAATAAAATTATTTTTTCTTCTTTCCCCTCCAAAATATTTACATGAACCTCTTTTTAAATTTAAATCATTTTGATTGGTTTACATATTATGACATGGAAATTACATGAAAATTTTATGGGCTCTTTTAGGCTGAAATTTCCTCTAATGATTTTTTTAGTGTGTGCAACATAGCTATAACAGAGCCCTCCATAGATCAATTGGCTACAAACCCTTTTCAAGTGGGTTCGGATTTCAACCATTATGTCTCATTGATGTTTCAATGCCTCTTGCGACTACACAAGCATAATTTTCACATGTTTAGTCTGAAGTTGATAAAGCCACCAAGTTTATTGAACGCATTTAGCACATCCGCCAGTAGGTTCATGGTATCCTAGATAAAGCCAATACCAATTACAAACAATTCCATGATCAACATCAGGTTCCACATAAGTTTCAAGAGCATGAAAAATTTTGGTTGCATTTGTAGAAGGAATGCCTTACCTGATTCCATTGGAAGCTTCAACAATTTTGATACGAGCCTTACACAATCACCAAGGTTATGGGTGATTATGCTTTCGAGCTAAGTATCTCCCCATTCCTTGGCCTGCACATATTATTCAATGTGGACCACCTTCATCCATACTTTCCACCATTATTTCACACATCAAACATTGTTGAGCATCTGACACCAACATAACTCAACCTAAATCACATTAAACGTGCCACAATAGATAATATCATGGACCTATAGATTAATAAAAATTTCCAACATAGTATTCAACTGTATTAGGTTGTTAAAGTTGGCCAACTCCTGCACCAAGGCAAGTGTCTCACCAGAGACCAAGTTCAGCAGAAGTTTCCCCATCTCATGGATGCACTCAATGAAATGGGGACTATTGGTTCCTAAGGGAGGAATACTGGTCCAATTGGATATTTGTGGCTGCTCATCTATTCCACTTGGACCCCCAACACTATTTCCTTTCAATTTCCCATTTTATAGCACAATTTATTATTTCAAAAATTTTCTATTTTTCACAGTTTTTCGGGTCCTAAACTTTCAAATATGTTTTGAGGCCCTAAACGAAATTTTTTGGGAAAAATGAAAACAAGAATTAACCCATTTTTAGTTGAATTTTTTTTCCTCGGATAGACCTTTCTAACTGGCTATCATGTGCGCTAAACATAGATCATATTCCAAAGTTACGATCCTGGGAAGTTGACATTCCAACTAAACCCATCGAAACCCATACAATTTTGGCGCTTCATCTCCTAGGATTAGGTTTTGGGATGTTTATGGTTTATCATTTTATATTCATGATAAAAGGGCCTCAAAGCCTCATTGTAACTCAGTTCAGAAGACCAGAATCCATCACATCTCTTCTCATAGATAGCCTACCATCCCTGAGCTATTTTGCTTCCTTTCTACATGTAAACAATTTTTCAACAATTGTTATCTATTAATTGAATTTATGATTTGTTGTATATTTGTGTGTTTTTTTTTAATATATATTTCATTTTTTTCCTTCAGAAATCCCGATCAACAAAGGGGAAAATTATCTATAGGCCCCAATAATATATTTATGCCTCCCCAATTGAATCTTCATTGATTTTCATTAGGTCATAAAGAGATAGTATTTATGATCTCAAAGGGATTGTTTCTAATAAGATTCTGCAAGAGTACCCAACCCACTACCAGGGATATATTCTAGAAAATTTTCCTCTAAAGAATTAGATTTTGGAAGGAAGGGAATTTTGGATTTATATTGAAGATTATAGTGTGGATAAATTGTAGTAGAATGGGGCTTTTCTTATTGAGTGTGAGGGGGGTGGATATTAAGTGGGAAAGGGAAAATTATAGAGGCTACAAAATAATTGAAGGTCTAAAGAAAAATAAAGGGTAAGAAGAAGGGAAATAGATGCCAAAAAGACTCAACAAATAATCTCTGATGGGACAATGGGAGAAAGAGAAACTAGAGAAAAACTCATATTTTTTAATAAAATAGGGAAGAAGAAATAATAGTAGAAAATAATGAGCTTGCACTTACGAAGGGAGAAATTTCAAGGGAATACAACGAGGACCTATAGAGATTTTTCCTTATTAGTCAATGGAAAACCCCCTAGACTTGGTGGAACCATAGGAGAGAACTTCTTAGAAGTGTGTGCAAGTTTGATCCCTGAGTATTTTTATGGACCCATTTCTGCCTTTTCTGCATGAGAGAGCAAGGTCATAGGTATGAAAATGTTCACACTTGAAGGGAATGCCTTCATAGTCCAGATATTTTCCGTAGATTGGATTTCCATACCTTACGAAGATGGCATCGATGAGACCCTTTTAAATATTGAGCTTTACCAAGATATGTGCAATGCCCATGTATCATGTCTACAAGTATAAAATATTCAGTTCATAGAAAAACTTTAACATCCTCAGGTTAAAAATCCATGTAATAAATTTAATAAAGGAAAAATAAGATCAAGGTCACATGACATGTATTCCAAGTTGAATTTTTGGAAAAACATCCTTGTGTGGGTGTTTATTTGTTTTATTATGGCCAAAGGAAATTGGAAAAGGCTTTGGAAAGGCAAGAGGAGTTATTTGGAATTTATTTATGAAAATTATGAAAAATAGGAGAAAAGGAAGGTGGAATGTCATGGGTTGCATGTGAGGAGTAAAATCAATAAAAATAATAGAAAATGAAGAAATTAGAGGCCTCAATGGTAAAAATTCTTATGAGGATTAGTACATGGACTTTTTATAATATTGGGTGGAACTCTTTATCCATTCTCTCTCTCATACTCTTGCATACTTAGAGTATTCTTAAAGCACTCTAGCATTGGAGGAAGGAAGGAAAAGGAAGGACAAGAAAGCAAAGGGAAGTAAAGATCAAACAAGAAAGAGTTGGATTCAAACAACTACAGTGGGATTACTTGCACATATCGAGTTGCATGTATGATTTCCTTGATAGTTTTGGCATGCATGGTACATTCATGTGTATTTTTTGTTCTCTTATTATCAATGGTATGGGTTTTTCTAGGTGTGACAGTGGCTTTCAGTTGTGCCTTGCTCTTTCTAGATAGCCATGGTGTAATGGGGTCTCTCTTACTTGGTTGCTGGATTGTTGGATTGTTAATTTTGGGAAACTAGGTCCAAAATCCATGTTTCACTACTCATATGATGATGATGATTATATTTTTGTTGGATTCCTCTTTCAGAGAGGTGCAAGATAGTTCTAAATATCATATTTTTTGTATGATTAGAACATATATTTTGATTTTATTTTCCACACATGTGCAAGGTCGGCTAAATTTGTAATGTAGGTTTGCAAGCCCAATATATGTGTCACACACCCTCACTAATGGATATAAATTAGAGAGACTTGAAGCTAATTTACTCATCAACTCATCACACACATCCTCTTATGATCTAATTGGTTCGATCAGCCTTCTGGAGGCCTCTCTCTCTCTCACGTGCAGAGTTGAAGTTTTGGAAAGGTGTGTATTGTTTTATGGTTGTTTTACTGGTGCGTTGACTAGCATTGACCGTGGTCAAAACTTGGGGCTTTGACCTTCAAATTGTGCCAAAATTTTGATCTCTTGAGGCCGCATTAGAGGGCACAAAGATCGAGGAAAATGGAGACCTTTTACTAAAGCCCTAAACTGAAACATTGACTAGCGTTGAATTTCCTACGTTGACTCTTCTGTGATGACATTTTATGTCGACCCGCGTTGATTTTTTTTTAGTTGTCTTTGATGGGTGTCTGTGACACTTGGAGGATTGGCTGATCTTATGTTGAGAAAGAATTTGTTGGCTAGTGCATCCTGTTGACTGTCGTAACACACACTACTCTCTATCTTTGTTGGACAAGAAGAATTGTAAATTCTGATTTATATTATTGTCTTGTCTTCTGTTGATCTATTATTATGTTCTATCAGCATTTTAATTTCATGTTTATGTGATTTCTAAATTGAATTGGGCCTATAAGAAAGATTGAAGTAAAACTGCATTAAGCATAGAACATACCATGTCTGTCTAAATTTAACATGGTATCAGAGCTAAGGTGAAGGCAAAGCCCAAGCTAGTCTGAAAAGAAATCACCGAAGAAGAAATCCTACCAAGGACCAATGGCCTCCTGAACCTATAAGGGTTTCAAATCTGATGGTAATTTGACTGAAAAGTCTAATTATGATGCATGGAAGATGTCCTTGGATTTGGCATTAGAAGTTCAAGATGTCATGGATTATGTGCAGGGGAAGATTCATGAGCCTCCATCAAATGCACTTGCTGCCACAAAGATGAAGCATAGAAAAGGGGAAATCAAAGAAAAGATCATTATCATGGATTCAATTCATAAGCACTTGGCTGCTTACATCTCCGAGCTGTGCACATCTAAAGAGATGCATGATAAGCTAGTTAGCATGTTCAGGGGTAACAATGCTAATCAAGTGCTTTTATTCAAGAATCAATTGAAGAATATCAAGAAAGGAAAAGAAGGATCCATTCAATCCTATTTTATGAGGCTCACTAAAATCAAGAATAATATCTTAGCTATTGAAGAATAAATAGTTGATTAAGATATGGTTTTCATTGCACTTGGAGGTCTCCCTCGTGATTGGTATGTATTCAATACCACTATTATTAATAATAATTTTATTCCTGATTTTGATGAAATATTGACGAGATGCACTCAAGAGGAGACAAGAATGATGGAGAGAGATCATCCCTATAGTGGAAATGGAGTTGACCCTACTACCTTCGCCACTCATGCAAAGAAGAAGAACTATGGTGGCCCGAGAAATAAAAACCATGGAAGAGTGAAGCCCAAAGTAAGGAAAGGAAGATGTTACACTTGTAACAAGTTTGGTCACTATGCAAAAGAGTGCCCCAATAGAAGGGACTCTCCCAGGGATGATGACAACAACAACTCCAAGGGGAATGGAAATCAAAGGAACAACAAGTTCAAAGGAAAAAGGAAGGCTCCCTCTTATTGTATTGAAAATGGGAAACCTTTCAAGAGGTCAAGAAATTCCAGGTACGATGATTCTAATGTTGTTGATAATAAGAAAAATGAATATATTCTTTTATATTCCCTCTTTTTTGCATCTCCTCCCAACACCCTAGATGTCTGGTTGGTTGATAGTGGTTCTTCAAGGCACCTCACTGGTTATAAATAATCCCTCTATGATTTAATTGAGAAGGATACTAATTTAGAAATTATCCTTGGAGATAATGCCACTTATCCCGTGAAAGGGACAAGGATTGTGACCCTTCATCTATCTCAAGGTCAAGTCCTCCATTTACAAGATGTGTTGTACGTACCTGATTTGAAGAAGAACCTTATGTCTATTTAAGCAATGGAAGACAAAGGATTCAAGGTGGCATTCATCGATGGAAATGTACGCATCTGGAAGAAGAACTTATACACTCTACCAGGTTGGAGGAAGTCTGTTGGGTGCTAAGTCATGTGATACAACTCTTCAAGCTGAGTTATGGCACCAGAGGTTTGCACACCTTCATTAGAAATCCCTTCCTGAAGAAAGGAAGGTGGTGACAGGGATTCCCGGGTTTAAAGATGATCATGAAGGTATATGTCAAGGTTGTGCCAAAGGGAAGCATACAAGGGGACCATTCCCCTCAATTGTCACAAAGACATCTGATATCTTGCAATTGATACATTATGATTTATTTGGTATGTTGCTCATAACATCCTTGGGAGAATTTTCATATTACATTACCTTTATATATGACTTCTCTTGCAAGACCTGGATATATTTCTTGAAGAAGAAGGATGAAGCACTTAAATGGTTTTGTACCTTCAAGGCCTTGGTTGAAAACAAACCAAGAAGAAAATTAAAAATTTAAGGACCGATAATAGGACCGAGTATGATTCAAATGAGTTCAATGACTTTTGAAGAGAAGCTAGCATTAAGAGGGAGACCAAAACTGTGTATACTCCTGAGTAAAATGGTGTTGCTAAAAGAAATAATAAGACCATTGTGGAAGTTTCCCTTGCGATGCTATATGACCAAGGTCTTCCAAAGTTTCTATGGGGAGAAATTGTGGACACTACTATGTACGTTCAAAATTTATGCCCGCATTCCACTCTGGACTCCAAGACTCTCGAAGAAGTCTTCTCTGGTAAGAAACCTGATGTTTCTCATTTTAGATTTTTTTCTATTCCTGTTTATTTTCATCTGCCGAAAGAAAATACAAGCAAGTTGGATGCTTCTGGAAAGAAGGGAATGTTTGTGGGATATAATGAAACTTCGAAGGCATATAGAATATATGTGCTTGGTCAAAAATAAGTGGAGATATGACACGACATCACCTTTTATGAATATGTTTCCCTCAAGAAATTTAGGAATCTTCCTAGCTCAAAGGAAGACAAAGAAGAAGAATAAGTTGGAAGGCAGGAAGAATTGAAGGATGAATTGATCCTCCATGTTAAAGCACCTATGGATCCTATTGATCCACCTCCTTCAAATACGAAGAGACCCTTGTGGCTTAGGGACACTCTTGAAGATGTCGAGAGACATATTTCCCCAAGGGGGACACTCTGTGAAAGCAAGAAGTCGAATAGATACCAAGGGTATCTAGTAGCCATGAGTACAATTGTACAATCTAAGCCTGGATCATTTGAAGAAGCCATAAAGCATCAAGTTTGGAAGGATTCTGTGCATGAAGAATATGAATCTATCATGAAGAATGATGTCTGGGAAGTGGTCCCAATACCGGAGGACAAATCTATTGTCACCTCGAAATGTCTCTTCAAGATCAAGCATGGAGCTAATGGTAGTGTTGAAAAGTACAATGGAAGATTTTTTTCCTGAGGCTTCTCTCAAAAATAAGGCATAGATTATGATGATATATTTTACTTATTTCCCACTATACCAACATACAATCTATTATTTCCCTTGCTGCAACGAAAGGATGGAGTATCCATCATATGGATTTGAAGACCGCTTTTATATATGGTTCAATAAAGGAAGAGCTTTATGTGGAGAAACCTTTGGGGTTCGAAGTCGAGGATAGAGACACCTATGTATGTAGGTTGAATAAATCCCTCTATGAGTTGAAGCAAGCCCGCAGGGCTTCGTATGAGAGGATAGATAACTACTTGATGAAGTTGGGCTTCACTTGAAGTGATGTTGATCCAAACCTTTATTTGAAGGTTGAAAAGGAAAGGCCTCTCATTCTGGTTCTCTATGTGGAATATCTCTTCCTAACAGGTGTTGACCCTCTCATTCATCAATGTAAGAGGGATATAGCTTCTGATTTTTAGATGAAATACCTAGGACTAATGAATTACTTCCTAAGCTTGGAGGTATGGCAAAGGCCAAGCGAGATTTTCCATTCTCAAGGAAAATATGTTGTGAAGCTGCTGGAGAGATTTGGTATGGTGGACTGTAATTCTGTGTCGACACCGATGGAACTCAATTTTAAGAAGTTGTGTGGAAAAATTGCTAGGCCCGAGCTGAGAAACCCCACCGAGTATCAACAACTCGTGGGGGCCCTGATGTTCTTAGTGAACTCCCGTCTGGATGTATGTTTTGTAGTGAACAATTCGAGTCAACATATGGTTGAGCCTCATCACATTCACTGGATTGGTGCAAGGAATCTATTGAGATATCTTCGGGGTACAATAAACCATGGGCTAAGATACACTACCAGGAGTTTGAGACTTCATGAATATATTGATGTCGATTGGGTTGGTAGTGTAGTGGATCGCAAGAGTACATCTAGATGTTGCTTCACCTTGGGGTCTGCTTCGATATCTTGGATGAGTAGGAAGTAGAAGTCGGTGTCTTTGAGTAGCACTAATGTTGAATACATTGCAGTGAGTATGGCCTATTGTGAAGGTTTTTGGTTGTGAAATATCTTCAATGAGCTATTTGGACATGTGATACATACCGTCGTTATCCTTTGTGATAACCAGAGTGGGCTTCGTCTTTTTGAGAATCTCATGTTCCATGATTGATCCAGGCATATTGATATTAGGTACTACTTTATCTGGGATATGGTATAGCTAGGCACCATAAGGCTCGATCACATTGGGACTGATGAGCAAGTCATGGATATTCTCACGAAGCCCCTGGGGAAGGTCAAATTCTTAACCTTGCATGAGAAGCTTGGAATCATGGACAAACCCTATTCTGAGGGTCCTACCTAAGTTGGACAATGAGCTCTCAGAGCTCCAGGGGGCTTGGGGATAGCTTCTTGGAGCTATAAGCACACACGGGGCTAGGCTTGTCGAACCTTGTTGTGTTTCTAGCCCACCATTATGATATTGAGTTGGTTAAACTTTTTTTTATCTATTCCCCATAAGCATCCTACCCATGGAGTTTCAAACTCATGGGAAGTACCTCTCATTTTTCCAATGAGGTGGGAAATGTGGATAGAGACCAATAGCAAGACCGATGGATGCATCAGATGTTGTTGTACTCTCTATGTCTAGGATGGC
The DNA here is from genome assembly GCA_034641835.2 of Pinus albicaulis. NCBI lineage: Eukaryota > Viridiplantae > Streptophyta > Pinopsida > Pinales > Pinaceae > Pinus > Pinus albicaulis. The sequence continues at coordinate 594,833,366 of CM076579.1, forward strand.
ACGTGTCCAACACCTTGATCTGGGATCAAGTCTGATGAGGTTCTTACCTCTAAACAGACTTTGAGTCAGTAAACTAACTTTGGGTTAGTATGAGACTCTTTTGAGTTCGAGAGAGGTATTAACCTCTAAGCTGACTTCGGGTCAGCAAAGCATGATGTCTTTGTGACTCACCCTTTTTGTTCTATTTGCAAAGAAAATCCAGCAAAGAAAGTTACGACAGGATGATATATGATAGTACACGATGGTATTGATCACTGGATGGCACAAGTGGACATATGGAGTTCTCCCTAGTTGAGAGGGAGTGTTAATTTTTGGCAACTAGGTCCAAACTCCATGTTGCACTTCTCATATGATGATGATTATATTTATGTTGGATTCCTCTTTCAGATAGGTGCAATATTTATCTAAATATCATCTTGTTTTGATGAGTATAACATATATTTTGATTTTATTTTCCACACATGTGCAAGGTCAGCCAAATTTTTAATGTAGGCTTGCAATCCCAATAGATTGTCACACACCCTCAATGATGGATAGATACTTTAAGCTCATTTTCTCATCAACTCATCACACACATACTCTTGTGGTCTAATTGGCTTTATCAGCCTTTTGGAGGCCTCTCTCTCTCTCACGTGTGTTGCTGAAGCTGGGAAAAGTGTAGATTGTTTTAGGGTTGTTTTGTTGGTGCATTGACTAGCATTGACCGTGGTCAAAACTTGGAATTTTGACCTCCAACTTGTCCACAAATTCTGATCTCTTGAGGCCACATTAGAGGGATCAAATATTGAGGAAAATGGAGACCGTTGATCGAAGCCCTAAACTGCAGCGTTTACTAGCGTTGACTTTTCTGTGTTGAATTTTTTTTTTTGACCAACATTGAATTTTTGGACCTGTATTTGAGGGGTGTGTGTGACACTTGGAGAATTGGTTGATCTGATGTTGAGAAATACTTTTCTAGTTGGTGCATCCTATTGACTTCTGTAATGCACATTACTCTCTACCTTTGCTGGACAAGAAGAATCGTAAATTATGATCTATATTATTGGCTTGTCTTCTATTGATCTATTATTATGTTCTATCATCATTTTACTTTCATGTTTATGTGATTGCTAAATTTAATTGGGCCTATAAGAAAGATTGATGTAAAACTTCATTAAGCATAGAACATACTATGTTTGTCTAAATTTAACATGGATACTTTCCAAACTGAGTGGGGTGGTCTTAGGAAAATCATAAGGCCTAGGAATCCCTTGACTAGTAATGGCAGGATACATAATAAATCCTAGTTGTGAACCCCTTTGTTAGGCCTAGGAATCCTCGACCGGTGAATGGCGAGATACATGGTAAAACCTAGAGGGTGGAGCCTCGTTGGGCCTAGGAATACCTTGACTAGTAATGGCAGGGTACACGTTAAAACGTAAAGGTGGAGACAGAAAAATTCATCACTATTTAGGTGGAGAGATCTAGAGGAATCCATGATTATTCAGGGCCTAGAGATCACTTGATCGGTATATGGCAATATTATAGTAAATCCAAAAGTGCATATTTATTGTTTGGGACTACGAATCCCTTGGCAAGATACATAGTAAATCCTGAGGAAGCCTTCATTGGTTTTGTTGTGAGTCCCACAGTCATGCTTGGAATATGTCCCAGGGGTGATCGGCAAAAAGAAATATTTGGTTTAGCCAAATCTATGGTTGGGTGGTATGTGGAAGTCCCTGACCTGGTTGCATTTTTCATATGTTAATAATAGTTATTTTCCTCTTGTGTATTATGTGTAAATGTGTTTGTTATTATGTGATTATAATTGTTGTTCTATCATTATTTATTTGTTGTTTATATGTTGGTTATAAGAATGGTTTATGAAAAGTTTGAGTTATGGCTCCCGTCATGTTATGAATGGTAAATGAATGACTAATGAATGTATGAACTAATAGATGATATTGCAGTTGTTATGAGAGGGCATCAAACCTTATTGACGGTTCTCAGATAAGTATGAAGTCCCTATGCTTAGAAGTGTTTATAGGACATGTATATTACATGTTCATAATGTGTTTGACGGACATATGTCAGTGCTAGGCCTTTTCAGGTCAGATCCTTGTTCAATTTTGGCATTAGAGACCTCATCATCTTGTTATTTATAATTTCTAAAAGTTTCATTGAGTTCTAGGCAGAGGCATGATTCCTGGCTCTAAAAGAGTGGCTCAGAATTTGGGGCTAGTGTCACAAAACTACCTCAAAAAGGCTGCAGTTGCATGGATGCAAGCTTATGCATGTGACTAGAGGGTTTCAGCCACATGGAGGGCTTTTCATGAGTGTGGTTGGGGCTCTAGTCTAGTAATAAGGCATGTGATCTCGGGGGTTTTTCACTTGGAGTGGTTGGTTAGCCCTTGGGGGTCTTCTAGCTTCTGAAGAAGGTCAGTTTGGTTTTAGTTGTCGATACCACTTCCTAAATTGTACTTGGGGATTTGAATAATATCATAGTAACTCTTCGTCACATGTTTACCCCGGTGGATAGGTTAACTTCGATAAATGTGGGAGGAGGGTGTTACAGAGTGGTATCATAGTATGTTTCGTTCTCCTTGGGTGATGTCTAGTTTTCATTCTCTTTGTGTGATATATGATACCATAGAATGGTATTAGAGCATGGTTCAAGCCTCAGACTAGATGGGAATAAAGTGTTTGTCATGCATACATGTCAGTTGCATATGTGTCTTTTATGCTTTTGTTCTATGTGCTTGTTGTGTATGCATGACGGTGGTCATTGTGGCAGTTTTCTTGGCATGTAGAAGTTGATGATGTTGTTTTTGGGATGTGCTTGTCTTGAATACATGTCGATTGTATATGAATTTTTTATGCGTGTCAGCGTCTATATGTTGTTGTGTATACATTTTTATTGCTATGGTTATGCATGCATATTAGGTTAGACATGTATCGCGGTGGTCATCGTGTAGTTTGTGTCAACGTGATGTTGCTAGTATGCTATGATGTTGATGTGTTGGTTGAGATAGAGCAAGAGATGCAGATCATCAGAGTGAGGCTGCAACACTGGACATCAGGGTAAGAGAGAATCATCGTATAGGTTTGTACATTGGGTATGCAAGAATGTCGTTTAATGATTTTTATATGAATTATGGTTATGTACATCCCTATCATTTTATTATTGTTATGGTTACATGCATGATAGATGCTAGTTGTTCAGTGTGGTCATATGTGCATTCGTCGAATAACCATGCATGATAGTTAACTTTTTGTTATATGCATTGTGGTCACACACATGATGATTATGGCCATTGCATTTAATATCTTGATGTTATATATATCGTGGTAATTTGAATTGGCCTGCGCATATGGATATGGTTATGATATTTAGGTATGAGTTGATATATTTGTGATATTGTATTATACTAATCTAGTCCGACTTGTGTAGACGTGATAACCTCCTATGAGATATATCCAGGTATGAGTTTGATTGTGTCATCTATTTGGTTTATCTAACATGTTATGCCTACAAGTTGTTGGAATGTTTGATTAATTGCATGATAGGAGAATGTGTCTATAAGATTGCATGAAGAAATGAACTTGTTTTAAGATGATCAGGCTAACATAATATGTGTTGAGACAATTGATATGTACTTGAGTGTAAGTAGGTGATAGTTGTAGAATTATTTCTTATGATTATTATTTGATTATGACATGGTTGTTAGTATTGGTAAAGGTTGATTGCAAATTAATAAATATAATGTCTTGATATTTGAAGTGTGTGACTTACATGTGTGAACAGTTGTACGGAAACATGTTTGGTACTAGCGTGACAAGGTAACAATTGAATTGTTTATATAACTAAAATTTGGGTGATGTGATAAGCACATAATAAGACTCAATTACAACAAGGTAAAAGGAAAATAAAGGAATTGGGTGAGAATTCCTTTGACTATGTTTGGAAACCACAGTTCCGAACGAATGAGTGATTTGCATGAATACAAGAAGTCTTCTTAACCTTGATTTCGTCTGACATTATGTGGATATGTGTTATATTAATGAACATGTATTTGACAAGTATATTAGCTAGTTCTAGTTATGGAAATACTTGTTGAGGAATTGGAGTCCCTTGAGAGATGATACATGTGCGGTTCAGTTATAAGAAACGTGTTTGGCACAATAAGGTAAGGTAACTAGTATATTGTTATGTTTATTTATGCACTGATAGTTATGTGTTTATGGCAGTATGATGCAAGGGATTGCATGGAAAAAGAGACTGCCATGAAATAAAGAAGAAGGCTTAGGTTGAGCTTTCCCTTGGAGGCATTGGAAACCCATGGGTTTGAGTCATGGTGTTGTCGCTAGTCTTGTGCTTTTGATTCTTTGTGATTTTTTACGCTTATTTTGAAAATTTTCTTATGTCTGGTGCATGGCCATGCCATTTTTTTGTGGTGTCGTATTGTTATTGGTTCTCATGGTTTTCTTCTTGTTTGCTTCTTGTTCTTGCCTTTTTCATTTCAAGGATCTTGGGAATTGGTTGGGAAGGAGGAAGAAAATGGAATTTGGGGAGAGTTGTGTGGTACCCAACAGGTAATGTAAAACATAGATGAAGCTAAGTGTATGTATAATGGAAACTTAAGGCAAGAGAATGGAAGTAGCTTGGATTGGTTGAGTCCATTTGGAAAAATGGACAGTGGAAGGACAATTATGAGAAAAGTAAGGTAAATTCATTTGAGGTGTCATATGCCTTGACTATGTTGGGAATTTTTTTTCCCCATGTTGTGCATGGATAATTGGAGTTCTCTTAACCTTAACCTTATGGTATCTAGTAATTATGTTGTGATTATGATGGTGTCTACATATGTATATATGTATGTGTGTATATCGATGTCTGACAGGGTTGTCAGGGATCATGATTATTTTGTGCTAATTTTTATATTTATATATGTATATGTATGTATGTATGCATGTTGTTGTCTAAAAGGGTTGTCAATGATAATTATTTTGGAGGAATTCTTTCTTATGCACGTGAATGGCATGAAAAGGTTCTTGGTTTTACTAGGAATCAAGAGGGAATACTAGTACTAACAGATATATGAGGTCAGTATCATGTGGATATGAATTTATATTATGTGATTATACTCTATATATATTTTTGTTATGGACAACCTATTCTAAGGGACACATGAGATAAATGAAAGAAATGTGAAGTGCGGGATGCTAGGACAAGCATGGCTAGTAAATACATTAGAAGCAAGGTTGCTTGGTAGAGTCAGTGTGTGGTCTCTGGATGTGCAATACTACTAATGTGTATATGTCGTACATGTTACACCTGTGATGTTGTGTGCATGCGGTGTTGTGTACATAGGGTGTTGTGTACATGTTGTTTATGCAATGCTAGGTATAGATGGTGTTGTGTACATGTTGTTTATGCAATGTTGTGTACAAATTGTGTTGTGCGCATGTTGGATATGCACTATTGTGTACATATGGTGTTGTGTGCATGTTGGATATGTGGTTATGTGTACATATCATGCTTTTGGCATGTTTCATATGCAATTTTGTGTACATATGGCATGGTGTGCATGTTGTACATATGGTGCTATGTACATGTGGTGTCATGTGCACATTATACATGGGGTGTTGCGTGCAGGTGGTGTTGCGTACATGTCATGCATATGGTGTTGTGTACATGTGGTGTTGTGTATATGTCGTGCATGTGGTGTTGTGTACATGTGGTGTTGTGTATATGTCGTGCATGCGGTGTTGTGTACATGTGGTGTTGTCTACACGTTGTACAAGTGGTTTTGTGTACATGTTGCGTTGTGTACACGTTGTGCAGGTGGTGTTGTGTACACATTTTCAGGTGGTGTTGTGTACATCTGGTACTGTGTACATGTTCTACATGTGGTACTATTGCACATGTGGCATTGTGTGCATGTTGTACATGTCTCTTTGTGTACTTATGGTATTGTGTATGTGCATTGTGTAGTCCTGGTATCGTTACATGTGTATTCGTTGTGTTGTACTCTTTGTATGTATGTTTTTGTGCTGTAAACCAAATGTAGGTGTATGTATTGTGTTTTGATGTACACCGGGTGTAGGTGTATGTGTTGTGTCGTATAGTGGATGCAGATGTATGTGTCGTGTTGTATGTTGGGTGTAGCTGTAAGTTTTGTATGTCAGGTATAGGTGCATGTATTCTATGGTGTTGTATGTCGTGTGTGGTTGTATGTGTGTGATGCACACTATTTGTATGTGTACATGGTTGAAGAGAATGCACTCGGTGTTTTTCGGGCGTGGAAACCTATCCGATGGGCATACAGAATGGACAAAGGATAAAGATAGAAGCGAAGGATCGATTAAAGGATAAGTATCAATATTTTATTTTAGTTTTAATTATTAATGTGATCTATGATTATGGTTTATGATGATAGCATGTGATTTATGATTCAGGTTTATGATGGTTACATGTGATCTATGATTTTGATTACGATGGTTGTGTTTTGAGCTAACCATATGTGTATGTTTGTACATGATGATTTGATCAAACATTTAGTTTGACTTGTTGTGACAAGAAGTGTACCTTATTGATCAACCACTCATGAGGTATGTTATAAATTTATTTCAATTTATTTTGAATCTAATGGAAATTGTGTACTTGGTATAGGAAAGCATGAAAATGTTGGGTTGGGTGGTTGGAATTGACTGCCATAATTAGCAGTAGCAATAAAAGGAATTGGAATAGGCAACAATATTCTCCTAAAATAACTTCAAGAGCAGGGTCATTGTGGGACACTAGTACCCAATAGTGTCCATTGATTTCCATGAGCATGTTATGACCGATATTATGGTTTTTAGGCAGGGATATGCCTCCATTTTTGGACCTTCCAATGCGAGGAAACATTTCCAAGGGATGGATCACCCGGGAAAGGGGATACCAAGGAATCGGGAAGGTGAGTGACTACACAGAATGGGGTGACCAAATTTCCTGAGGGACTTTGTAGGAGAGAAGGGAAGGTCGAGGAATGAATTTGTTTTGGTCATTAGCATTTCCAGATGGATTCATATGAACATTAGGAGTACGCCTTGGAACATTGAGTCGGTAACTGTTCACTACGAGAAAAAGTAGCACGAGGATCGTAGCGCTAGACATTAGATGCATGTTTGACTTTGGCAGTAAATTCTAGTCTTCCTGCATAGAAGTTGAATCATGGTATTACCTTGAGGGTGGAGGTGTGAGCCTTTGAATTCCCTTGTTATGGATGCAAGGATCATATCCTTTTATTTAGCTGTTGAGAAAATGTGCATATTTGTATATTATTGTAATTACTGTATCAAGCTGGATTTATAAAGATCCATAAACATTATGGTTATTTGCTGGGTGAAGAAAATTTTCATAAGTATATGTGGTTGTTATTGTAAATATTGTATTGAGCTATGTTATAAATATCCAATAAACAATATTATTGTCATGTTTTCAACAGGATGTCATTGTAAATACTGCAACGAGCTGTATTATTGTTAGGTCCCTATATTACTAGTATAGTCCCTTATTGTTGTTAGTGTAACCCCCTTATTGTTATTATTGTACCCTTGTAACCCCCATATTGTTATTATTGTGCCCTTAAATTATTATTGTTAGGTCGGCTAGGATTACATTGTTGCCCCACTAGGATTACATTGTGGCCCCATGGACTCCTATATATAGAAAGGAGGTTTTGTAATTTGAATCATCCAAGAATTGTTCATTCATGTAATGTATTGGAGGTTGCCCCCTCAAATTGGCTTATTTATAAGGCGTTGATATCTCTTTTCTTCTCTTTTTGGAGCTGGTTTCACAACATTTGGTATCAGAGCTTTGAGATTATAGGGTTTCGTTGCTCCAAACAAGTTAGCGTGGAATTTTTGCTATAACTTTATTTATACAAAGGTTTAGAATCTGTAATTTTTAGAGTGCAAAGATAAAATCTTGAGGAACATCGTCAAAAAATTTAAGAGCTTGGTTCACAATATTTTCGGAGATATGATCTGTGCAATTTAGGTCATTTTGTAGGCTCCTGAATTTAACCTAAACAGTTCATCATGGTATTTTCATAATAAATTTTTTTCCACGAAGGTTCAAAAGCTGAAATTTTTATAGTGCGAAGCCTCCATCCTGAGGAACATCATCACAAAATTTCAGATATTGGTTCGCAATATTTTTGAAGATATGGTCTATGGAAGTTAGGGATTTTTGAGGCTTCTAAATTTCATCTCAAAGAGGTGATCGTGGGAAAATATTCATAGCTCTCTCTCTGAGCATCGGATTGGAATTATGTAAAAAGTGGCCGCAAGTGCACAGACTGTAGTTTTTGATTTATCAATTTTAGAGCCTGTTAACGCTCAGATTTTCCTTGAAGTTGTTGGGAAGAGGAAAGGGCTCTGAGGTAACCACAAACCAACTTTTAGGTACAGAATCTAGCCAATCTGTACCCAAAGAGGGCTCTCTCTGTATAATTTAGCTTTGTTTTAGAAGATATCAGGCTAGTTATAAAGTCCAAGGGTTTTGATTGAGTTTGGGTGATGAAATTCAATAGCTAAGGGTAAGATTGAGTAATTTAGGCCATTGGGCTAATGGAGTCAAAGAGGATAACTTAACTAGATTAAGTCTCTTAGCAAAAGATGGTTTCACAGGGCAAGATAATCAAACAGGGAAAAATTATAGATCTAAAGTGAATGGGATGAACTCAAATGGATGAAGGGAAATTAAGAATCCTTCAACACATTCAAAAGAGGGAAATTGATTTATTATTAATGAAGAGCAATTAAGTATTCTTTACTAAATAACCAAAATGCTTAAACTAGAAAAACAGGAGCAATTAAGAATTCACTGTTTAAACCAGTTCAGAAGAAAACATTTAGAATAACAACGATTAAAATCATATTACACTTAAGCACTTTCTGATTTATTTCTTTTCGTTAATCATTCAGAAATGAAACACAGATGATATAGTAAACAAATATAAAGACTTCAACACATAAGAGATAGATGACTTATTGATCCATAGTTTGACACAAGAATCCTGTAAAAAGTCTTTCGCATCAATTCCTCATCCAGCTAGCCACACCAAATTTCTCCAACATCACTTTATTCCAAAATAGTCAATGTTATAGAAAATTCTAAAAAATCCACCCCCAAAATAATTCCAAGAGTGAATTATTTATACAAATTTTAAACTAAAATATCTTGAAAAAATATCAAGATTAGTTCAAAAATCTCTCCAACTATTTTATATAAATAGAACTTAAGGAAACTCAAACTAATGCATCTATTTGGCACTATTTTTTATGGATAGTTGATGACAAAGAGGAGAATTCGAATTTGATCCAACTCTTAGTTGATGATGAGGCATCCAAGTCACTAACTGCTTCCTTTCTTTGTGCATTCTGCTCCAACAATTCTGCAAACTTGGGGTCCAATGATATATTTTTATTTCTCAATCCGTAATATATATGTAAAAAGTGAAAGAGGTTATTGTAGATAAATATGTTGGTGAGATACGCGTCTTTCATTTTCCTAAAATTCCTCTCCCGCTGTGCACAATAGGCTCTACAAAACAATGTGTAAAACAGAGTTTTACAGAATCTGAAAAATAACCTTTAAAGATGTGCATGTATCTCTAATTCTGAAATCACTGTGCAAAAATTGAGATAGGTTTTGGTAGATAGATCTCTTAGGAACAAAAACCTCCTTCATTTTTGTATGATGTCTTTCGGATTGGCCAAAATCGTCTCTACAAAATGATGACTTAACTGGAATTTTCTGCAAAAAGTGCTTTCCAACATTGTTTAATATTTCCAAAACCATAATAGCTGTTAGAAAAGTGAGAGATTTTTGTAGATGGTCCTCTTAAGAACATAAACCTCCTTCGGTTTTTCAAAATTCATCTTTGATTGATCACAATAGTTTCTGCAAGACAATGACTAAAACATGAAATTTCTGCAAAAATGTTCCTTCTTGTTGTGTTTTTCATCTTTTCAGTTTTTTGTTCTTTTGACTATTTTACTTTCACTTTAGACAAACTTCAATGTTGGTGAAATTATTTTCATTTATTTTTACCATTTTACTGCCTCTGTATTTACTTTTACTGTTTACCTTTGACTGCTCTGTAACTTCATTTTAACTTTCACTCTGACTTTTACCTGATACACTTTAACCACTGGTACTCTTTAATTGTTATGCTCTCTAACCTTTGTTTGTCCTTTTATCCTCCTTTATCATGACTTACTATAGTACATAATAAAAAATTCATGTAAGGATAATTTTACAAAAGTTCAAACATTTCTTTCCACCATTTAGCTTCCAGTATTCTGGTTCTTTGCAGTGGCAAAAAGTTCGAAGAGGATTTTCACTGAGAACAAGGTTTTTAATTTGGAAATCCCTATCTAATAGAGGCAGATAGTCTAAATCTCTATGAGGGGCATTCAGGGGTGCGACATTCAAAGCCACGAGAATTTCCATTTCTGGTTCTTGTGGATTCATGAAATGAATTGTGGGTTTTGACAAAAAACGATCATAGTCACAAGTTGGGGAAGGCAATTGCAATTGAGGAATGAAATAAAGACCAGTCTTAAACTCTGCTTCAGTTTTTCGTGTAGAATTTAAAACAAAAGCCAAGTTTTTACAGTGTTTAATGGGAACTAGGGTAAATACCTGTTTTCCGGGAAATAAACAGTGACTAAACAGGTGCTGGCTATGGCGGATGAACTCTGGATTACTCGACTGCAATTTTCTTCAGCAAGGTAACGGTTAGCGAACTTTGACAGTTGATTTCGAAATTCGTTGCATGGGACACTCGTCACTGCGTGAAATAATGAAAATTACGCGGGTTCTTTGTTTTATTCACAAAGTCAAAGGTTGGTGGATTTTTTATTATTTTAATGGATGACGTCAGCAAGTATGGTGGTTTCGTCACGGGAGGTAAGCGGTAAGCGGTTTCCATCACACCGCTTTTGGGGAAAGGCGGTTTTCAGCGGAGGGCGAGCGATTCCATACGATGAACGATGCGTGGTGTGGCATTGTTCAGAAAACCGCTTGGCCATTGCGCGTTATCGTTTGGACAAGGATGGCCAGCGATATTGATAATAACCGTAGATCTGAGATTAGTCGATCGGACGGTCGTCGGGAAAGGAAGATGACAGGGAATTAACTGGCGGGCCCAACGTAATTTATTATGAAATAATCGCATCGGGGGCATTTTTATTGGTGGATTAGGTTATTAATTAACCATGGGGTTTAATTAATCCCTTTATACGGTGGAGTATTGATTTTGTTTATTAATTGGAAATTCAACCAATTAATTAAATTTATATGGTCATTTTTCAACCAACGAGCAGGATATTATTATTTGGGAATTTTATTATTAAAATAATACGGGAAAAGGGAAAATTTACATAGGGATTTAAATAATAAGGCTAAAATTAATATGGAAATGAATAAAAAGCGCTAAGTGTAAAACATTAGATTAATGTATTTAACTTATGCTTGAATAAGAAGGGTTTTTATGAAATATTGCATAATTTTTCTAAGTAAAATAGGATTTTACTTAGGAAAAGATTTTTTAGAAGTAAATGAATGTCATGATGAATGATTTTAAGTACTTAGGCTTTTCCAATTATTGGGCCAAGGGTCCGGTCCCTCCAAAAGTCAAGGAAATGCCTTGAGCTCCTTTAATTTTCAAATGCCTTAGTACTTAGGGGAAATTAGTGAAATTTTTAGGGAAAAATGAGCAGGGAAGTTAATAATCTGACTTTGCTTTGTTTGAAATTCTTCCAGTGTAGTGTCTTCCTTAGCACTTGTGATGAAAGTAAAGATTTAACACATCTAGAGTCATTATCCATCACATGTAATTCTGCAACAACATCTACCTACCCTACCTACTTTACCCTACCATTTTTCTTCTTTATTTAGGGTGCACTTAGACTGGCAAACCCTCATCACACTTTTTCTTTTACATCTGAAAATCTATCTAATTCTGACCTTATTACATCCAAGGGCTAAGATTAAACTGTTGAGCTCCTTTTATTTACTCTACCTATCTGCTTATCTGCCAAGATTAAACAGTTTGGTTAGATTTATTCTCTATCTCTAAAACACAAAATTGAAATATGAACCAGCCAAGCTTAAACTGTTTGACTATTCATAAATTGTGGCATAAAATACAAGTTGCACACAATTTTTTTATTACATAAGAGAAAAAAGGTAGTGGCATTTAGACTTGCACACTTTCCTTGGCCTTCCTTTTGGTGGGGTTCATTTTCTTTTACTCTTTTGGCCATTTTATTCTTTTCACCCTTTTATTTCTCTTTTAGGGTATACCCTCTTTACATTTTTTAAATTTTTTGATTTTTTGACAATATGGAAAACATTTGCAACAAGAAAAGGTATGAACATATTACATATCTTATCAAGTCAATCATGATATATGACACCTATTGCTATAGGATTCTAACAGAGCCAAAGGAGGAAACAATGACACATGGCAAGTTGTATAGGTTCGCTCTACTAAATGAGTCCAAAATTGGGTCATTGTGGGACATTGGACATAACTTTGCCTTGAAGAATCCAAATCAGATCATACCTATGGCATTTGAAAGACGCTTCAGAGGGCTACTACGGGGTTGAATTTCAGATATTGAGGATCCACATTATAGAGATAATTCAATTTCAATATCGAGCTCCTCCAAAACAAGTAAAAGGTGTGTATTTTTTTTCCGAATTGCATAAGTCTTGTTTGAAGAATCAAGTTGAATTGATTCCAAGGGCATATTTTAGAATAAATATCAGTATTGGATTCTAAAATGGTCCCTAAAAATAATTCAACACCCATTGAGTCTTTAGAAAGCTCTACTATGACTCATGAAGATGAAGAATGGCAACATGGCATATCAAAACTACAAGACCAAGTGCAACAAATTTCGCTCTCACAAAGAGCAACAAAAAATGACATGGAAGTTTTGAAGAAAGGTGTGGAAACTAAGATGGACAGTTTGAGGAAAGGCGTGGAATCTAGGATGGATGGTTTGAAGAATGGCATGGTATCTAAGATATATGGCATGGAAGTTGGCATGGAATCTAAAATGGAAAACATGAAGAATGATCTAAAAGAAAACATGGAAGGTTTGACAAATTTGATACAAAAAATGTTTCCTAATGGTGAAAAGATAGTAGAGGAAACTCATTATGAGAACAAAATAAATGTTAATCATGATTTCATAAAATCTAATGTTGGCGGGAAGAACCACAATATTCCAAAAATGGATATGAGGAAGTTTGATGGAAAGGATCCTGTAACATGGATACTACAGATGGAGCAATATTTTGATCTCCATAATGTGCAAAACACACAAAAGGTACGCATTGCAACTTTACATTTAGAACAAAATACATTTGTAAGGTATCGATGGCTTTTCTCCCGTAAAAAAATTGTCACTTGGTCAATTTTTACGGAGGAAATGATAGCACATTATGAGGATACAAAGAGCAACACCTTCTTTAGCCAATTGATAAATCTCAAACAAAAGGGTTTAATGGGGGAACACATTGAGGACTTCCAAAAATTGAATATAAGGGTAACTGATATTCCAGAGGAACACAGGATTGATCTCTTCATAGGTAATTTAAAGGATAACATCCAACATGAAGTTCACGTTTTGGAACCTGATTCATTGGAGAAGGCATTCAGGTTGGTAAGAAAAATTGAATGTAAAATTACAGCGACAAGGAAGCCTACCACTCACTTCTATAAAGAGGGAAGTGTTGCTACTCATAGATTTCCACAACCTACAAGGTTGACACCACAACAATTGGAAGAAAAAAGAGCAAAAGGGATTTGCTACAGTTGTGATAGAAAATACACTAAAGGTCATAAGTGTGCTAAGAAGAAATTATTTTACATAGATTGTGACGAGGAAGAAGAAAATGAACAAGAAGAGGATATACACCAGGAACCAACCCAAGAAGAGGAAGAAATAAGTTTGACCATATCGTGTAATTCATTGGCAATAATTACCACTCCTTTATCTCTCAAGATAGAAGGACATATCAAGAAGAAAAAGGTAATAGTGTTGATTGATTCAGGTAGTACCCATAATTTTATTCATTGTAAGGTAGCCAAGGAATTGAATTGTTTCCTATATCCAACACTAGAATGTCAAGTGATGGTTGCAAATGGAGGAATTATAAATTGCTCTAAAAAATTCCATAATATCAAGATAACCATGGGGGGATATGTATTGAATAGTCCAATGCTTTTCATTCCTATGCGAGGTGCTAATGTTGTACTAGGAGTACAATGGTTACAATCTTTGGGGATGGTAGCTTTTAATTTTCAAGAAATTTTCTTGAATTTTTTTTCAGAAGGAAAGGAAGTTGAATTACGGGGTATTACAGGGAAGCCGGGAAAGATAATAACCTCTAATGTCATGAAAAAGCTTCTAAATAAAGAACAACGAGCCATAATTGCACAATTATGCTCACTAGAAGTTCCAACATCAAAATCATCTATTTCTGCAGATCTCCAAAAAGTCTTGGACAATCATTCCAAGGTTTTTGAAACTCCAAAAGGAATCCCACCTATTCGTGATCATGATCATGCTATTCATTTGATTCCAGGAAGTGTTCCTCCAAACATCAGGCCTTATAGATATCCTTATGTCCAAAAGAGCGAAATTGAACGTATGATTGCAGGAATGTTAGAGGCGGGTATAATTCAACCTAGTCAAAGTTCTTTCTCTCCTCCTGTAGTATTGGTACACAAGAAGGATGGATCATGGCACATGTGTCCGGATTATAGGGAGCTCAATAAGCTCACCATTAAAGATAAATTTCTCATTCCTATGATTGATGAATTATTGGATGAATTACATGGAGCAATTTATTTTACCAAGTTGGATCTTCGTTCAGGATATCATCAAATTAGAATGAAGACTGAAGATATTCCGAAAACAACATTTCAAACTCATGAGGGTCATTATGAATTTTTGGTTATGCCTTTTGGCCTTACCAATGCACCTTCTACATTTCAAGGGTCGATGAATTCCATTTTCAAACCCTTCCTTAGAAAATTTGTGCTAGTATTTTTTGATGATATACTAATCTACATCAGGTCTTGGAAGGATCATGTTGAACATGTTGATAGGGTGCTCAAACTATTGCAGGAGAAACAAATATATGCAAAAACATCCAAATGTTTCTTTGGAGTATAAGAGGTAGAATATCTACGTCATATCGTATCTCACGAGGGTGTTAAGGTAGACCCTAACAAAATTAAAGCCATTAAGGAATGGAAAGTCCCCACAACCATAAAGCAGTTGCGAGGATTTCTCGGGTTAACAGGGTATTATTGAAATTTTGTTAAGAATTATGGGAGAATAGCAGCACCTCTAACAACATTATTGAAGAAAGATGCATTTTCATGGACTCCTGAAGCAACTAAGGCCTTTGAATATCTTAAAGAGGCAATGTGCCTAGCACCGGTCTTAGCTACGCCAGACTTCACAAAAACCTTTATTGTGGAATGTGATGCCTCAGGAAATGGAATTGGTGCTGTTTTAATGCAGGAAGGAAGACCCATTTCTTTTAAAAGTCGTCCAATCAAAGGAAAGTATTTACAGAAACCTATTTATGAGAAGGAAATGTTAGCAATACTGCATGCACTAAAGAAATGGAGAACTTACCTAATGGGAAGACACTTCAAGGTAAAAATTGATCATGATAGTCTAAAACACTTTTTGGAACAAAGACTATCTTCAGAAGAGCAGCAAAAATGGGTCACAAAGATGTTGGGTTATGACTTTGAAATAATCTACAAAAAAGGAAAGCTTAATGTTGTTGCTGATGCACTCTCAAGAAAGAATGAAGAGGTGGAAGCATTGCTTTGTGCCATTTCTATTATCCAACCAGATTGGATAACCGAAGCAAGAGATGAATGGAAGAAGGACGAAGAAGTGTGGACACTCATTCAAAAGTTGCAGCAAGATCCTACTACATTTGATACATTTAGTTGGAAAAATGATTCCTTGTGGTACAAAGATCACTTATATCTTTGTAAGAATTCCCAACTAAAACAAAAGATTCTTTTGGAATTGCACACTTCTCCTTTAGGAGGACATCAAAAGATTTTTGAACTTTACACAGTAGGAATAAAAGATTTTTTTGGGATGGCCTTAAATCTGATATTCAAAAGTTTGTAGCAGGATGTTTGGTTTGCCAAAAAAATAAAGTTGAGACAATTAAGACCCCGAGTCTTATACAACCTTCATCCATTCCAAGTCAACGCTGGGAGGATATTTCAATGGATTTTGTCACTGGTTTACCTTAATGTTAGTATGAATCTTTTGTCAAAGTGTACGAAAAAAGACCACTTTAGCTACGCATAACTTATAGCCCTAACATCAAATATGGCTGCCAATATCTTCAGATCTGCAGTTAGTTGATCAAGAAAAGTGCTGCAAAAAACCAGATCTATGCATATAGAGACATTAAGCAGTAAAAATAAGGTTTTGCTCCATACATCCAATAGACAAGACAAGAACAATTTTTTGAAAGAAATTTTGTATTAATGGGCACCTGGGAGGAAAACAAGAAGGTGTTTCCAATTCTCCTCAATGGGATGGGTTCTTGGAAGTCCTCAGCACTTCAGATCTAGCATTTCTCTCTCCTGTTGGTGTAGAAAACCCAGACAAAGATAGAACTCAAAGGGAGCTCACACAGTAAATAATGGAAAATATGACAATGATAATGGCTCAAAGTCAGACCAAGAGTATAGATCCAGAGTGATCTAATAGGCAACAAAAGGTGAAGAATGGTAGGAGAAACCTCCTATTTATAACAAAATATTGGGTCATTCTAGATCTTGGTGCATGATTAAAATAACATTAACCAAATCTAGATCCACCTTTTATGGAATATTTTATTATATTTGTTTGAGGGAAAAAGTATTTGACTTGGGTCAAATCCCTTTATTTGTGAATAATAAATAAATAAATGATTTATTTATCATTTTAAGGAAGTGGTTGAAAGATAATCAAATAAATAATGATTTATTTAATTATTTATGGGTGATTTAGTCATATTTAACAGGGAATATTATTTAAATAAGATTTAAATAATTATTCCTAGAAAATAATAAGATAAATAAAGATTTATCTAATTAATTTCTTTGTTTTGGGTTAAACATGACCAGGAATAATAATTAAATTATTGTTTAATTAATTATTCCTTGAGGAAAATCAAACAAATATAGGTTTGTTTAATATTTCCTTTTGGGGTTTTCTGTTTAGACCATAAACAACCTAATAAATGTGTTTTATTAAGTTATTTTACATAGTGAAAGCAATTTTACTTAGGGTAAAATTGGTCTTACATGGTGTACTTGGATCCATCTAATGATAGTAGGTTAGATGACCAAAAAATGGTGTAACAGATTGCCCCCCAGCGTGCGAGTGTCAGGAGCAAATCGTATGACCAAAGTACGTTGTAAGAACTCAATCACCAGACAACAAAAGGGAAGTCAGAGAGAGAAATGCAAGGTAGATAGTGTGTTGAAGAACTAGACCCTAAGGAGACGAGACTCGTAGGTGCAACAAGTCTCTTTTTATGAGAGGGTACCTGTGCTGAAGGCGGCGGGGGAGGCATGCCTATGCCCGCCGAGACAAAGTACAAAAGAATAGTGTGTTCAGTAAACAAGGGACCGAACCATAAAATACAGTCGGCATAATCATGAGCCAGATAAAAATACAATGAGGAATCCCACATACATGCTGTGCACAGGATAACATCTTCTCTTATACAATATCATGGCTGAGATGCAGTATTAGTGGAAGAAAATCTTATAGCGGGAAGGAGCTCTATAAAATGCAGAAGCGGATACATGCAAATCAAAGAGGTCTTGATAAGCGCTTCAAAGGCGACATCATCAAATATATGGGTGCATCAGAAAACGCTGATGAAAGTCATCCAGGCATGTGGGGGCTACTGCCGGGGGCCCCTGATGGTAGAGACATCTCACACACACCGGGAATCACCCGAGAGCCTGCTGGCATCATGTGGTTTCACTCAGTATACGGATCTCGATCATGCTGAAAGGAGCTGGAGTGGAGAAACAATCAAGTCAAATGGAAATGAGAGATCTCTTTTCCTGATCCGAGGCACCAAACAAGAGTGGAAGCTGGAACCAAGGTACACCGCCCTCTAGACCTGTCTTCTGGAATGAAGGAGCTGATGTCGACAAAAGGAGGTCCACCATAGGTGAGGCAATGAGAGATCCTCAACTAAGGCAAGAGAGAAAATAGTAGAGCGACAGACAGACTAATACCAATGATGAAGATGGAATGGAGGGGACTGAGTAGCGAATGGATGACTTCCCTTTCTAGAGCATAAAGGGCATGAATGACATGGCAGCGACTGACACAATATCATAAGGGATAGGGGACAGTGGGACTAAAAGCCATAATGTGCGACACAAGAGAGAGACCAAGCAAGGAAGGATGGAGGACTATAGCAGGGTACAATGGGACTCGGGATAGATGCCATGAATGCGATGATGACTCAACTTGGATGCTCTAAACAAGGGTGACTCGATGGTGCTGCCACACAGAAAATATTCCATGGGGGACCCAAAAAACATGAGTACAAGATGGTATCTCATGACGAAAATCGACATAAGCAAAGACAAGTATGGAGGCAAAGTGGTGCCCCAAGTACAAGTGTTGTAAGTGAGGAAATTCGATTTTTGGGGGAGGTGAAGTGACCCATCTTGGACAAAATGTGTCCTGGTGAAGTATCAAATCACAAAAAAATAACAGATACCCACTTGAGGGCTCGGTGAGAGCTTTCCAAAGGTGCAGAAGGTTTTTCAAACGGAGCTACGGTATGGTCGCAGCAGGTGAAAGAAGAAACAAGGGTTCTCTTTTAATAAGGCATTTTTCCCTCCAAATCCACTCATTTGCTAGTGTTGTTGTGGTGAATGTAGAGAGGAGAGAAGGCCCTAAATCTTGCGGCGAGCATAGCAGACAAACTGACCGTTGGAATTGGGATCCGTTAGTTGCAGGTAAGAGGCCTAACCTTACTCTTTCATTTTGATGGATTGAAAGTTCAGTTTAGGGCCCAAAATCTCAGGAACAGACACTCTTTGATCTCTACAGCCGGGTCGCACTTTTTGGGCCAAAATATGCGACCTGGGAAGCAGGTTTTGAGAAAAAGTGCGACCTGTCCCAAGATTTGGCAGAAAAGTGCGACTTGAAGATGG
This sequence comes from Pinus albicaulis, assembly GCA_034641835.2. Taxonomy (NCBI): domain Eukaryota; kingdom Viridiplantae; phylum Streptophyta; class Pinopsida; order Pinales; family Pinaceae; genus Pinus; species Pinus albicaulis. The sequence goes on from CM076579.1 coordinate 594,852,640, forward strand.
AGGGGATTTTAGTGCTGTGTTAGGGCTGAGATTTTGGTTTTTGTGGATGGTTGCAGTGTTTCCTATCTGTATGCTGACAAAGATGATGTTTTTGTGCAAATATGGCAGATATACGGGTCAACTGGAGAGAGAGAGACCTGGTTACATTGCGGTCGGAGATCCAGGTGGATCAGGGTGTCCGTCGTGTACTAGCCAGGTTTGGGGTTCTGAAGTTTTTGGAGAACCCTCTGATGAGAGCTGGGGAGCCCTTGTTGGCCCGGATTGTCAGTTATTGGGATCCAGATCATGAGGTCTTTATAGTGCAGGGGCACAGGATCGAATTGACAGTCCAGGATCTGTATTTTCTGACGGGTCTCTCGCCACTTGGGATGGTGGGAGACACACAGCCAGTGTTACCGCGGGGGCGGCATATCATGGAGTTTGTGGAGCGACATTGCCGACCGGGTCTCCAAATCAAAGGGACTCGGATACCAATCGGGGACCTAGAGAGATTAGAGACCCGTGCAGTGGCCGTAGCGGTGCTGCGGATCCTGGGCAACCAGGCGCTCCATCACATCACAGGGGGGCAGATGATGATTGTGGAGAGTGTGTTGAGTGGGACCTACTATGGGTGGGCCCAAATGATGTTGGTGTCGTTAAAACGACAGTTTTCACTCTGCAAGCAGCAAGTGAACCATGATTGCTCGTATGGGACTTTATTGTGCGCCTTCTTCTTTGAGAATATCCTGACCTTAAGACCTCGTATACAGCTCCCAGATGGGGGCCCGAGAGAGCCCAGGATGCGCCAGTGGGGGAAGCTACTGTGCAGAGGAGGAGGAGGGGCGGTCGGACGAGTGTTTTGACCTAAGTTCTTTGCCCATTGGGATCAGATGTTGTTATACATAGACGACTATCCCTATAGTGGGATGATTTATTGTGGGGATCCGGACCTACCACTTCCGCCTGGTCGAGTATGGGGACCCGATGGTAAGTGACAAGTAACTACTCTTTTTTGGGCATGTTAAAGTTATTGAATCATAGATAGGGTACTGATTCATGTACTTTTGGTATGCAGATATAGCTCCGGTAAAACCGGCCGGATATATGGGACGACCGGTAGCATCTGGAGCTATAGGTCTGAGTGGGTCGAGAGTAGCGCATAATGAGGATGCGGCCGCCCTTCTGGAGGACATCCGCCGTAGATGCGAGATGTTGTTGACCGGGGTGTCAGAGCGCAGGTGGCAAGACTTAGACGACTAGTACATAAAGCCATGTATTGGTCTACCCTCGGAATGGCGAGGTGTCATGCGGCGCTTGGCGATGGCCAGTCAAGGGATACGTGATCTACAGGCTGTAGAGGCAGAGCCATTAGCTCGGGATCTGCCAGATAGTGATTAGGTGTGGGACAGGTGGTGCCCCCTAGTGTGTATGTAGGGCTAGATGGTGTCCCCAATTTTGAGTTTTTTGTAACATGCTATGGGCATGTCATATGTATCAAAGTAGATGGAATCTAAACACATGTTTTGCGACACATATTATGGATATGCATCTTTTTTAATGATTATGAATGTTATTGTCTTGTATGAAATGCGTGTGATAAATGCCAATCTAGAACATGGTTTGCAATGCTATCTACATAGTGATTCTGTTCTCGAGGTACATGGTTGAAAGTTATAGTTTCAAATTCACGTAGCAAGAGTTTCACTCGTAAATATCGTCTAAACAGCACAGGATTACGCACACGATAGACACCATTTAGTTGCATGACAAGAAGTAGGGAATCTAAGCGAACATGCAGATGGAGGACGCGATGAGAGAGGGCATCGGCTAAGAGACCACGCACTGCATCATATTTGGCCTGATTGTTGGTGGCAGTACCAATGCAGACCCTGTTTGAGAGAACAAGGGCATGCAAGGGCGTTAAAATGGCCTAACCTGCCGAGGCTAGATTCCGGGAGTAATGACTTGCACCATCGGCGTAACCGATATAGGGTAGGGACGGGAGGTCTTGCGGAATAGTGTGACAAGACAAAAAATGGGGGGAGGAGAAACAATGACGGCAGTGTGAGTGTATAGTAGACATCGAGCGGCAACTGCTGGAGGGAGTGTGATGGGCAAGATGGCTAGGATGCATATACAAACTAGATGGTGGTATATGAGGGCTATAGGAGGGGTAGCTGGGACTCGGGCTGCGGAGGTCAACAGAGATACGGGTGGTGTTATCCCGTGTATGGGTGGGAAGGATGACGTCAAGGGTGGAAAAGGTTCCCAAGGAGGCATCCGGATGGGAAAAGAGGGGATGACAAGTGGAAGGGAAACCACATGACGCAGCAAAGCTACCTAAATCATCTGTAGAGGAAGAAAGGCTCACATACGGGTCGTCACGGGGAGTGACAGAAGAACAGAGAAACAAATGGTCAAATGATGTTGAGCCCAGGGTGGTCGCTGAAGGGGGGTCAAGAGAAACAACAGGGGAGGATTCAAAGGGAATGTTCTCCAAGGGTCTCACAGAGGATGATAGGTAAAGAATGGTGGTAGTAGACACCGTCATCTGGACATCAGGGGGGGGGATGTCAATGGGAGCGGGGGGATCCTCAAGCTGACCTGAAGCATACTGCGCAAGTATGGGAGAGGCAGACTGATTTTGTTCAATGTCATACTCAGGGACTACTTCTAAAGAGGCGCGGTAATGCGTCAGGTGAAGACAATGGTGGGAGTAATGGCCATGGACACCGCACAAAGCACAAGGTTTGCTGGTGTGAATAGTTTTTGGGTTCTTGGTTACGGACGAGGACGGGAGAGAGGGGTCAGGGACCATAGACTCAAGGAATGCGACTTTAACCATGGGTTGAATGCGGGGCAATTCAGGAAAAGTATGGGTGGCGTGACCGACGAAATCACACAAGGTGCAAGGCTTTGCGGGCGGAGGAGGAGCCGGGTCGGTCGGGGTGACCTTGTCTTGGGATGCCTTCGCAGGCTTTACCTTTCTTCTGAAACATCCTGTCAGAGGTGAGTTCTTTTGGGGGAGGTGCAGGGGGCCTGGTGGTAACAGAGGAAGCGAGGGGGACTGGTTGAACCAATGTCAAAGCAAGGTAGGGTTTGGGGTGACCGGGTGGGATAGCGGCTGGAGGGTCAAGGTACCAGATGGGTATTCCCAGGGTCATTTTAGGGAGAGAGAGGGTGGCCATGACGGGGACCGTATAGACTCTAGGATGGGGGGCCAAGAAAGGTATCTGACCAGCGGGATAATGACCAGGAGGGACGGCTCCGAGATGGTTGAGGCCTGGGGGAACCAACCCAGGAGGATAGAGGGGTTCAGGGATACCAGTTGTAGGAGAAGGGCCAGAAGGAGGAGGTCCGGCTGGCTGAGAGGCTAGGAGTGGGTTGCGGTGGGTGAGGTTGAGTCTGAGGTTGCTGACTAGCCGAAGTGGGTCGCTTAAGGGTGGCCCAAGACGATTGCATCATGAAAACATTCGATAAGCTGGGATCAGAGATAGGAGGAGGAGGGAGACCAAGGAAAGTTCCAAGCAAAGAGGAGTCTTTGTAGACGCCGGGAGAGACACTGGTCAAGGAATCGATGGTTTTCTTATTGGCTATAGAAGAGATGGTCGTCTCAGGGGAGGTCTGAGATTTTGGCTCATGATAAGTCAACTGGTCGATGGTGACTATCTTTCCATTGTGAGGAAAAGACATCTTGCGAAAAACCGCGGATGGGACAGCAGACATGGCATAGGTGTAGCTTCGCCCCAATAGAATGTTGTAATCTAGAGGGGCATCGATGACTTCGATGTCAATGCAAATAGTCTTGCCCGCAAGAGTGATAGGACAATTACGGAAAAGGCCAATGGGTTGGGAGGCGTGGCCGTCCCACGCTCGAAGGGTGATCGTGGAAGGGGCCAACTTAGGAGATCCGAGTTGCTTCCAAACCGAAGCGGACATCACACAGGTGGATGCCCCCTCATCAATTATACACCGAGAAACGTTGGCATTCCGGATTTTGACTGGGATTTGGAAGGCGACGAAAGCAGGAAGAGGAGGATGTTCTGATTGATGGGCGTCGAAAACAATCATTTGGTCATCGGCAAGATCTACAGCGCCCACGGAAGATAGCAGAGCCTTCTTTTGGGAAGGGCACGATTGGAGGAGTTCCAATGTGGAAATGGCAGCAGGAGACTGCGCCAAATCATCTACTATGCTATACGAATGAGCAGCTCGACCAGAAGCAGCATTTCGGCATAATGGTCCTTTAGGAATCTTGGTATGAACCTCAACTTTGGGTTGAGGGATATGTAAGGGACCATTGGATGTTGAAAGAGGCTCGGTAGAACCTGAAGAAGGGGACTCAGAGGCAGACTGAGCAGGAGGCTTGGGGTACTAGCGAGACTGAGTTTGAAGGTTAAGGTCGAAGGTTGGGGATGGATCAGAGTTCATCATGAGGATCTGGTAATTGGAGGAACCAGAAGGGGAAGGTTGAGTGGCGACCTGTCCGTCAGGTGGTTGGGTAGCCACGAATCCTTGCTGGGGGAAAGGATCGGTAAACACAGCCGGTTGAGTAGTGGCCACATTAGGGGGAGCATGAGGGGAGGCATGTTGTCCTTGCAATGTGGCTTGAGACTCCCACATCTGCCGCATCTGTGGTAGGAGGGGACAATTGTGAGTGTAATGACCATAAACACCGCAACAAAAACAAGGTTTATTTGTGCGAATAGGCCTGTCCGGCTTGGGCTGAGTCCCCTGTTGTTGGTTAGCAGTGTTAGGGTCAGTACCTTGGGGATTGGGTCCACGAGTACCAGGGGCAGATTGATTTGGATTGCCTCTCCACCTTCTTTGAGAAGAAGGGGGATTAGTCGCACCCTGCTGTGCAAATACTTGCCCTGGAGGGGGCTGTAGGTGCTGTTGCGGGGGTGGAGGAGGCAAGGGAGGTGGAAGCGCATATGCTGGAGGAGCTGGCGCACCAGGCTGCGGATAAGGATAATGGTTAGGTTGGGAAAAATTGAGGTAAGCAGGAGGTTGGGCAAAAGGATGAGGCATGCCATATCCTAGATACATGCTACCTGGAGGGGGAAAAGTGCTAGAGGCACTGGCCCCTCCCGGAGGGAGACCATAGCCCATAAGGGGTTGAGCATATGGATGAGAAAGGGCTCCAACGATACCGTCGGCGGAATGAGATGCCCCCGGGGCGTTAGCGCCACCGGGCCTGGGGAGGTCAGGAAGGACGGTATAAACATAACCAGACTGAGCGTAGATCAGGTCATATTTCAAGGCTATTTGGAGGGCGGCTTCTTCGATTTGAGGGAAATGGGAGGCGACATCTTTGCCAATGGGAGGTAAGAGAGTGTGAAGGAACCAGTCCATATAAACCCGATCTTCAAAGGTGGGGGCTCGACATAAGCTCCTTCTTCTCTTCCATTCCTGGACATGAGTCGAAAGGCGGGTTGAAGAGGTTTGGCGGAAAGAAGTCAAAATCTCTGTACCAGTGTCGTATCGGAGAGGGAGCTGGAAATAAGACAAAAATGCTTGGGCAATGGTCGCAAAGGTGGTATGGGAAGAGGTGGCCTGGTCAACATACCATTTAGAAGCTTCGCCGGTAAGCGTGCGTTGGAACAACCGAAGACAGATGAAATCATCGGTAATGGAATTGGAGGAACACCACATGTGGAAAGATAAGACATGGTTGGTTGGATCTTATCCAGCAAGGCCTTCGAACTTAGGGATGTCAGAGGGGAGCTTGGTTGGCATAGCAGGCCAAACAACATCGTGGCGGATAGGGTCATTGGTCAACTGATTGAGATCGGGGAGGCTGAGGCCTGCCATGTAAGGGAGCAAAGGTGCAGCCAAGGTAGTTCCTGTGGCGGTTCCGCTAGTAGTAGTCCCGAAATTAGGGCCCGGATTACCGCTAGCGTTAGGCCCTGGACTAGACATAGTGAAGGTGACAGGGGGAGAACCAGACGTAAAAGGAGAACCCAATGAATTAGAAGAGGAGTCGGAGTGCGGACTCGGAGGAGGACTAACTTGAAGACGGAGGGAAGGAGTAGGTCGACCGACCGGAAACTGAGGGTGAAGGCCAAGAAGTCTCCGGGATGTGCACCTTGGGGGCGCAATGGTGACAACACAAACACGGCACAAGGGGAAGAAGAACGACCAACAAAGGCAAGGAGGTGCAGAATCAAGTGATTACAATGTCGAAACAAGGGCAGATAGGTGCAGTGTCAATTTATTTTAAAGTCTTTGCCTGGCGGTGTAAACCAAGCTCTTCTTCACTTAGGTTGAGTGTGTGGTGTGTGTTAATTTTAATTTTTAAACCCTTTTCGTTTTGAGAGCAAGAGAAAAAGTGTGCTGCATAACTGAAAATAATGCTGCAGAGAATAGTATATAATGCTGAAATAACAGAAAATTAACAGCTAATCAATGCATCGATCTAACCCAAAAAGGCGGGGTTCTCAAAACTAGTCTAACAGAGGGAAAAAATCTAGTCAAAACACACTAAAAAGAGGCCAATAGATCTATGGTCGAAAGGGACAGGGATCGAAAGGAGAAATCTGCTGAAAAGAGGGGCAAAACACAGCCAAGAGGCAGAGGCAAGGTGGCTGGAAAAAAGGAGGAAATCAGCAAAAAGCAGATGGGGCAAGGAGGAGGCCCTAAAGGGAGATCCAAAAAAATATTTAGGAGGTGATTTGAAAGGGAGAAGAGCTGATTAAAAGAGATCTGAAAAGGAGGTATCAGATCTGGAAAAGGGGGAGCTGAAACTCTGAAAAAACAGACACCTGAAACAGATAAAAAACTCTTCCACCAAAAGTGGAGGGTACTAAAGCCCTAGGGGGCTATGTTCCCACTTAGATGAGAAAAAAAGATTAGAAACATGTTGAAACGGGCTGAGACAGAGGCTGTAAAACCCTGACAGAAGCTTCAGAAAAACCCAGAAAAATTGCAGAAAAATAGCAAAAAAATTGGCAGGTCGCAGGTTCTGACCTGTTTTCTGTGTAGGTCACAGATAATGGGCTGAAAAGTGCGACCTAGAGGTCCAGGTCATAGTTTCTGGGTTGAAAAGTGCGACTTGAAGCTCCGGGTGTCCCGGCGGCAGATTTCCGGAAAAGTTGTCGTCTCAGTTGCGACTGATGTTTATCACCTGCGCAATAGGGCCAGAAACACGCGGAAGTTAGAAATTTTAATTTTTTAGGGTTTGATAGGTGAAAAGCAACATGAAAATAGGAAAAACAAAAAGCTGAAAAGAAACCCTAGGGTCTGAAGTAGCTGGATATGCAGGAATATGAAAAACGACAGCGGTCGTAATTGAAAACTCGTGTGGAGTCGCCAATTGTTAGTATGAATCTTTTGTCGAAGTGTACGAAAAAACACCACTTTAGATATGCATCACTTATAGCCCTAACATCAAATGTGGCTGCCAATATCTTCAGATCTGCAGTTAGTTGATCAAGACAAGTGCTGCAAAAAACCAGATCTATGCATAGAGAGACATTAAGCAGTAAAAATAAGGTTTTGCTCCATACATCCAATAGACAAGACAAGAACAATATTTTTGAAAGAATTTTTGTATTAAGGGCACCTGGGAGGAAAAAAAGAAGGTGTTTCCAATTCTCCTCAATGGGATGGGTTCTTGGAAGTCCTCAGCACTTCAAATCTAGCATTTCTCTCTCTTGTTGGTGTAGAAAACCCAGACAAAGATAGAACTCAAAGGGAGCTCACACAGCAAATAATGGAAAATATGACAATGATAATGGCTCAAAGTCAGACCAAGAGTTTAGATCCAGAGTGGTCTAATATGCAACAAAAGGTGAAGAATGGTAGGAGAAACCCTCCTATTTATAACAAAATATTGGGTCATTCTAGATCTTGGTGCATGATTAAAATAACATTAACCAAATCTAGATCCACCTTTTATGGAATATTTTATTATAATTCTTGGAGGGAAAAAGTATTTGACTTGGGTCAAATCTCTTTATTTGTGAATAATAAATAAATGATTTATTTATCATTTTAAGGAAGTGGTTGAAGGATAATCAAATAAATAATGATTTAATTAATTATTTATGGGTGATTTAGTCATATTTAACAAGGAATATTATTTAAATAAGATTATTCCTAGAAAATAATAAGATAAATAAGGATTTATCTAATTAATTTCTTTGTTTTGGGTTAAACATGACCAGGAATAATAATTAAATTATTGTTTAATTAATTATTCCTTGAGGAAAATCAAACAAATATAGGTTTGTTTAATATTTCCTTTTAGGGTTTCCTGTTTAGACCATAAAAAACCTAATAAATGTGTTTTATTAAGTTATTTTACATAGTGAAAGCAATTTTACTTAGGGTAAAATTGGTCTTACATGGTGTACTTGGGTCCATCTAATGATAGTAGGTTAGATGACCAAAAAATGGTGTAAAAATATGTGTTAGAGACTTGTAGTATGCAGTCAAGGTCATGTGCCCAATTTATCAAATATATTATAGAATATATATATTAGAAACTCGAAACTTGAAACTTGTAAATTTCAGTTATTTTAGAAGCTCAAAACTTGAAACTTGAAAGTTGTAAATTTATATTGATCCCTTGTTTGCCTTTATATCATAGAACCATTTTCATATTTACACAAATATCAGAACTGATTATTTATTAGACTACATACCTTCATATAGAACTTGCCAATAGTATGGTGGAAATGTGGATCTCATGACTCTTCATAATGTAAAACATGTAAAACACTGAAGAATTAGCCATAAAAGTTTCCCATTGAAAACATAAGTGATTTGATACAAAACATAGGTTTAAATAACCTAAGAGTAAATGCCCCTACAATTTAATCAATCTCTTGGATAGTTTTAAATAGAAGTTTTTCATTTTCATATCCATGGACTCAAACAATGAGAGAAAACCTTTTATATTCAATGTACATGTAAAACAAAAATTAGCCATATCTCTAGAATAGATCTAAATAGAAGTTTTTCATTTTCATATCCATGGTCTCAAACAATGAGAGAGAAAAAAACCTTTTATGTTCAACATGTAAAACACTTGAATTAGCCATAAAATTTTCCCATTGAAACCATAAGTGATTTGATACAAAACATAGGTTTTAACCTAAGAGTAAATGCCCCTACAAGTCATTCAACATGTAAAACACTTGAATTATCCATAAACGTTTCCCATTGAAACTGTAAGTGATTTGATACAAAACATGGTTTTAACCTAAGAGTAAATGTCCCTACAAGTCAATCAATCTCTTGAATAGTTTTAAATATATAAGTTTTTCATTTTCATATCCGTGGACTTGAAAAAAATGAGAGAAAAAACCTTTTATATTCAATGTGCATATAACTTATTTAGAAACAAAAAGTAATTTAATACAAAACATAGGTTTTAACCAATTATATAGTTTTTCATTTTCATATCCATGGTCTCAAACAATGAGAGAGAAAAAAACTTTTATATTCAACATGTAAAACACAAATTAGCCATAAAAGTTCCCCATTTAAACCACAAGTGATTTGATACAAAACATAGTTTTTAACCTAAGAGTAAATGCCCCTACAAGTCAATCAATCTTTTGAATAGTTTTAAATATCTAGGAGTTTTTCATTTTCATATCCATGGTCTCAAACAATGAGAGAAAAAACCTTTTATATTCACATGTATGTAAAACCCAAATTAGCCATATCTCTAGAATAGATCGAAATAGATGTTTTTCATTTTCATATCCATGGTCACAAACAACGAGAGAAAAAAAAAAAAAAACCTTTTATATTCAACATGTAAAACGCTTGAATTAGCCATAAAAGTTTCCCATTGAAACCATAAGTGATTTGATACAAAACATAGGTTTTAACCTAAGAGTGAGTAAATGCCCATACAAGTCAATCAATCTCTCGAATAGTTTTAAATATCTTGAAGTTTTTCATTTTCATATCCATGGTCTCAAACAATGAGAGAAAAAACCTTTTATATTCAATGTATGTAAAACAAAAATTAGGCATATCTCTAGAATAGATCTAAATATAAGTTTTTCATTTTCATATCCATGGTCTCAAAAAATGAGAGAGAAAAAAACCTTTTATATTCAACATGTAAAACACTTGAATTAGCCATAAAAGTTTCTCATTTAAACCATAAGTGATTTGATACAAAACATAGGTTTTAACCTAGAAGAGTAAATGCCCCTACAAGTCAATCAATCTCTCGAATAGTTTTAAATCTAGAAGTTTTTCATTTTCATATCCATGGTATCAAACAATGAGAGAAAAAACCTTTTATATTCAATGTATGGAAAACAAAAATTAGCCATATCTCTAGAATAGATCTAAATAGAAGTTTTTCACTTTCATATCCATGGTCTCAAACAACGAGAGAGAAAAAAACCTTTTGTATTCAACATGTAAAACAAAAATTAGCCATAAAAGTTTCCCATTGAAACCACAAGTGATTTGATACAAAACATAGGTTTTAGCCTAAGAGTAAATGCCCCTACAAGTCAATCAATCTCTCGAATAGTTTTAAATATCTAGAATTTTTTCATTTTCATATCCATGGTCTCAAACAATGAGAGAAAAAACCTTTTATATTCAATGTATGTAAAACACAAATTAGCCATATCTCTAGAATAGATCTAAATAGAAGTTTTTCATTTTAATATCCATGGTCTCAAACAATGAGAGAGAAAAAAACCTTTTATATTCAACATGTAAAACACTCGAGAATTAGCCATAAAAGTTTCCCATTGAAACCACAAGTGATTTGATACAAAACATAGGTTTAAATAACCTAGAAGAGTAAATGCCCCTACAAGTCAATCAATCTCGAATAGTTTTAAATATCTAGGAGTTTTTCATTTTCATATCCATGGTCTCAAAAAATGAGAGAAAAAACCTTTTATATTCAATGTACATGTAAAACACAAATTAGCCATATCTCTAGAATAGATCTAAATAGAAGTTTTTCATTTTCATATCCATGGTCTCAAACAATGAGAGAGAAAAAAACCTTTTATATTCAACATGTAAAACACAAATTAGTCATAAAAGTTTCCCATTGAAACCAAAAGTGATTTGATACAAAAAATAGGTTTTAACCTAAGAGTAAATGCCCCTACAAGTCAATCAATCTCTCGAATAGTTTTAAATATCTAGGAGTTTTTCATTTTCATATCCATGGTCTCAAACAATGAGAGAAAAAACCTCTTATATTCAATGTATGTAAAACACAAATTAGCCATATCTCTAGAATAGACCTAAATAGAAGTTTTTCATTTTCATATCCACAGGCCCAAACAATGAGAGAGAAAAAAACCTTTTATATTCAACATGTAAAACACTCAATAATTAGCCATAAAAGTTTCCCATTGAAACCATAAGTGATTTGATACAAAACATAGGTTTAAATAACCTAGAAGAGTAAATGCCCCTACAAGTCAATCACTCTCTTGAGTAGGTTTAAATATGTAGAAGTTTTTCATTTTCATAGCCATGGGCTCAAACAATGAGAGAAAAAACATTTTATATTCAATGTACATGTAAAACACAAATTAGCCATATCTCTAGAATAGATCTAAATAAAATTTTTTCATTTTCATATCCATGGTCTCAAACAGTGAGAGTGAAAAAAACCTTTTATATTCAACATGTAAAACACAAATTAGCCATACAAGTTTCCCATTTAAACCACAAGTGATTTGATACAAAACATAGGTTTTAACCTAAGAGTAAATTCCCCTACAAGTCAATCAATCTCTCGAATAGTTCTAAATATCTAGAATTTTTTCATTTTCATATCCATGGTCTCAAACAATGAGAGAAAAAACCTTTTATATTCAATGTATGTAAATCACAAATTGGCCATATCTCTAGAATAGATCTAAATAGAAGTTTTTCATTTTCATATCCATGGTCTCAAACAATGAGAGAAAAAAAGTTTTTTATATTCAACATGTAAAACACTCGAGAATTAGCCATAAAATTTTCCCATTGAAACCATAAGTGATTTGATACAAAGCATAGGTTTAAATAACCTAGAAGAGTAAATGCCCCTACAAGTCAATCAATCTCTTGAGTAGTTTTAAATATCTAGAAGCTTTTCATTTTCATAGCCAGGGACTCAAACAATGAGAGAAAAAACATTTTATATTCAATGTACATGTAAAACACAAATTAGCCATATCTCTATAATAGATCTAAATAGAAGTTTTTCATTCTCATATCCATGGTCTCAAACAATGAGAGAGAAAAAAACCTTTTATATTCAACATGTAAAACACTTGAATTAGCCATAGAAGTTTCCCATTGAAACCATAAGTGATTTGATACAAAACATAGGTTTTAACATAGGTTTTAACCTAAGAGTCAATGTATGTAAAACAAAAATTAGCCATAGCTCTAGAGAATAGATCTAGATAGAATTTTTTCATTTTCATATCTAAGGTTTCAAACAATGAGAGAGAAAAAAACCTTTTATATTCAACATGTATATAACTTATTTAGAAACAAAAAGTAATTTAATAAAAAACATAGGTTTTAACCAATTATATAGTTTTTCATTTTCATATCCATGGTCTCAAACAATGAGAGAGAAAAAACCTTTTATATTCAACATGTAAAAAAAAAATTAGCCATAAAAGTTTCCCATTGAAACCAAAAGTGATTTGATACAAAACATATAGGTTTTAAAACCTAATCTAGTAAATGCCCCTACATTCAATCTTTAAAATAGATCTAATTAGAATTTTTTCATTTTCATATCCATGGTAGTTCTATAGGCAGAGTCTGTAAAGGGCCAAGTAGCCTCTAGATCTCATCTTTTATGAAAGGTGACATATCTAGTAAATGCCCCTACAGCCAATCTCTAGAATAGATCTAAATTCCCCTATAGTAAATGCCCCTATAGTCAACATGTATATGGTATTTAGAAACAAAAGTAATTTGATACAAAACATAGTTTTTAACCAAGTATATAGTTTTTCATTTTCATATCCATGGTCTCAAACAATGAAAGAGAAAAAACCTTTTATATTCAACATGTAAAACACAAATTAGCCATAAAAGTTTTCCATTGAAACCAAAAGTGATTTGATACAAAACATATAGGTTTTAAGCTAATCTAGTAAATGCCCCTACATCCAATCTTTAGAATAGATCTAAAATTAGAAGTTTTTCATTTTCATATCCATGGTAGTTCTATAGGCAGAGTCTGTAAAGGGCCAAGTAGCCTCTGGATCTCATCTTTTATGAAAGGTGACATATCTAGTAAATGCCCCTACAGTTAATCTCTAGAATAGATCTAAATGCCCCTTATAGTAAATGCCCCTACAGTCAACACGTATATAGTATTTAGAAACAAAAAGTAATTTGATACAAAACATAGGTGTTAACCAAGTATATAGTTTTTCATTTTCATATCCATGGTCTCAAACAATGAGAGAGAAAAAACATTTTATATTCAACATGTAAAACACAAAATAGCCATAAAATTTTCCCATTGAAAGCACAAGTGATTTGATACGAAACATATAGGTTTTAAAACCTAATCTAGTAAATGCCCCTACACTCAATCTTTAGAATATCTAGATCTAATTAGAAGTTTTTCATTTACATAAGCATGGTAGTTCTATAGGAAGAGTCTATAAAGGGCCAGGTAGCCTCTGGATCTCATATTTTATGAAAGGTGGCATATATATTAAATGCCCCTACAGTCAATATTTGGAATAGATCTAAATGCCCCTACAGTCAACATGTTTATAGTATTTAGAAACAAAAAGTAATTTGATACAAAACATAGTTTTTAACCAAGTATATAGTTTTTCATTTTCATATCCATGGTCTCAAACAATGAAAGAGAAATAACCTTTTATATCGAACATGTAAAACACAAATTAGCCATAAAATTTTTCCATTGAAACCAAAAGTGATTTGATACAAAACATATAGGTTTTAACCTAATCTAGTAAATGCCCCTACATTCAATCTTTAGAATAGATCTAGAATTAGAAGTTTTTCATTTTCATATCCATGGTAGTTCTATAGGTAGAGTTTGTAAAGGGCCAGGTAGCCTCTGGATCTCATCTTTTATGAAAGGTGACATATCTAGTAAATTCGCCTACAGTCAATCTCTGGAATAGATCTAAATGCACCTATAGTAAATGCCCCTACAGTCAACATGTATATAGTAGTTAGAAACAAAAATTAATTTGATACAAAACATAGGTTTTAACCAAGTATATAGTTTTTCATTTTCATATCCATGGTCTCAAACAATGAGAGAGAAAAAACCTTTTATATTCAACATGTAAAACACAAACTAGCCATAAAAGTTTCCCATTGAAACCAAAAGTGATTTGATACGAAACATATATGTTTTAAAACCTAATCTAGTAAATGCCCCTACATTCAATCTCTCGAATAGATATAAATATAAGTTTTTCATTTCTCCCATGCATTTGCAATAAATGTCAATAAATAATATATATTATTTTATTGATTTTTTTTTTAGGGATAAGAAAACCATTAAATATGGTTGAAAAATGGAAACTATGCATAGAAGTTTCTTGCTAACCCAGTCCAGGGAATGCAGTGATTACATATGTGCTTTCCAATATTGCGACTAGAAAAGTCGTCAAAAGGAAAATGAATATACTAGGAAATTCATCCAATTAGTTTTAAGACGCTCTTCTTCAAAAATTCATGAGATTCATCTCTTAAAGATGAATTAGTGTTGAGATGCTCTCCTTCAAAATTTATTCATAAACATAATTTGTTTACACTTTAAATTAAAAATTATTTTTCTGAACTTTATCTTGAATTTAATTTAAATTAGTTATTTAAAAAATTAATTGTAAATGTCCACCGTAGATATATATATCATGGAGGATGAACAATGAAGATCAACAGAATCCCATATATCTACAAGAGAGGAGGATCAGGGATTAGGATCAATAGTTGTTCATGGTAAATTTAAATATAATCTTAAATCTCCATATATGTATGTACATATGGAATTGATTTTTTATCAACTTTGTGAGTTAAATTAGTTGTTAAAATAAGTTTTATATTTTATTTTTTAGGAGCTAATAAGAAGAGAAGGGTATCTACTCCAGCCATGGATGCCCAAGGTTCACCCAGTCGTGGTATGGTTTGAACGCAATTTAATCAATGAATATGTACATGTGTATTTATATGTACATGAATGTATTTTTCAATTGATTATAAATTCGTATTTTTTTATGAAGCTTCTCTCTCCTCTCGAGAGGTTGGTGGTGGTTCAAATCCCCTTAGAGGGCCATCAATAAGTGGTAGCAGGTTGCGTGAAGGGGGTGATATTTATTCTCTCGGATGCCAATCAACGGCTGGTGGTGTTGGTTCTCAGTAGGGTCGTTCTGGGTCTCAACAGTTTCAGGGTGGAGAAGATGCTAACCAACCACGTCGAGGTTGCCATCAATTTCAATATTTTTTTCATTGAATTTGTACAAATTTGTTTACATGTGTTTTTTCTAATATACAAAATTATATATATATTGATGCAGAGGCTGAAAATGTTCCAAATATTGGTCAAAATAGACGCAAGGCAGAATGCTACATTCAAGAAGAAGGTTGTCTACCCACCACAACTTATCCGGCCGACATTTCTGATATACCATGGGAAAGAAACATGGCGCAATGCACCTTAGAAAGGTGTCAACAACTTCATGCAAAATTACGGAGAGATATCGTGGCTTTGACTCTACTTGCTGAGAGTCGACAAAGCCTCGAAATAGTTACACATTCATTGGGCGAAATAGTAAATGTGTACAAAAATCTTGGGCCAACGACTGATACATTTGTAGAAGTCATGAGAAAGAGAAAGGAAACAGTAATGGGTCCCGATAAATGGGAAGATGTAAAACAAAGAGTTACAAATGATATGGCGAAGTCAATGTTTAATTTCAAGGAAGGGCCAAAACGAAAAATGCTGAAGGTGCAATATTTCAAGCACCCCGATATAGCTCACTATTTATATGATAGGCACCTTGTGGCCTATGGAAGGCTACCATGGAATGACGAGGATACTATTTATTTTGCACAATTGTTTTACACAATTTTTTTTTGAAAATGAAACCCAATTACAATGACCTTCTGTCAAAAATTTTTAGTCCGGGGAAAGGTCGATTGTATGACCATAAGGGCGCTAAGTGAGATGTGGAGTTTCCTCACCCTGAGCCACCATTGATGAGTCGACCTTTTCGGGTCGAAACTCTGCGGTCAGAGATGGATGCGACTTCTCAAATAAGTCGAGAAACAAGAGATGTCATGATCGATAATGTTTACAACGGATTGAGTGGAGTCGATGTTTGTCTAAATCGACAAAAAGCACGTGAGAATGCACGTGCCAATTTTATGTATTGTACAGATGAAGAGATTGACAACATAAATGTTGAAGATCTCCGAATATATGCAAAGAATTGTCGCAATGGTTGGCAAGACCTAATTCTGCATGAGGAAGAGGGCACTAGAACGGTATGTGTTAATGACCTTAGGGTTCAATTATTTTAACACATACATGTGTACAATTTGTAATAAATACATGTATGTACATGTAGACATTTATTTGTATGTACATTAATCTAACAAAAATGTATCATTATATGTTAAAACACCATTTGCAGTTGTCACGCATGATGAATGACGAAAATGTTAATATCACGTTCGGGACCTCTGGTTCAAACAATGCAGATGGGTCTCACCATCAAGATATGTTGGAAAATCTTAGTGTTTTTTAAGTGATATTTTAAAATAAATAATTGTGCACACATGTACATGTATGTATATATAATGATAAAATGTTTTAACAGATTCTGATTCCGTCCGATGTTTTTGGGATGGCGGTACCTTCTTCTTCCTTGGGAGATGTACCTTCTACTTCCTTAGGAGATGTGCCACATCCACAACAAGTATGGACAATTTTTCACTTTTAAAATTTATGTTTAAGTTATATATATATATTCCACCTCAAAAAGTTCCATTAAAAATTGAGATATATATATCTATATCTTGAGTTATTTTAAATTTTTTGAATTTTAGGTTCTTGGAGATTTTCATTTGGAGCCTCTCTTAGGAGATGTCCCAAATTCACCTACAAAAGTATTCAATTTTTCACTTATATATATATATATATATATATATCTGTGTGTGTGTGTTTTCTTAATTTAGTTATAATTTATAAATTGTTGTTTATTTAAGTTTTATTATAAATTGAGATCTTGATCTTGAGTTATTTTATACTTTTAAAATTTTGAATTTTAGGTTCCTATAGAAGATTTCTTTAATCCACGGACTCTAGCGACGGAGATAGGAACATCCACACCATTTCAACCATTTGAACAAGTTGTCTAACTTTTTTTTTAATATTATTGAAAATAAGTTTATATATGTACATGTGCATTTTCATTTGAATTTTTTTAATATATATATATATAACTGTACATGTATATTGTACAGTTTACTGTTGCAGATGTTCCCATGGGGGGGGGACTTGTAGTAGGTGAAAAAATGGAGAGGGAACCTCATGAGGTATTGCATGAATTTTTTTTTTTTTTTAATATTTTGTTTTTTACATGAAGTTCTATATATATTCTCACTCATTTTTAAAACATCAAATTTTAATGTTCAAGTACATGTGCATTGTGTACAAGTTTTCCATGCTTCGCATGATAATGCGCAGATTGAGACCTTGATAGGAAAGACGCTACATCCATCTCTATTTGATGGACCTGATTTGTAGATTTGATTTCAAGATTTAGATAGTCTTAAATTTACTTTTTTATATATTATCTAGATGCATTGTCATATATATATATATATATATATATATAACTTGATACAGTTTGATACTTGTGAGATCTACAATTTTTGGACATATTTTATTACAGTGTTAATATAATTTGTTTTGTTCCAAAAAGTTAATTTTTGGATGGTTTTAGTACTTTTGGCATGTGAATGTGAAGTAATGTTGTTATATAATTTGTTTGGTTTTTAAAACTTTTAAGTTTTGGATAATTGAACTACTAGTAATGTTGTCATCTATAAATTAATGTTTTGCTTCTGAACTACATTTAGCATGTTATGTAATGATGTGTTATAATTTGTTTTGTTTTTAAAATTTAAGTTTTGGATGCTTGAAGTACATTTGGCATGTGAAGTAATGTTGTGATCTATAATTTTTTGTTAAATTAAAAGTTAAGTTTTGGATGGTTTCAGTCTACATTTGGCATGT
This sequence comes from Pinus albicaulis, assembly GCA_034641835.2. NCBI lineage: Eukaryota > Viridiplantae > Streptophyta > Pinopsida > Pinales > Pinaceae > Pinus > Pinus albicaulis. The sequence continues at coordinate 594,870,869 of CM076579.1, forward strand.
GATATAATGTTAAATGTTATTATTGGATAGTTGAACTATAATTGGCATGGCATGTGAAGTATTGTTACATGATATAACCAAAAAGTTTTTAAAACTCAAGTTTTGGATGGTTTCAATCTACATTTGGCATGTGATATTTAATGTTTAATGTTTAATGTTTTTATTGGATAGTTGAACTATAATTGGCATGGCATGTGCAGTAATGTTACATGATATATATCAAAAAGTTTTTAAAACTCAAGTTTTGGATGGTTTCAATCTACATTCAGCATGTGATATAATGTTAAATGATTTTATTGGATAGTTGAACTATAATTGGCATGGCATGTGAAGTAATGTTACATGATATAATCAAAAAAAATTTAAAACTCAAGTTTTGGATGGTTTCAATCTACATTTGGCATGTGTTATTTAATGTTAAATGTTTAATGTTTTTATTGGATAGTTGAACTATAATTGGCATGACATGTGAAGTAATGCAACATGATATATATCAAAAAGTTTTTAAAACTCAATTTTTGGATGGTTTCAATCTACATTTGGCATGTGATGTTAATGTTAAATGTTTAATGTTTTTATTGGATAGTCAAGAACTACAATTGGCATGGCATGTGAAGTAATACGTGCATGTGAAGTAATGTTGCACGATCTATAATGTTGTGATATAATAAATAAAAAATTAAAACTAAGTTTTGAAGTAATGTTGTGATATAATCAAAAAGTTTTTAAAACTAAGTTTTGGATACCATTTTAATCTACATTTGGCATGTGATATAATGTTAAATGGTTAATGTTTTTATTGGATAGTTGAAATACAATTGGCATGACATGTGAAGTAATTTGTTTTGATATAAGGGTGAAATCGCGAAGTTGGGAAA